>JARQOD010000004.1:419261035-419446821 GCA_033576555.1 Oophaga sylvatica
AAAGAGCAGATATACGTACTGTATCAGAAGCGTACACGCTGTATACGGTGTAGGGGAAAATTTCAATCTCAGTATATATTTTTCGGAGTCACACACAGATAGTCAGCATGTATTTGTCCGTGATTCCACCAGTACACGTAGTGTGTGAGTAGCGTACAGCTCTATACGGTGTGGGGAAAAAATGAACGGTCGGTAACTGTGCAGAAAAAGAGAAAAAAGTATTAGTGCTGTGTAAAAAGCAGTCTGCACAGCATGTACACATAGCAATACAGCTATCAGGAAACCAATAACCAGCGCTGCTGAACAAAAGAAAATTCTCCCGTCACTCACACTAACTGTACAGCACAATTGCTATCTGCACAAGCACATAAGAACTTCTCTTTACAGCCCTAACTCTCTTCCTACTGATAAACAGCATCAGCAACCACTCACCACTGTTAAATTGGCAAAGTAAAATGGCGGTTGGCAGTCAGGGCTTTTATAGACACTATGACGCCCCCCCAAAAGCAAGCCAACACTGCAGTGCCCTTCTCTAAGATGGTGGTGACGCTGCCCATGTCATCTCGTTGCCCACAGTGTACGTCCTTGCTCATTGGCTGAAAAAAGGCGCCTGAAAGCATTCTGGGAAATTCGACTTTGGCGCTCGCTTTGCCGACCGCATGGCTGACTGCACGCTATGGTCAGGTTTTCGGCCAACGAAACCTCACTTTGGCAAAAGTCGCAACTTTTGAATCTGACTGACCTGTTTCGCTCAACTCTAGTGCCAAGTATTGTCACGTAGGTCTCCGCAGAACCTCTGATTCTTTATAGACACATGTGCCTTGCATGGCTGACGTCCTCCCCCTGGTGGTACAGCGATTTCTCTACCACTATCCTGGCATGGGCAAGCTGCTGTAGAAGGCCTGGAAGCTGTGTGCTCACTTCTGCCATTGATTTGCGATGTGCTGACACGGAGGAATTCTAATGCACATGTTACAGCGACTGTAATTATAGCACAATGACCCTGATGCAGTATGTCATGTTTGTATAGCCTGGGCCAATTCAGTACGACGTGGCACATATCACGTTTAAGGAGTGGGCACAGATTAAGGACCTCTGCACCCTTCTGCACAGTTTCGAAATGAAGATGGTTAGCGCTGACAATGCGGTCATCAATGACACTATTCTGGTCATCTACACAACAGAGTCCAAGTCTGACATGTGGTTGAACAACCGGAGAGGCTGGTGCAGGAATATCTAGAACTTAGCATCAATACCATCAGGAGGGTTTGGACCCTTTCACATTTTGGTCTTCAAAAAAAGATGAGTGGCCTGAGATCGCCTCTCATGCCTTGGAGAATTTTATCATGCCCGGCAGCCAGCTTTCTCTCAGAATGTGTCTTCAGCGCTGCCGGTAGTGTCCTGACAGATAAGCATAGCCGGCTGTCCCCTGAAAGTGTAGACCACCTAACTTTCATCAAGATGAACAAGTCATGGATCTCCAAGGACTTTTGCATCCCAATAGCAGACTGTACAGATTAGGCGATGTAGTTTTTAGTGTGCAGCACTGATCTCACGTAATTGCAGTCTGTGATATCTTTAGTGGGGCTTCTGTGCCTGCTGTTGTTACTACTGCAGATGTTGACACTAATTTGTGGATATATGAACACTCCTGATTAGGGATGAGTCGGAAATATTGGAAAAATATCGGATATTGGAATTTCCAATTTCCGATATCAATGCAACTCAATGGAGAAAAAAATCGGAATTACAAAATGACCACTACAGTGCTATATAATGGATAAAATGGAGGGGAAACACCTCAGGATAATGGGGAAGGAGTAAGCTGAGGCATAGGAGCAGAAAAAATCGCTAGAAAAATGCACAGAGCGAAAACTGTAGCAGGAAAACTGGTCGCCATCTTCTTAACAGCGGTGTTTTTTCTTTGGGTTAGGATTAGTTGGGGTAGGGTTAGGGTTTATGGTTAGTAGGGTAAGGGTTAGGGTTAGAGCGAGCGTTGTCGAAACACGGTTTGGAGCAGGAGGTACCCGTGCCCTTGGGCACTCCCGAGAACCAGCTGGCGATGCTGGAACTCGGTTTACCCTTTGGGGGAGGCACCTGTGTCCGCACTTCACTGCCACGAAACAGCCGACGTGGCTGGATCCCGCCTCTTGTGCTTCTGAGTATAGGTGTTTGGCATCTGTCGTCCTTTTTTTCCATTTTGGTCTAACGAGGTACAGCTGGCGGTACTGTTGCCCAGAAACACAGCATGCTGTGAAAGTGGCAGTCACGGAAATGGGCACTAGCTGGCGGTACTAAAGCCCAGAAACACGGCATGCTATGAAAGTGGCAGTCACGGAAATGGGTACTAGCTGGCGGTACTAGAGTCTAGAAACACGGCATGCTGTGAAAGTGGCAGTCACAGAAATGGGCACTAGCTGGCGGTACTAGAGCCAATGGAAAACAGTATGAGGTGAAAGAGTCAGTCACAGAACCAGTTGCTACCAAGTAGAGGCCAGAGCACGGGCATAACAGATTATGCTGTGTGCAACATAGGCACATGACAGAGCATGCATACTGCTACCAACTATGCATGTAACCTGTGTACTGTGGCCCAGGGCAGCAAAAGTCACCAGAAATCCAGGCCTGGTTCATTTTTAGGAATGTAAGCCAGTCCACATTTGCAGCGGATAGTCTGGTACATTGGTCTGTTAGTACATTGCCAGCTGCACTAAAGACGGGTTCAGAAATCACACTGGCACCAGGACAAGCCAGGACCTCCAAGGCATACTGGCTAAGCTCGGGCCATGTATCCAACTTGGAGACCCAAAACTTGAAGGGGGCAGATACATCCTGAAGCCCACTGACAGGGGTGAAGAGGTATTGTGCCACCATGTCACGGTAACGTTGCCTCCTAGTGCGTTGTACTGTCTGTGCTGATGGTGCCCGAACTGTTTGCGGGTTCAGAAACCGTTGGAACAGGTTGGGTATACTGAACCTGTCAGTAGCAGATGTACTGCTTCTGCTACCAGCTTCTGAACGGATTCCGCTGGGCCCAGGATGCATTGAGGTGCCTGATAGTGCACGCACATCACTGCTATGTGGTGGAAAAGAGTACATGAGTGAATTAACCAGTGCTTCTTGGTACTCCTGCATTTTTGGCGCCCGGTTCAACAGTGTAATTAGGCTTTCAAGTCTGTCCTGGTAATGTGGATCTAAGAGGGTGGCCACCCAGTAGTCATTTGTGTGGAGAATACGAGCCACGCGTGGGTCTTTTCTCAGACACTGCAGCATGAAGTCACTCATGTGCTGAAGGCTGCCAACTGGCCATGCATCGCTGTCAGCAGCTGGAGGAATGTGCTCTGGCTGATCTGCATCACCCCATCCACGCTCTATCTGGTGACTACTAGTAGAGCGCTGTGTACTTTCCTCCTCTAGCTCATCCTTATAGTCCTCCTCATCCTCCTTGCTTGCTGTGTCCTGCCTGGACCTTTGTGAGGCACCAACAGAGCTTTGTACCAACCGGGCCGATGAAGATTGCCTGGTTGGTGCAAGTGTCTCATCATACTCCTCCTCCTGAGAAACCTCATCCCTTTGTCCTTTAAGTGATGATTCTATAAGGCATATAAGGGGAATAGTCAGGCTGAGTAGGGCAGCATCCGTGCTCACCGTCAGAGTGGAGTCCTCGAAGCACTTCAAAATGGTGCATATGTCCCTCATGGTTGCCCACTCTGTGGTTGTAAAGTGGGAGGGCTGAGATGTGTGTCGCCTACTTTGCGCCTGCTGCAGCTGCAACTCCATAATTGCAGGTTGCTGCTCACACAACCTCCGCAGCATATGTAAAGTCGAATTCCACCTGGTGGGGAGGTCAACAATGATGCGGTGCTCGGGCAAGCCCAATCTGCGCTGCATGGCTGAAAGGCACTATGCAGCCATGATTGAACGCCGCAAATGAGAGCACTCGTATCTGACTTTGTGCAGCAGCTCCTCAAGGTCAGGATAGTTCCTAAGGAAACTCTGCACCACCAAGTTTAGGACATGGGCAAGGCATGGAATGTGAGTCAGACCACCTAGGCCCAGAGCCGCGAAAAGGTTTCGGCCATTGTCACACACCACCATACCTGGCTGGAGGTTGAGCGGCGCAAGCCACATGTCGCTCTGCTCCTTGAGCGTGTTCCACAGCTCGGTTGCGGTGTGGCTAACATTACCCAGATAAACCAATCTCAACACGGCCTGTTGATGTTTGGCCGATGAAGTGCTGAAATCGATTGTTGTGGTACGTCTAGGTGCAGGCGAGTCTGACGAGGAGTATGAGGAGGAGTCAATTTGTACGAAGGAGAGGCCTGCAATCCGTGGAGTTGGCAGGATCCGCGCACTTGCACTGTCTACTTCAGTTCCAGGCTCAACTACATTTACCTAATGGGCGGTGATGGAAATGTTGCGTCCCTGGCCATGCTGACTTGTCCACGCGTCGGTGGTCAGGTGGACCTTGCTGCTAATTGCATTTTGTAGCGCATGCTTAATTTTACGCTCCACATGCTGTTGCAGGGCGGGGACGGCTTTCCTGCTGAACTAGAAGCGGCTGGGAACGCTGTATTGTGGAATTGCAAACCCCAACATATCGGTAAAGGCTGGCTTGCTCACCAGCCAGAATGGTAGCATTTCCACTGCAAGCAGTTTGGCAATGCGAGAATTCATGCCCTGTGCTCGTGGGTGGTTTGCCGAGTACGGGCGCCTTTTCTCCCACACCTGTGTGACAGATGGCTGCACACTGGATTGGGAGTGTGAGTATGCCAGCGATTGGGATGCTGATGCTGACGAAGTACAGACAGTGTGCCGCCGTACAACACTGCCTGCAGATGCACCCTGGCATTCTGGCGAGGAAGTGGGAGCAGCTGTTTGCGAGCTGGAGGAAGAGGTGGCTTAAGAGATTAAAGGTGGGGGACCAGCTGCAGGTGGTGAATCATCTTGGGTGTGATGCTGCCACTCCACAGGGTGCCTCTTCCTGACATGCGTCAACATATTGGTGGTATTAAGGTTGCTGACGTTCTTCCCTCTCCGCACAGTTTGTCGACCAAGCTTGCTTCTGACTACTGTAACGTCATCTGCAACTTGGTTGAAAAAGGCCCATGCACCACAACTCTTGGGCGCATTCCTTGTGCTCTTTAAAAGAGCCCTGCTCCTAACGGGTGCTGAAGTTGAGCGAGCAGAGAACAAATTTTTCCCTCTTCCTCTCCCACGTGGATGGCCACGCTGTACCACACCTGCAAGCTCTTTCTCTGAGCTATCCCTACTTGCTTGCTGCCCCTCAGCATGCCATGATGGGTCAAGGACCTCGTCATCCAATACATTTTCATCAGCAGAAACTGGCAGCTGAGTTTCATCATCATCTGCTGACTGGGGTCTGGTCACTGTGGGCACTGGCCCACCCTCCACTTCTTCCTCAGATGCACACAGTGGTTGTGCATCTGTGCAAACTACCTCTTCTTCAGCTGCAGGAATGCTGTCTGGCTGGCACACAGATTCCAAGCCAACAGATTCTGAGACGAGGATTAAGGTTAGCTCCTGGCCCTCTGAATGTCTGGGCAATTTAGTGGGCGATGAAGAAGCAGATGGGTGCTGCTCTTCAGTGGCCTGACCCGATGTGATGGAGAGATCCTGGGAGGATGCTGCGTTCATTGAGGTGGATGTCTCAGCTGCCATCCAACCAACAACGGTTTCTACTTGATCCTCTCTTATCAGCCTATGGCCCTGTGCTCCTAACAAGCTGCCCATAAATGACTGCTGCCGGGTGACAGTAGGTGCTGAGTGACTTGGGCCTGCTGCTTGCTCTGGATGTGCACCATGTCTAGCTGCTGATGCACCTCTTCCGCGGCCGCCACGGGGACATCCCTTACTTCCTGCCTTCATCTCTATTGATGGATTCAGAACGGCAATTTCACTATTAGATTCGAGATCTCTCCCTATCACCAACAGCAACCTATCCCTAGCTGCTTTCACAGTAGAGTGAGGCTAAAATGGCAGGCGCAGCCTTTTATACTGCCTGATCACACCATCCAGCCAGCCAATCGCAGCGCAGCCCCAGGCTAGCAAGTTTGGATGCCTCCTACCAATCTTAGGGGAGTTACACAATGTTGTCAGCAATTCTTCAGCTCCTGATTGGCTCCATGCAGTGCTCAGAGGCTGAAGGATTATGGGATTTCTGATTTCCGATGTGAAAAAAATATCGGAATCGGAAATCGGAATTCCGATATAGCAAATATCGGGCCAATTTCCGATATTGCAATATCGGAAAGCTCATCCCTACTCCTGATTGGGTCTCCATCTGCTGGGTTGGCTGTAGTGGAAGAGTTGTTGGTCCCTATTATACTATTTTTACTCTGGTGAAATTAATGCCACTTTGTTGGTGTCTGTCATTATTTTTTGGAAATTTGTACACACCTGGTACAAAATTGATATTTGAGCCTCCTGAGTGTGACTGAGCATCGAATAAGATTGATCTGTTGCATGTGGTATCAGGGCTCTGAGCACAGCAGGCCTATAACGATGCTTCATCCACCTCGCCTTAATTTGATGTTCAATTCAAAGTTGTAAATGCTGGCCAAAACCCTCATACGTCATGGTTGATTGCTGCCATTCTAAAATTTGTACTGTGGGTCAGTTTAGGCCACTTTTCTGGTGTATACCCCTAATTTGGTGTGTGTTGGCAGCTTTTGAGCCAATTTGAAGGTGGTGTGTATGCGTTTGTTTTTGCCTCCCATTGACTTCAATGGCTTTCGGCTATGTTAGGTGAATATTAGATGAATAATTTTGCAAATATTGCAAAATTGGCAATCGTAATTCGAACCAAACATTGAAATATTCGCTCATCTCTAGTAGCGTTGAGCGATACTGCTCGATATCTAAAAATATCGGATCAGAATGGTATCGCTGATATCACTAAATATCGCCGATATCCGATTCCGATACCGGAAGTCTCATGTAAGTCTATGGGAACAAAATATCGCAACTAAAAAAAACCTTTATTTCCTTGTAAACACTAAATATACACACATAGAATACATATATATATATATATATATATATATATATATACATGTCATTGTGACATATATATATACATATATGTATAGTTTATACACTTCTACATAGTAAAATATCCTCTGATTCAATTGCCAGGTAAAGCCGGCTTCTGTGAAAAGACAGAAGCACCCGACATGAAATGACACTTGGTGTACATAGGGTTAACCATGTCTTTTCATGTCGTTTGCAATCTGATTTGCACAAACAATTACATCAGTCTATGTGTGCAAAATTTCACACCTGTAGGGGTTAATTAAAGGTGTAAATTCGTTGTAAAAAAAACGGACTTTTTTGCTACGAATTTACACCTTTAATTAACCCCTACAGGTGTGAAATTTTGCACACATAGACTGATGTAATTGTTTGTGCAAATCAGATAGCAAAGGACAAGAAAAGACATGGTTAACCCTATGTACACCAAGTGTCATTTCATGTCGGGTTCTGCATTTTCACAAAAGCCGTCAATTGAATTAGCGGCTATTATACTATGTAGAAGTGTATGAACTATAAATATAAATATATATATATATGTGTCACAAATTCAATGACATGTATATATATATATATATATGAGGTGTAAAATTGTTTAAAAAAAATGCGTGGGCTCCCGCCCTATTTTCGCAACCAGACAGACAAAGCCAGCGAATGGGGGCAGATAATAATAGCCCAGAGAGGGACCATTATTTTTGACCCCCCCCTGGCTACTAACATCTGCCCCCAGACACCCCAGAAAAGACAAATCTATAATTAGATTCGCCCTTTCTGGCACTTTGCCCGTCTATTCCCATTGCCCTGTAGCGGTGGCGAATGGGTTAATATGGGGTTAAAGCCACATTGCAATTGAAAGGTGACCTTAAGCCAGGTTAATAATTGAGAGCTGTCAATTAGACAACTATCAATTATTAATCAAATTGCATGAAATAAAAATAAAACACACACACTTTAATTAAAAATCATTTTAATGAAATAAAGACACGTTTTTGACCATCTTTTATTTGACTGCAAAAACCATTTCCTGTAATAAAAATAAAATGAAAAAGCAAAATTATTCTTACCTATCCCATGCACAGTCAGGTCCCACGGTGTAATCCTTCAGAAAGGGTTAATGTTTACTGCAGGGACCGCAGCTAATGCTGCAGCCTCACAGTAAACCCCAAATGAATGAGTTCCTCTCCTGGCTGACAGGAGAGGAAGTGGAAAGCTTAATTGATTGCTTTCCACTTTCACTTCAGGTCAGCCAGGGACACAATCAGTGACGTCAGAGGGAACTGATTAACAAAAATAGGGGTTCCCTTCGAATAAAAAATGGCGTCGGGTCCCCCCTATTTTTGTTAACCAGCCAGATGAAGCAGACCGCTGAGGCCTGGATTTTCAGGCTGTTAAGGAGCCAAGATCCATGGACCTTGCCAGCCTGATAATACCAGGCCACAGCAGTCTGCATATCTTGGCTGATTAACAAAAATAGGGGATCCCCTCGAAAAAAATTGGCGTGGGGTCCCCCCTATTTTTGTTAACCAGCCAGATGAAGCAGACCGCTGAGGCCTGGTTTTTCAGGCTGGTAAGGATCCAATATCCATGGACCTTGCAAGCCTGATAATACCAGGCCACAGCAGTCTGCTTAGCTTGGCTGGTTAACAAAAATAGGGGATCCCCTCGAAAAAAAAACGGCGTAGGGGTCCCCCTATTTTTGTTAACCAGCCAAGTAAAATGCAGACTGCTGCGGCCTGGTATTAAAAGACTGTCAAGGCCCATGGATTTTGGCCCTCAACAGCCTGATAATACCAGGCTACAGCAGCCCCACATTTGGCGCATCAAAAGATGTGCCAATTGTGGCACTTTACCCGGCTCTTCCCACTGCCCTGTAGCGGTGGCAAGTGGGGTAATAAGGGGTTAATGTCACCGTTGATTGCACGGTGACAATAAGCCCGGTTAATAATGGAGAGGTGTCAATAAGACACCGATCCATTATTAATCCCAAAGTTATTAAATGTATAAAAAAAAGACAAAGCAAGAAAAAAGTCTTTTAATGAAATAAGAGACAACACAGTTTTCATTAATTTTATTATACTCTCATTCCTGCGACGCCATCGATCTCCTGTAAAAAAAGAAAAAAAACAAACCAACAGTATACCACCTGTCCGACGCAGTCCATAGTAACGATTGTCCCACGACGATCCAGCTCTGCTACATCGCAATGACAGGGAGAGCCTGTCATCGCAACGCAGCACAGCTGATTACCTACTTCCCCGGCGGTGACGTCATCGGACTGACTGCTTTACGGCCGGGATTACCCAGCAGTCACTGCAGTTATCGCGAGAAACTGCATGTGACCGCCGGGGAAAGATGATGGCGGCCATGAAGCAGTCCAGCCCGTGACCGCCGGAGATCTTCTGCCAGGTAAGTGCTGCTGACTCCTGACAGACCCGACCGACGGACACTGACAGTGACAGTGACAATCCCGATTCCGGTATCCGATATGACGAAAATATCGGTACTCGGAATCGAAAGCCCGATACAGCTAATATCAGCCGATACCCGATATTTGCAGTATCGTATCGCTCAACACTAATCTCTAGTCTTCACCAACAACCGTTTCACACTGCTCTGGCTTCAATAGTGGTGCGCTGCGGTCCCCTGGAAACTGGGACAGGAAGGTTAAGTGCGAAGATGTGGGCCTTTGCTGTGGGCCACTTTCAGCTTGGCCGCGGCCTCTTCATGCACCATCAGCATCACGTCCACTTCCCCGTCCCTTGCCATTTGCCTTGCCTATTTTAAACGGACTACTGAAACGCTCAATACAAATTGATTTATTTGGAGAAAAATTATAAGTGATCAGTATGCCTGCAAAGCGAATATATTACCACCACAGAAACACCAGGCCTCAGCCTGAGATAGCAGACTGTAATAATTTTTTGGGCTATGTTTTTTGTTAAAGTTTGAAAACAACAGAAAATGAGTTGAACCAGGATAGCAGACAGAACTATGCAACGTATGCCTGCAAAGCCAAGATTTTTACACCACAGATACACTTGGCTTCAGCCTGAGATAACAGACTGTAATAATTTTTTGGGTTATGTTTTTTGTTAACTCTTTGAAAACCATAAAAAAGGCGTAGAACAAGGCTAGCAGACAGAACTATGAACGTATGCCTGCCAAGAAAAGATTTTTCCACCACAGATACACCAGGCCTTAGCTTGAGATCATAGACTGTATTAATTTTATGTTTTATGTTTTTTGTTACTTTTTGAAAAAAATTAAAGGCATAGAACAAGGCTAGCAGACTGAACAATGCAACATATGCCTGCCAAGAAAAGATTTCTCCATCACAGATAAACCAAGCCTCAGTCTGAGATAACAGACTGGATTAATTTTTGGGGTTATGCTTTTTGTTAACAATAAAAAATGAGTTGAACCAGGATAGCAGACAGAACTATGCAAAGTATGTGTTGTGAATACTCTGGAGGCGACTTCTGATCTGGAGCTCCCTCCGGTGGTTGCTGAGGGTAATGAACTAATTGCTGAATGGCCTTCAGCTGGCTCTGAATGGTCTGATATAAGTAACCTGGACTCCCTTCAGCCTTGCCGGTAATCAATTGTTCTTCCTGGTCTTGCTTGGAGCTCAGCTTGCATTCCTGCTCTCTTTCAGATAAGTGATTTGCTGTTTTTTTTCCTCTGGTTGGATTTTCTTTGTTTGTTTGCTGCTTGCAATGGACCTCAGCCTGATCCCCTTTTGGGGCCTGGCGCTGCAATTGTGCTCATTTTGTATTTGCACTTTTGCTCTGTTCCTTTGTCAGTTTTCATTTGCTGAATTGCTGTGTTTTACACCAGAGATCTGATTTAGGTGGTAGAGATCGTGTGATCTCAGGTTTTTTGTTAATCAGAAGTGTTGGTATTTTTGTCAGGGTTTTTTGGGTTGCAGTCAGAATTCTTTCCTATACTTTTCTATCTAGACAGATTGAGCCCCAGCGTTTGCCCATTCTATTTTCTATCTGTGTCTGTGTTTTCTTCTTGTCTTACCGCCATTACATGTTTGGGGAAAAAAAAGCAAATCACTTATCTGAATGAGAGCAGGTATGCAAGCTGAGCTCCAAGCAAGACCAGGAAGAACAATTGATTACCGGCAAGGCTGAAGGGAGTTCAGGTCACTTATATCAGACCATTCAGAGCCAGCTGAAGGCCATTCAGCAATTAGTTCATTACCCTCAGCAACCACCGGAGGGAGCTCCAGCTCAGAAGTCGCCTCCAGATTATTCACAACAGAAGCGCAGCACACAAATAGGAGAGAGATCAGTAAAAATGAATTGAGCAGCAGCAATTAAACAAAAAAAAAGTATGAGGCAGTGACGCACGCTGAGCAGACTACAACTAGCAGTGGATGCAGAACAAACTTCAGCGTGAGCTGCACTCACACACAGACCTGACAGACAGCTGTGAACAGTGCAGAGCACTGTGCACTAGCAATGAAAGGCTCCGCTATCCACTCCTATAGTGTTTGCAACCAATGTATTGGATACGGATGGAAGCGCAGCACACTAATAGGAGAGAGATCAGTAAAAATGAATTGAGCAGCAGCAATTAAACAAAAAAAAAAGTATGAGGCAATGACACACGCTGAGCACACTACAACCAGCAGTGGATGCAGAACAAACTTCAGCGTGACCTGCACTCACACACAGACCTTGCAGACAGCTGTGAAAACAGCACTGCAAGGCAAAAGGAAGCTTTACACAGCGGTTGGTAAACTAGCCTGCCTAAATCACAATACACAAAATCGCAATCTCTAACTGTCCCTCAGAGTCAGAAGAGCAGCGTTCTGTCCCTAACTGAATTCACAGCAGAGTGAAACCAAATTTTGTGGTCCATTTTCTCCTGATACCCTTGTGAAAATAAAAACATTTGGTTCCAAAGTAAAAGTAAAATGTTCATTTTTTCCTTCCACATAGCTTTAGTTCTCATGAAGCACCTGAAGAGTTAATAAACTTCTTGAATGTGGTTTTGCACACCTTGAGCTGTGCAGTTTTAAGAATGGTGTCACTTTTGGGTATTTTCTGTCATATTGACCCCCCCAAACTTACTTCAAATGTGAGGTGGTCCCTAAAAAAAATGGTTTTGTAAATTTTGCTGGAAAAATTAGAAATCGCTGGTCAACTTTTAAAATTATAATGTCCTAACAAAAAATTATGTTTCCAAAATTGCGCTGACATAAAGTAGACATGTGAGCAATGTTATTTATTAACTATTTTTTGCAATATGACTCTGATTTAAGGGCACAAAAATTAAAAGTTTGAAAATTGCAAAATTTTCAAAAATTTTGCCAATTTTCCGTTTTTTTCATAAATAAATGCAAGTCATATCGAAGGAATTTTACCACTAACATGAAGTACAGTATGTCACCAAAAAACAAACTCAGAACTAATGAGATCCGTTGTAGTATTCAAGAGCTATAACCTCATAAAGTGACAGTGGTCAGGATTGTAAAAATTGGTTTAGTCATTAAGTACCAAATTGGCTTTGTCACTAAGGGGTTAACTGATCTTGATAGCCCCCTTAGGAGGCTTGAAAATACAATCTTCTGATTTCTTGCACTATGTGCATTGATGCCTCAGCACTGCTTCAGGGCTTCAAAGTAGCTCCATAATGACAAGCACTGGAGTCATCAGCTGACCCCCAGCTCTAATGACAACTCATCGACAACCCGCAATCACGTCACGAGCGTGCCATTGGGTGAATGTATTGACACGACACATTAGCACTTGTTAAATGCCGCTGTCATAGATTGACAACAGCATTTAACAAGTTAACAATTGTTGGCAGAGCTCCTCTCCACCTGCGACTGTTAGAGGTAGGTCCTGGCTGTAATCCTCACCATTATAGGCCAGGTATGGGGCAGGCTCATTGCGTGAGCCAGCTCCATGCACTAGCTCCCGAAATGAGTCGGATGTCTTGAAGGGGTTAACACTTGTTACATAGCAAGAAGTGCATGCAAACAACAGTGAGGTAAAAGACATCACAAAATGGCTTTTACATATAGCAAATTATGGAAAACAGTTGCAGTTGATGAAGGTGATGTAATCAGTTATTAATCGAGTCACAACCAAGCCATTGAATCTAAGATCATATCCATGACCAGGTGGTTAGCAGAGATCTGGCTTTAGGGACAACAATATTGGACAATTCCATTGTATGGCCATCCATATAAAATATAAATTACCTGAGTACCCCAGACCAAGAGAAGCAACTTGGTTGCAAATGCACAGGGGTTGTCCTGTATTCACTTTTGCCTAATATTACATTTTGTTTAATGATTCATAACTATTCACCAACCTCATGATGGTTTGAAGTTCTAATAGGTTATCATTTCAGCTGGGAGCCTAAAAATGCTGGTCAGGTAATCACATACTTTTAGCAATATAGGGTATCTTATTGCGTAAAATCTTGCGCTACAGTACAGCTCAGTAAAGTTTGCTGAATGAGAACTACATATGTCACAGCTAATCCTGTGAGTCTTGAAACTTCAATAATAATGACTGACACATAGATTGAACATTAAAGGATTTCATTTAAAAGGACATCACTATAGAGGGCAACTAAGGGATATATATGTCAAGATTTTTACAACTTTGGCAAAGTCATTTTAGGCGCAAGCTAAATGTCATACTGTAGATGGTTTCTCTTCCATTTTGACCAGATAACAGAGAGAATTAACTGAAAGACAGCTGATGACACTCAGTACCGTTCAGAATGTATGATAAGAGCAGGCAGAACATGAAGTCTGTGAGATGAAGCTTCATCTATTAGCCACAGAGCACTTGATATCAAAGTAACTTTTCATGTCTAGGACAGTCAAACAATCCTAAAATGTTTAGGACCTGTATCAAAGTTATAATCATTCATGTTGGTAGTTTAAGGATGGGTTAGCCACTAGATGCCCTCACATTCCTCCAAGGCTTGAGCCATACCTCCCAACTTTTACAAACAGAAAGAGGGATAACTTTAAACTACACCCTCCAGCCATACCCTTTTACCCCTTCTTTCTTCCCTGGCAGGAGAAGATGTCAGAGGGGGGATGTCAGTGGTAGAGAAGGACATTCAACAGACGCCTGGAACTACAGGACTTGGACCCAAATCTGGGACTGTCCCACTGTACCGGGATGGTTGGTACTACAGATAAGGGGATCTATTCGTGTGACTCTGGTCCCACGTACATATTGCGTAACTACTGTTTTTTTTCGTGTACTGGACATTTTCAGCAGGTGTCTGCACCAAACGACATAATGACAATCTTCTCTGACTATTGCATTTTTGATGCATTTTTTTTATGAGTTTTCTCCCTTATTTGATTTAATAAGGAAGTGGAGAGCGTTTACTGTGGGGTCAGACTGCATCTGTGCTCACTGATTGATGCGATCGGATGTAATCATTTTATTGCTCCATTCAGTGCTAGGGCTGCTAATGCTGCGGTCTCCTAGCACCAGTCGATGATTTGTGCTTTTATAACTTCTTACGGAGCCACTCCTCAGTTGTCCTGGCTGTGTGTTTCAGGGAATTTTTATGCTGGAAGCCTCAGCCATGACTCATCTTCAGTGCTGTAACTGAGGGAAGCAGGTTGGCCATAATCTCGTGATACATAACCCCATCAATCCTCCCTTCAATATTGTGCAGTCATCTTGTCCCCTTTGCCGAAAGTCACCCCCAAAATATGATGTTTCCACCACAATGCTTCACTGTTGGGATGGTGTTTTTGGGGTTGCACTCATCGCTCTTCATCCTCCAAACACGGCAAGCAGAGTTGATATAAAAAAATTCTATTTGGTCTCATCTGACCATATGACCTTTTCCGATGCCTCCTCTGGATCATCTAGATGGTCATTGGTGAACTTCAAACGGGCCTGAACATGTGCTAGCATGAACAGTGGGACCTTGTGTGCCCTGCAGTATTTTAATCCATGACGGCGTACTGTGTTACTAACGGTAATGTTTGAGACTGTGGTCCAAGCTCTTTTTAGGTCATTTACCAGGTCCTCACATGTAGTTCTGGGCTGATTCTTGACCTTTCTCAGAATCATCCTCACCCCACAAAGCAAGATTCTGCATGGAGCCCCATGCCGAGGAAGATTGATAGTCATCTTGTTTTTACTGAAAGTATTCAGACCACTTTAAATTTTTCACTTGTTTCATTGCAGCCATTTGGAAAATTCAAAACAGTTCATTTTTTTCTCATTAATGTACACTCTGCACCCCATCTTGACTGCAAAAGTTTCTACATTTCTGTTTTTTTTTTTCAAATTTATTAAAAAAGAAAAACTGAAATATCACATGGTCATAAGTATTCAGACCCTTTGCTCAGACAATCATATGTAAGTCACATGCTGTCCATTTCCTTGTGATCCTCCTTGAGATGGTTCTACTCCTTCATTGGAGTCCAGCTGTGTTTAATTAAACTGATAGGACTTGATTTTTAAAGGCACACACCTGTCTATATAAGACCTCACAGCTCACAGTGCATGTCAGACAAAATGAGAATCATGAGGTCAAAGGAACTGGCCAAGGAGCTCAGAGACAGAATTGTGGCAAGGCACAGATCTGGCCAAGGTTCCAAAAGAATTTCTGCAGTACTCAAGGTTCCTAAAAGCACAGTGGTCTCCATAATCCTTAAATGGAAGAAGTTTGGGACCATCAGAAGTCTTCCTAGACCTGGCAGTCCAGCCAAACTGAGCAATCGTGTGAGAAGAGCCTTGGTGAGAGAGGTAAAGAAGAACCCCAAGATCACTGTGGCTGAGCTCCACAGATACAATAGGGAGATGGGAGAAAGTTCCACAAATGGGAGAAAGTTCCACAAAGTCAATCACTGCAGCCCTCCACCAGTTGGGCCTTTATGGCAGAGTGGCCTGATGGAAGCCCCTCCTCAGTGCAAGACATATGAAAGCCAGCATAGAGTTTTCTAAAAAACACATAAAGGACTCCCAGACTATGAGAAATAAGATTCTCTGGTCTGATGAGATGAAGATAGAACTTTTTGGTGATAATTCTAAGCGGTATGTGTGGAGAAAACCAGACACTGCTCATCACCTGCCCAACAATGAAACATGGTGGTGGCAACATCATGCTATGGGGGTATTTTTCAGCTGCAGGGACAGGATGACTGGTTGCAATTGAAGTAAACATGAATGCGACCAAGTACAGAGATATCCTGGATGAAAACCTCTTCCAGAGTGCTCTGGAACTCAGACTTGACCAAAGGTTCACCTTCCAACAAGACAATGACCCTAAGCACACAGCTAAAATAACAAAGGAGTGGCTTCAGAACAACTTTGTGACCATTCTTGACTGGTCCAGCAAGAGTCCTGACCTAAACCCAATTGAGCTTCTCTGGAGAGACCTGAAAATGGCTGTCCACCAACGTTCACCATCCAACCTGACAGAACTGGAGAGGATCTGCAAGGAAGAATGGCAGAGGATCCCCAAATCCAGGTGTGAAAAACTTGTTGCAGGTGTGAAAAACTTGTTGCATCAAACCCAAGAAGACTCATGGCTGTACTAGCTCAAAAGGGTGCTTCTACTCAATACTGAGCAAAGGAACAAAAGTCATACAATAATAATGCCAAATAGTGGTGAAAAATAATCACCCCAAAATAGTTTGGCCCTGATGCCAATATAGAGCAAAAACTCCCAGAAATGTATTAAACAAGAAAGAAAGGAGCATATACCATATCTCAAAAAGTATCTCAATCTTTATTACAACATTACAAAAATGCCAACAATAAAGGCCCGAATGAACATCGAGGTGTGACGAGGATAAGCTGTCGGTAAGAGAGACAACAACAGACTAATGAATAGCCAGGGTATATCATATAAACATGAGGCCATCACATCAATATATAAAAAGAAATCAGTCCAACAGATCTCTATATGTAAATCAATGGCCACATTTAAGGTGCATAGTGCATATCATAAGTCTAGCTTACCCATATTGTTTGGCTGGGACTCCTTTTGAGAAAGCACTGCCGCGAAACGCACGTCAGGGGGTCTGCTCTTGGGAGACGCACAGACTCAGCCAAACAATATGGGTAAGCTAGACTTATGATATGCACTATGCACCTTAAATGTGGCCATTGATTTACATATAGAGATCTGTTGGACTGATTTCTTTTTATATATTGATGTGATGGCCTCATGTTTATATGATATACCCTGGCTATTCATTAGTCTGTTGCTGTCTCTCTTACTGACAGCTTATCCTCGTCACACCTCTATGTTCATTCGGGCCTTTATTGTTGGCATTTTTGTAATGTTGTAATAAAGATTGAGATACTTTTTGAGATATGGTATATGCTCCTTTCTTTCTTGTTTAATACTGAGCAAAGGGTCTGAATACTTCAGCATGACCTGTTTGGCAATGGGTCAGTAATGGTGTGGGGTGGCATTTCTTTGGAGGGCCACACAGCCATATGCTGGTGCAGTTGGCCCTTGTTTCATCCTAATGCAGGACAATGCCAGACCTCATGAAGCTGGACTGTGTCAGCAGCTCCTGCAAAATGAGGTCATTGAAGCTATGGACTGGCCTGCTTGTTCCGCAGACCTGAATCCGATTGAGCACATCAGCATGTCTCGCTCCATCCACCAACGTCCCGTTGCACCACAGACTGTCCAGGAGTTGGAGGATGCTTCAGTCCAGGTCTGGGAGGAGATCCCTCAGGAGAACATCGACAACTTCATCAGGAGCATGCCCAGGCGTTGTAGGGAGGTCATACAGGCACGTGGAGGCCACACACAATACTGAGCATCATTTTGACTTGTTTCCACTATAATTTTGTCTTGTTTTGATTTTCATTTTGACTTGTTTCCGCTTTCATTTTGGGGATCTCTCCAAATCCAGGCCTCCATTGGTTCAAAAATTTGATTTTCATTGATGATTTTTGTGTGATTATATTGACAGCACATTCAACTTTGTACAGAACAAAGTATTCAATGAGAATATTTCATTCATTTAGATCTAGGATGTGTTATTTGAATGTTCCCTTTATTTTTTGAGCAGTGTATATATATATATATATATATATAATGATAAGGTGGCACAACGTAACATGGTTTGCACAAAAAATGTATTAGTGGATTATTTAGAGCACAGTTCAAGATAAAAAGTACATTTACCTAAATAAATACCTACATAAATGCCAAATTGCAGTTTATACCATTTGTCATGGTCATGATGATGATGATGATGATTCACACACAGGTTTGCAGTACATGCCCTTCAGCTGAAGAGCAATATGTATATAAAATATTGCCTATCTAATTAGTTATTGTCATGGGGATACCATGACAGAGGGGGCCAGTAGATTCACAGACTCATGCACTGATTAGAACTGATTCACCATTTTATTAAACAGTGCAGGTTTTTTCTTTGCTAACAGTACAAGGGTTAATTAGCTCAGTTGATCTCCTGAAGCTCTCCAATCTGGATTGTCTCAGCTGTTCAGTGTTGGCCACTCCCCTCTGCTTTATATGCTTGCCATTGGCACCTGTGAATTGCCATTGATAGTTCTTACTGCCTGGTTAGGAGTTGGAGGTTAAGTTTGTTTTTGGAGTAGGCATTTGGAGAGTTGTTCAGGGTATAGTTGCATGGAGTTTGTTTGTGTACTCATCCTCATCCTCTCCTATTTGGTTTCACCTTTCTATACCTTGCCTGTGTTTCACTCCATTGTTTGGAGTTTTCATTTATACCTGTGCGTCTTCCATTGTTGGTCTGGTTAGTGCTATAGGATATACACTTCGGTCTCACACCTCCTTGGGTGGGGGATGGAACAGATAAGGGTTAATATAGGAGCATAGTAAGGCATGTAACCCCAGCGTCTTCATCTGCAGAAGTAAACCGAGGGGACAGGTATAGACTAGGGCGTCCCTTGCTCAAGGGATTGGGAAGGCGCCCACAGTCACTAATTACCACATGACAGCTATTTTAGTTGGGACCTAACTAGATTCATTACATAGCCCAAGACATGATATATCTGAAAGGTCTAGGAACCTTCCATTTTTTCTCCACCTTTAACAGCAAGGACCTAGTCCAAGTTGTAAACTGAACCAAATGCACACATAAATCTCAAAATCATTTTTTATGATTCACAACAAACCTGATTTCTGTAAACGTGTCAAAGATATACCACTGTTGTAGCTGCACTATATATATACACTATATATAGTTAAGTGTGTGCTTTTTCATGTATTTCAGTTGTAAAATGAACACATGTACAAATCTTAAACCGCTCTCCTCATGTGAATGCTGTTCTGTGTAAATTGTAAAATTAAATATTTCATTCCAAATGGCTTATAAATTATAAATTAAAATAGATGCGGATTTACTGCAAAAGGATTTTTGTCTACTGCCGGAGTCACACTGGCAACAAAAACGGACGACTGCAATGCGATGAAATATCGCATTGCAGTCGGACCAATGTTAATCTATGGAGCAGCTCCAAGCATCTGATTTTTTCTCGGCTGTTTTCCTCGGACCGAGACAATCGCAGCATGCTGCGATTGTCACCGATTATCGGTCGACAATTGCCAATGCAAGTCTATGGGTGTAATGAAAAATCGGATTACAAACGGATCACACGTGTCACTTGCGATAAAATCGCAACGGTGTCCTTTAGAAAAGTCGGCAATTCATCCCCGACTATACTGTAAAATCACACTGACAGCATTAATAAAGAATAGAAAGAATACATATACACACATAGAATACATATATATATATATATATATATTATGTGGTGTAGTGACTTATGTGGCACCTAGGGGGCGCTGTATAAGTTGCTCAAATTATGCAAGGAGGCATGAGATGGATGGGAAACCAGTCCCTGGTATGGTGCTAAATGGAAAGTATGTGTAGCAGAGCTATTCTGTGCTGTAGGTCAGTAATGTTGTTCTGGGACTTGTAGTTCCATAAGAGTTCTGATTATTGTTAAAGGTGAACCTACAAGGTTAGCTTGTGAGCTGGGTGGGACATGCTAACCACACATACACCGCCCACTGGTGGTGGAAAAATGAATGTTACATACTGGTGATGGTATGTGTTGTGAAGGACCTGTGATAAGGTCATGAACAGGTGACCAGATCATGTGTGTTAGGGTTCGAGTTCCCGCTGCTGCACAAGGGGAGTCTCGAACCAGCCCCGCTGTGGTCTCCCATTCATCTCCGGCCGCAGTGGAGCCTGCTCTGCAGAGACGTCGGTCCAAGCGTCTTGCCCACTCCAGTACTGTGCAGTGACTTGCTGCTGCCTTTCCTGGATCTGCTATTATAGCCAGTGCTGGAGCAGACGTCTTTGGGACAAAGTCCTGCGTTTTCCCTTCTGAGCATGCCCAGAGTGAGATCTCTCATTGGAGATCAGGGGTCACATGCTCAGGTACTGCAGCAGCTCCTATTGGTCTGCCAGGAAGGTCCTGTGACTACTGTTGTTCTGGAACAAGCTTCATTGGTCCTTGTTTCTGGCAGGTCCTGTAGCTGTTACTATAAAAGGGTAGCATGGCTGGGCCGCCATGCGCTAATATCAACCATTGTATGCTATGCGCCAGTGTGGTCATGTGTGAGTGTGGTTAGGGACCCGGCTGAAATAAGCCACTAGAATACCGACTTAATCGGTGAGGAGTTTGGTGTGCTAGCTGGTCAGGGTCGGCGTCCTAGATGCCCTAGATTACCGGCATAACCGGTGAGGAGTTTTGATTGCCGTATTCAGGGTCTGGCGTTCAGACGCCATAGATTGCGGGTGGCTCCCGCGAGGACATTAGCACATGATCACACTTTATGTACGCTTAGCACTTAACTGTGTACCTGAGAGCCTGACAGGACACAGCACTTTTTCTCAGCGGCCCTGTGACGTAACAGGGTTCGCTTTCAACGCTAGACAGCGCCCTAGCGTGTTTTCTTTGCGACTCAGTTGTGTTTAGTGAGTTCGCACACATCGCCATATAGCGCTGCGGCTCTCCTTCTAGCGGCTCTGTGGAGTAACAGAGTTCGCACTTATTGCCACAGCGCGTTACGGCGTTTATGTTGGCGACTCTGCGGGATAACAGAGTTTGCTTCTTACGCCATTTTACTAGCAGCAGGCTCCGCCTGCACGGTGGACCCCGGGCTGCGAACGCACCTCTCCACATCTTATATTTGGTGCGTTCCGCAGACCCTAACATAATATTAGCGCCAGGGTCTGGCTAGTAAAATGGCGGATGAACAGCGTTTACAGCTGTACATCCAGCAGCTGGAGGGTAGGTTGGCGGCTCTTGAGCGCACAACCTCAGCTGTGGATGTTACCGCAGTCGCTGTTCAGGCTGCTAGCGTAGCTGCAGCCAGTTTGTCCTCTGCCACCTCTGTCCCTACATTGTCCCACCTCCCGCTTCCAGACAAGTTTGCTGGTGACAGCAAGCAATGTCGGGGATTCGTGAGTCAGTGCTCCATACACCTCAAGCTTCTGGCTGCACGTTTCCCCGCGGATCGGGCATAAGTGGGCTTTGTGATAGCTCTTCTGTCGGGCAGAGCGTTGGAGTGGGCAACGCCGCTGTGGGAGCGCGACGACCGTGTGGTGCGGAGTGCTTCTCGTTTTCTGGAGGCTCTAAAAAAGGTTTTTCTAGGACCTCAGATCACCCACGATACGGCGCTCAAACTGCTGTCAAGTACCCAGGGTTCGGCTTTGGTCAGCCAGTTTGCTGTCCAATTTCGGACTCTGGCCTCAGAATTAGAGTGGCCAGATAAAGTCCTCATTCCCGTGTTCTGGAGAGGACTGGCGGGTCATGTGAAAGACGCCTTGGCTACCAGAGAGATTCCTGCCACACTGGAGAAGCTTATCGCTATTTCCACCCGCGTCGACCTCCGTTTCCACGAGCGGAGGCTGGAACGTGCCCAGTGTAGGCAGAGGGTTCGGTTGGCTCCAACCTTCACCACCCCTCTGGAGTCGCCCGTTCAGGCGCCCGACCTTCAGGAGGTTGCTCCTGCGAGATCTAAATCTCGGGTCACTCGTCCATCCCCGATTTGTTATATTTGCCAGCAGCAGGGACATTTTGCCAACCGATGTCCACAGCGGCTGAATAAACGGTCGCGCCCAGTAACCGTAGGAACAGGGTCACTGGACGCCATGAGTTTTGCCCCTAAAGTGCTCCTCAAGGGGATAATTACCCACGGTTCTACCACCCTACCCGTCAAGCTGTGTGTGGATTCTGGGGCAGAGGGGAATTTTATGTCATCCTCCTTTGCTTCTCGCCATACCATGCCTTTGGTGTTGCTGGCTGAACCAGTATCGGTACGGGTGTTGAACGGAGCAATTCTGCCCTCACAAATCACCCATCAGTCTGTCCCACTCACCTTGTCTATGTCTCCTTCCCATCAGGAGAATATATCATTTTTTATCCTCCCTGGGGGTATAGATGAGGTTTTGTTGGGATTACCCTGGCTCCGCAACCACTCTCCCCATATTGAGTGGTCTTCAGGGAGAATTCTGGGTTGGGGTAATTTATGTAAAGGCAGATGCATTAGGGACAGCGTGCAGGTCAACACCACTGAGATACCCATAGACCTCTCTCCTCTTCCCAAGGTCTATTGGTCTTATGCCGACGTTTTCTCGAAGAAGGCTGCGGAGACTCTTCCGCCTCATCGCCCCTATGACTGTCCTATCGACCTCTTGCCTGGAGCTGAGCCTCCTAGAGGAAGGGTTTATCCCCTCTCTCTTCCTGAGACAGAGGCCATGTCCCAATATATTCAGGAGAACTTGGCAAGGGGATTCATTAGGAAGTCGGTGTCACCAGCGGGAGCGGGGTTCTTCTTTGTGCAGAAGAAGAACGGAGAATTATGTCCGTGCATTGATTATAGGGGTCTCAACGCTATCACCGTGAAAAATAAATATCCTTTGCCGCTAATCTCTGAGCTCTTTGACAGGCTTCGGGGAGCAAGGGTATTTACTAAGTTAGACCTGCGGGGTGCGTATAACCTGATTCGCATCCGTGAGGGGGACGAATGGAAGACGGCATTTAACACCAGGGATGGGCATTATGAATATCTGGTAATGCCCTTTGGGCTCTGTAATGCCCCAGCTGTCTTCCAAGACTTTGTGAATGACATCTTCCGGGATATGTTGACCACCTCGGTGGTAGTCTATCTGGATGACATTCTCATCTTTTCTCCAGATATGGCCTCCCACCGGAGAGATGTTTGCAAGGTCTTCGACCTCTTGCGAGCAAATTCCCTATATGCGAAGTTGGAGAAGTGCATGTTTGAGCAGGAGTCTCTACCTTTCCTGGGCTATATCATCTCCACCCAGGGATTGGCTATGGATCCTACCAAACTACAGGCTGTGATGGATTGGCAAGAACCCCACTCCCTTAAGGCGGTGCAGCGCTTTATGGGGTTCATTAACTACTATCGCCAATTCATTCCCCACTTCTCTACTTTGGTAGCTCCCTTGGTAGCCCTCACCAAGAAGGGAGCTAATCCCAAGTTGTGGTCAGAGGAGGTCACAAAGGCGTTCTCCTCCATCAAGTCGCATTTCGCCAGTGCTCCCATCTTACATCGCCCCGATGTCGATAAACCATTTATCTTAGAGGTGGATGCCTCTTCTGTTGGTGCTGGAGCAGTCCTCTTTCAAAAGGATGCCCAGGGTCGGAAGCATCCCTGCTTCTTCTTTTCCAAGACCTTTACACCAGCAGAGAGGAATTATTCCATCGGGGACAGGGAGTTACTGGCTATGAAGTTGGCCTTCTCCGAGTGGAGACATCTTCTGGAGGGGCTCGCTTCCCCTTCCAAGTATTCACGGACCACAAGAACTTGGTGTATTTGCAGACAGCCCAGCGGCTAAATTCCCGTCAGGCCAGATGGTCCTTGTTTTTCTCCCGGTTCCATTTCACCCTCCATTTCCTCTCCGGTGAGAAGAACATTCGCGCAGACGCTCTTTCCCGCTCCGTAGTGTCCTCTGAGGAGGTGGAGGAGGAGCCTCGGCTTATTGTCCCCACAGAAAGCCTAAGAACGGTGGCTCCGGTTTCGCTTGAGTCTGTGCCTCCGGGCAAGACTTTTGTGCCCATCAATTTGCGACCGGAAGTACTCTCTTGGGCACATTCGTCCAGGGTGGGTGGACATTTTGGGACAAAAAGGACTTCTGAGTTGCTGGCGAGAACATACTGGTGGCCGCAGGTGGCCCGTGACGTCAGGGAATACGTTCAGGCGTGCGTCTCCTGCGCCAAGAATAAGTCCCCTCGACAACGGCCAGCTGGGTTACTTTTCCCTTTACCGGTGGCAGACAGGCCTTGGGAGATGGTCGGGATGGATTTTGTGGTGGGCTTACCCAAGTCTCGGGGCTGCACCATCATCTGGGTGATAACCGACCACTTCTCCAAAATGGTGCACTTAGTGCCGTTACCACGGTTACTGTCTGCACGGGCCTTGGCAGCATTATTCATTAGGCATATTTTCCGCCTTCACGGTATGCCAGACAAAATTGTCAGTGATCGAGGTCCCCAGTTTGCGTCTCGGTTCTGGAGAGAGCTGTGTCGTTTACTCAGCATTGAGTTGAATCTCTCTTCTGCATACCATCCCGAGACGAATGGGTTGGTAGAGAGGGCCAACCAGACCTTGGTCACATACTTGCAACATTTTGTCTCTGCCAGGCAGGATGACTGGGCATCCTTGCTACCGTGGGCTGAGTTCGCTCTAAATAATGCTGTGGCTGACTCCACCGGACAGACCCCATTCCTCCTGAACTACGGTCAGCATCCGCGGGTACCAGTGCCCATGCCCGTGTCTTCCGCCGATTCCAGGGTGGCACACTGGGCTGTGGAGGCACGGGACATTTGGGACCGCACACAGGATGCCATTCAGGCCTCCAAAGAGAGGATGAGGTCTTCGGCCGATGCCCATCGGCGCCCCGCTCCTACATTTGCTCCGGGTGACCTAGTGTGGCTTTCTGCCCGAAACATCAGGCTACGTGTAGAGTCCACGAAGTTGGCACCTCGCTTTTTGGGCCCCTTTAAAGTTCTTGAGCAGGTGAACCCAGTGGTTTACCGCCTAGCCCTTCCGCCTCGCCTTGGTATCACTGACACCTTTCACGTGTCCCTCCTGAAACCCGTGGCCATTTCCCGGTTTTCCGAGTCATCTGCCGGGACGTCGGGTTCATCTACCGACGATCATGAGGTGAACGCCATTGTTGGGTACAAGGTGGTACGAGGCAAAAAATTTTATTTGGTGGATTGGAGGGGTTATGGGCCTGAGGATAGGTCCTGGGAGCCTGCCGAGCATGTTCACGCTCCGCAGCTCATCGCTGCCTTTGAGCGCAGCGAGGTCCAAAGAAGGGGGGGTAATGTTAGGGTTCGAGTTCCTGCACAAGGGGAGTCTCGAACCAGCCCCGCTGCGGTCTCCCATTCATCTCCGGCCGCAGTGGAGCCTGCTCTGCAGAGACGTCGGTCCAAGCGTCTTGCCCACTCCAGTACTGTGCAGTGACTTGCTGCTGCCTTTCCTGGATCTGCTATTATAGCCAGTGCTGGAGCAGACGTCTTTGGGACAAAGTCCTGCGTTTTCCCTTCTGAGCATGCCCAGAGTGAGATCTCTCATTGGAGATCAGGGGTCACATGCTCAGGTACTGCAGCAGCTCCTATTGGTCTGCCAGGAAGGTCCTGTGACTACTGTTGTTCTGGAACAAGCTTCATTGGTCCTTGTTTCTGGCAGGTCCTGTAGCTGTTACTATAAAAGGGTAGCAAGGCTGGGCCGCCATGCGCTAATATCAACCATTGTATGCTATGCGCCAGTGTGGTCATGTGTGAGTGTGGTTAGGGACCCGGCTGAAATAAGCCACTAGAATACCGACTTAATCGGTGAGGAGTTTGGTGTGCTAGCTGGTCAGGGTCGGCGTCCTAGATGCCCTAGATTACCGGCATAACCGGTGAGGAGTTTTGATTGCCGTATTCAGGGTCTGGCGTTCAGACGCCATAGATTGCGGGTGACTCCCGCGAGGACATTAGCACATGATCACGCTTTATGTACGCTTAGCACTTAACTGTGTACCTGAGGGCCTGACAGGACACAGCACTTTTTCTCAGCGGCCCTGTGACGTAACAGGGTTCGCTTTCAACGCTAGACAGCGCCCTAGCGTGTTTTCTTTGCGACTCAGTTGTGTTTAGTGAGTTCGCACACATCGCCATATAGCGCTGCGGCTCTCCTTCTAGCGGCTCTGTGGAGTAACAGAGTTCGCACTTATTGCCACAGCGCGTTACGGCGTTTATGTTGGCGACTCTGCGGGATAACAGAGTTTGCTTCTTACGCCATTTTACTAGCAGTAGGCTCCGCCTGCACGGTGGACCCCGGGCTGCGAACGCACCTCTCCACATCTTATATTTGGTGCGTTCCGCAGACCCTAACAATGTGCTTCATACCTTGGCTTGAGGAGTGGCTACAAGTATGAAAGACAGTGTTTGGCACATGGTGAAGAGATTGTGTTGGAGATTGAGGAGTCTCTGGAAGTCTGGCTGAGACAGTGGAGAGTGTGTCCTGCACAGGGCTGCCTGGAAGGTTATTGGAAGGTCTGTCGGTGTTGGAAGATCCTGGGGTTGGATCAGATTCCTGGAAGCACATGGTGAGACTTGGAACTTGGTGGCCAGGGTGTTGGACGGGGGTCCTGAATAGCACCCGGACAAGACACATGGGTTTGCGGAGCCTGTGACGGTCCCACACTGAGAACCATGCGGTTCAATTGAGGAGTTTGGCTGGAGTCAGCCTGAAAGTGACTTTCTGTTACAGTGTGTCAGTGAGCACCGGAAGCGAGTCCAGATCACCCGGGAAGGCACCTGGCGGTCCCAGCTGGCTTGCAGCCACTTAGTCAAGCCCGTCCCATGCAACGGTGCGTCTGGGAACAGTAGTTTGCAAAGCTGGAATGCATTGATGTTTTTGTCATATTTTGTTACCTGGTGTTAGAGACAGTAAACAATTGATTTTTGGACTTTATGCCTGTGTGTGTTAGGGTTCGAGTTCCCGCTGCTGCACAAGGGGAGTCTTGAACCAGACCCACTGCGGTCCCTCATTCATCTCCCGCCGCAGTGGAGCCTGCTCAGCAGAGACGTAGGTCCCAGCGTCTTGCCCATTTCAGTACTGTGCAGTGACTTGCTGCTGCCTCTCCTGGATCTGCTATCATAGCCAGTGCTGGAGCAGACGTCTTTGGGACGAAGTCCTGCGTTTCCCCTTCTGAGCATGCCCAGGGTGAGATCTCTCATTGGAGATCAGAGGTCACATGCTCAGGTACTTCAGCAGCTCCTATTGGTCTGCCAGGAAGGTCCTGTGACTACTGGAGTTCTGGAACAAGTTGCATTGGTCCTTGTTTCTGGCAGGTCCTGTAGCTGTTATTATAAAAGGGTGGCAATGCTGAGCCGCCATGCGCTAGTTTCAACCATTATATGCTTTGCGCCAGTGTGGTCATGCGTGTGTGTGGTTAGGGCCCCGGCTGAAATAAGCCCCTAGAATTAGAATACCGACTTAATCGGTGAGGAGTTTGGTATGCTAGCTGGTCAGGGTCGGTGTCCTAGATGCCCTAGATTACCGGCATAACCGGTGAGGAGTTTGATTGCCGTATTCAGGGCCTGGCGTTCAGACGCCATAGATTGCTGTTATGTTTCGGTAGCTGAGGAGTGCAGGTAAAAAAGGCAATACACCAGAGCAGTTGGAATCTATGGGATTGCAGTACCCTGACTAACCACCACAACTAGAGGCAGCCGTGGAGCGTTCCTACGTTGGTCCTAGACGCCTCGTCACAGCCTGAGAAACTAACTACACCTAAAGATAGAAATAGGAAAGCTATCTGCCCCGGAGCAGAACCCCAAAGATAATAGAAAGCCCCCAAACATGTAATGGCGGTTAGACAAGAGGAAATACTGACACAGAAAGAAAATAGAATGAGCAAATGCTGGGGCCCAAACTATCTAAATAGAAAAGGACAGGAAGGGTACTTACTGCAATCCCAGAAAACCCTGAAAAACACCAACTCTACTAATTTCAAAATCACCTGAGATCAAACGACCTCTACCACCTAAATTAGCTCTCTGGTGTAACAAAATCAAAACAGCAGCCACTGAAAAAACTGGAAAAAGCAAAAGAACAAAACTCAGTGGCTGAACTAAACTGAGAAGGCAGAAGCCCCCGGAGGGGACCCAGAAGGCCCCCAAAGAAGTGCAGGACAAAATGCAAAAATATAGCAACAACACAAAAGAAGAAAAATTCTTTTCTGGTAGCAGGAGATGCAGACACGACACAGCAGGCTACAAGGGAAACTGGAATGAAGGATTCAGACCAGAACAATTGATCACCGGCAACCCTGATGGGAAAATGACTCCCTTATATAAGACCAGTCAGTAACACCTGATTCCCAGTCCTCACAATCTTCACTAGTACCGCTTGTAACCACCAGAGGGAGCCTCTGCTCAGAACTCATCTCAAACCCATTCACAACAGTACCCCCCCCTTGAGGAGGGGTCACCGAACCCTCATTTGAGCAACCAGGTCGGTCAGGATGAGTTCTATGATACGCACGGATAAGTCTCCTAGCATGGATGTCCGAAGCAAACACCCAAGAATTGTCTTCCTGACCATAACCTCTCCATTTAACCAAATACTGGAGTCTTCGTCTAGAAAAACGAGAATCCAATATTTTCTCAACCACATACTCCAGATTGCCCTCAACCAAAACAGGGTCAGGAGGCACAGTAGCAGGAACCACTGGCTCAACAAACCTCTTCAACAAGGACTTGTGGAACACGTTATGGATCTTAAATGTCCCTGGAAGAAGCAAACGAAAAGAAACAGGATTAATAATCTCCATGATCTTATAAGGTCCAATGAACCTAGGCTTAAATTTAGGAGATGCTACTCTCATAGGAATATTCTTTGAGGACAACCAGACCAAGTCCCCCACTTTAAACCGAGGACCATCAGTCCTATGCCGGTTAGCAAACCACTGGGCCTTCTCCTGAGAGAGGGACAACCTCTCCACTACCTGGTCCCAAATCTGTTGCATACGCTCAACAACAGAGTCAACACCTGGACAGACAGAAGCTTCCGTCTGTCCTGAAGAAAATCGAGGGTGAAAACCAGAATTACAGAAAAACGGAGACATCAAAGTGGCAGAGCTAGCCCTATTATTAAGAGCAAACTCAGCCAAAGGCAAAAAAGAGACCCAGTCATCCTGATCAGCAGACACAAAGCATCTTAGATAAGTCTCTAATGTCTGGTTTGTTCTCTCAGTTTGACCATTGGTCTGAGGATGAAATGCCGAGGAGAAAGACAATTGAACACCCAGTTTAGAACAAAAAGTCCTCCAAAATCTGGAAACAAACTGGACTCCTCTGTCAGACACAATGTTCTCAGGAATGCCGTGTAAACGAACCACGTGCTGAAGAAACAACGGCACCAATTCAGAGGAGGAAGGCAACTTAGGTAATGGCACAAGATGTATCATTTTGGAAAACCTATCACAAATTACCCAGATGGTGGTCATTCTCTGAGAAACAGGAAGATCGGAAATGAAATCCATAGAGATATGGGTCCATGGTCTCTTGGGCACAGGCAATGGCATCAACAAACCACTAGAGCGAGAGCAAGGCTTGGAGCGAGAGCAAGTCCCGCAGGACTGCACAAATTCCCTGACATCGCGAGACAAGGTAGGCTACCAAAAGCACCGACTAACCAAGTCTCTGGTACCAAAAATTCCGGGATGCCCAGCCAATGCGGAACAATGAATCTCAGACATCACACTCTTTTTCCATTGGTCCGGGACAAACAATTTTCCAACAGGGCAGCGCTCGGGCCTATCCTCCTGACACCCCTCCAGAGCAAGTCTCAAATTGGGCGAGATGGCGGAAAGAACTACACCCTCTTTCAAAATAACAGAAGGATCAGATAACTCAGGAGAGTCCGCAAGGAAACTCCTCGAGAGGGCATCCGCCTTAACATTCTTAGTGCCAGGAAGAAAGGAAACCACAAAATTAAAACGTGTGAAAAACAAGGCCCACCTGGCCTGTCTAGGATTGAGTCGCTTGGCAGATTCCAGATAGACCAGATTCTTATGGTCCGTAAGGACCACCACCTGATGTTTTGCTCCCTCCAGCCAATGTCTCCACTCTTCAAAAGCCCACTTCATAGCCAATAACTCCCGATTACCCACGTCATAATTACGTTCAGTAGGAGAAAATTTTCGAGAGAAAAAGGCACAAGGGTTACTTTTAGAGGTCTCTGGATCTTTTTGGGACAAAACGGCACCTGCCCCAATTTCAGAGGCATCAACCTCCACCTGAAATGGCAGAGAAACATCAGGCTGCCGTAGAACAGGAGCAGAAGTGAATCTCTGCTTAAGTTCCTGAAATGCAGAGACTGCCTCAGGAGGCCAATTCACCACATCAGAACCCTTTCTGGTCAAATCAGTTAATGGTTTAACAATAACCGAGAAATTACCAATAAATTTACGATAAAAATTGGCAAAACCCAAAAATCTCTGAAGAGCCTTTAATGAAGTAGGTTGGACCCAATCACAGATGGCCTGAACCTTGACCGGGTCCATTTCAATAACAGATGGGGACAAAATGAATCCCAGAAATGAGATCTTCTGTACGCCAAAAAGACACTTTGATCCCTTCACATACAGAGCATTATCCCTCAAAATCTGGAACACAGTCCGAACATGTTTCACATGAGAGTCCCAGTCATTAGAAAAAATCAAGATATCATCCAAATAAACAATCAGAAATTTGTCCACAAAATCCCTGAAAATGTCATTCATGAAGGACTGGAAGACGGAAGGGGCATTAGTGAGCCCAAAGGGCATCACTAGGTACTCAAAATGCCCTTCAGGGGTATTGAATGCTGTCTTCCATTCATCCCCGTGCTTAATGCGAATAAGGTTATACGCCCCCCTGAGGTCAAGCTTGGTAAACCAAGTAGCGTTTTTCACCCTGGAAAACAGGTCAGAAATCAAGGGTAACGGGTATTGATATTTCACAGTAATATTGTTCAAGAGACGATAATCAATACACGGCCTTAATGAACCATCTTTTTTGGCCACAAAGAAAAAACCGGCACCTAAGGGTGAAGAGGATGGTCTGATATGACCCTTCTCCAATGATTCCTTGATATAAGACCGCATAGCGTCATGTTCAGGTACAGACAAGTTAAAAAGGCGACCTTTAGGGAATTTACTACCCGGCACTAATTCAATAGCGCAGTCATAGCTCCTATGGGGAGGTAAGGATGCAGATTTACTTTCGCTAAACACATCAGAAAAATCAAACAAAAAGTCAGGAACATCCTGAGCTTGGGGGGAGGCAGAAAAAACAGGAGTGTTGGTATTAACACATTGGCAGCCCCAACTGGTTACAGACACAGATTTCCAATCCAAAACAGGATTATGAGACTGTAACCAAGGGAAACCCAGCACGATAATGTCATGCAGATTATTTAGAACCAAAAATTTGCAGCACTCCTGGTGATCAGGTTCAACCCTCATTATCACCTGAGTAGAAAACTGGGGTTTATTCTCAGCCAAAGGGGTAGAATCGATCCCCAGTAGGGGAATAGACTTCTGTAGGGGTATCCAGGGAAACCCACAACGTTTAGCAAAATCATAATCCATCAGGTTAATAGCTGCTCCAGAATCAACAAAAGCCTGAGCAGAAAATGAGGACAGAGAGCATATCAGAGTGACAGTTAATAAAAACTTAGTCTGAACACTACCCAAGACAACTGAGCGTGCAAAACGTCTTCCCCGCTTAGGGCAGACTGAAATAGCATGAGAGGCATCACCACAGTAGAAACATAACCTATTGCGCTTTTGAAACTCATGACGCTGTGCCCCAGACACCACTCCATCACACTGCATGGGCTCAGAAGCTGGCTCACAAGGCAACACCACTCCACGCATACTTCTCCGCTCACGCAAACGTCTGTCAATTTGAATCGCTAATGACATAGAATCATTGAGACCAGAGGGGACATTGAATCCCACCATAACATCCTTTACATTATCCGACAGACCCTTCCGGAAAAGGGCCGCCAAAGCGTCGTCATTCCATTTGGTCAGGACTGCCCACCTACGGAATCTCTGACAGTATAACTCAGCGTCATCAAGCCCCTGATTTAATGCCAACAAGGCTTTTTCAGCTTGATCAGTGACATTAGGCTCATCGTACAATAACCCCAAAGCCTGAAAAAACGCATCAACATCACTCAAAACAGGATCCCCAGGTATCAGGGAAAAAGCCCAATCCTGAGGATCGCCGCGCAGGAGAGAGATGATAATTTGAACCTGCTGCGCTGCGTTTCCTGAGGACTTAGATTTTAAGGCAAAAAACAATTTACAATTATTTTTGAAATTCTGAAACTTAGTGTCATGGGTGCATCGCCATGAAGATCGTCGCGATTGCACATTCTGACTTCTCACAGCTGAGCTGCTGTTTCTTTGTTTTTTGGTAATGAGAGAGTTAATTTTTCCTAGCTCTTTGCTAAGGCTAGGTGCAGCCTCGCCCGGCTGCTTTTGATTATGTTCTAATTAGTTTCCTTTATATTTCTGCCAGTCTGGGTGTTAGACGCCGGTGAAAGCATTCATGTAGTTTAGCAGACTGGATCGGTTCTGAGAATATTTAAGCTAAGAGCTCCTTAGTTGTTTTTACTCTTACAGCTTATAGTTTTTCTCTGAGACCTTAGGTGTTCCTACTGTGTGTGAGTGTTGTATGTAAGACTTTATTTACTTTATTTCTTGTCTTTGTTGTTTGTCTTTCTGTTCATTAACCGTTACCTGTTCATTCCCTTTGGTGGTATTCAGGGTCCTTCTTAGGACTAGAATACAGTTGGCAGGGATTGATAGGAGACAGGGTTTACGCTGGTGGCCTGGACCTCTGTACCTTTAACAGTACCTCCAGGTTGAGGGATTAGTTAGGACCCCAGTTTAGGGTCAGCTTAGACCCCGGTCACCCTCTAGCCGGAGACAGCGTATAACGGATTCCGTTTTGACCCTCTGGACATTCTGTCAGGTAAATCTATGTTATCATATATCTATGCGCATGTTATATAGTATGTTGCCCTTTTGATATAGATTACTGACATCACATATATATATCTGCTATACAGCGTGACATTTTCACCGGCCCAACTAAAGATTCTCCCCAGCTGTCATGGATCCAGTAGCCCAGCTGGCCCGGCAGTTGCAGGGGTTGTCCATGGAATTTGCAGACATTAAGTCCAAGGTTTTGTCCCTCCCGGAGCAAACCAGATCTGAACCTAAGGTTGCTCTCCCGGACAGGTTCACTGGTGGGCGGGACAAATTTTTTACTTTCCGGGAGGCATGTAAATTGTACTTTCGGCTGCGGCCTCGGTCATCTGGGAGTGAAGAGCAGAGGGTGGGAATTGTTATCTCGCTCTTACAAGGGGACCCTCAATCTTGGGCGTTCTCTATTCCTCCAGGCTCCCCAGATCTCCAGACAGTGGATCGATTTTTTACTGCCCTGGGTCTGGTATATGATGATCCGTATCGAGTCTCCCTTGCTGAAACAAGGTTACGTAAAATACGGCAAGGAAATCGTCCAGCGGAGGAATATTCTTCTGAGTTCCGTAGATGGGCAACAGATACTCAGTGGAATGACCCAGCTCTTAGGAGCCAGTTTTGTCAAGGGTTGTCTGACAAATTAAAAGATGTGTTGGCTCAGTATGATTCTCCTCCATCACTGGAGGCTGCTATGGCCCTCGCTATTCGCATTGATAGACGACTTCGGGGAAGACGCGAGGTAACTCCGCCCCCCATGATGACTCCACCTACTACTAAAGTCCCTTATACTGAGGTTCCCCTGGTCTGTTCTGAGGAACCCATGCAGTTGGGAGGGACATCATTTTGTAGGAGGGAATCGGCGGTGCGCAGCAAGACTAGAAGGTGTTTCTTTTGCGGGAGAGAGGGACATTTTGTTGGGGGGTGTCCATCCCGGACCTCTTTGAGCCAAGGAGTTAACCTGGGAGTGTGTATTTCGTCCCCAAATCCCTCTCAGTTTCTCGTGCCTGCGGAGGTGGTGATTGGTACTAGAACTGAGAGGATTTCTGTTTTTCTTGATAGTGGGTCTGGGGCTAATTTGGTGGACGCTCGGTTTGCCCAGGTGCATGGTATGCAACTGAGTGTATTGGCCAAACCGGTCCCTATACTCTCTATTGATTCTAGACCTCTTGGTCAAGGTAGCTTGGTACAAGCTGTTCATAACATAGATCTTCGAGTAGGGGCAATACATAAAGAGCAATTGTCTTGTTATGTGTTGGAGGCTCTACCTACTCCTATTGTGTTGGGACTTCCTTGGTTGGCTAAACATAACCCAGTGATTGATTGGCAATCCAGAAAGATAAGCCAGTGGGGTGAATTTTGCAAGAATAACTGCATGAGCACGGTCATCGGTGCGGTTGTGCCTAGGACTTTGTCTCCTTTTCTGGAGGACTTTGGGGAGATGTTCTCAGAGGAGGGGTGTAAAGAGTTTCCTCCTTATCGCGCATATGACTGCTCAATAAAGTTGCTTCCTGATGCCTTATCTCGTACTTTCCCAAGGGCCGGGAAGACGGATGATCCGGTTCCTATTCCTCAGGAGGGAGTTGTAGTGTCAGCTGTATGCTCTGAGCTTGAGGGGGAGGTATTGGGGGCTCAGGGGGACGCCCCTGTGGGACTTCCAGGGAGACTGATAGTTCCAGATCGCTTAAGACTGAAGGTTACGGGGAACCGTTACAAACGGATGGCTGATAGGAGGAGAGTTTCTGGTCTAGATCTGAAGGTGAACGATCTGGTTTGGTTGTCTACCAGGAATATAAAACGTAAAGTTTCCTCCTGGAGGTTGGGTCCCAGATTCATCGGGCCGTACAGGATCAGTTCCATAATTAATCCTGTGGCATTTCGTCTGGACCTCCCTCCTACGTTTAAAAATCATAATGTGTTTCACAAGTCATTACTTAAAAAGTATGTGGCACCAGTCATACTGTCACCTCTACCTCCTTCAGTGGTGGTCAATGATAACGTGGAAATTCATGGGTCGAAAATCATTGACTCACGTCTCAGTCGCCGATCCCTTCAGTACTTAGTTCAGTGGAGGGGGTATTGTCCTGAGGAGGGGACGTGGGTCCCTGCGTCTGATGTTAACGCAGATCGATTGGTTCGGACCTTTCACACAACTCACCCGGACAGACCTGGTCATGAGGGTCCGGAGGCCCCTCGTAGAAGGGGGGGTACTGTCATGGGTGCATCGCCATGAAGATCGTCGCGATTGCACATTCTGACTTCTCACAGCTGAGCTGCTGTTTCTTTGTTTTTTGGTAATGAGAGAGTTAATTTTTCCTAGCTCTTTGCTAAGGCTAGGTGCAGCCTCGCCCGGCTGCTTTTGATTATGTTCTAATTAGTTTCCTTTATATTTCTGCCAGTCTGGGTGTTAGACGCCGGTGAAAGCATTCATGTAGTTTAGCAGACTGGATCGGTTCTGAGAATATTTAAGCTAAGAGCTCCTTAGTTGTTTTTACTCTTACAGCTTATAGTTTTTCTCTGAGACCTTAGGTGTTCCTACTGTGTGTGAGTGTTGTATGTAAGACTTTATTTACTTTAATTCTTGTCTTTGTTGTTTGTCTTTCTGTTCATTAACCGTTACCTGTTCATTCCCTTTGGTGGTATTCAGGGTCCTTCTTAGGACTAGAATACAGTTGGCAGGGATTGATAGGAGACAGGGTTTACGCTGGTGGCCTGGACCTCTGTACCTTTAACAGTACCTCCAGGTTGAGGGATTAGTTAGGACCCCAGTTTAGGGTCAGCTTAGACCCCGGTCACCCTCTAGCCGGAGACAGCGTATAACGGATTCCGTTTTGACCCTCTGGACATTCTGTCAAGTAAATCTATGTTATCATATATCTATGCGCATGTTATATAGTATGTTGCCCTTTTGATATAGATTACTGACATCACATATATATATCTGCTATACAGCGTGACATTTAGCTCGATCCCCTAAAAACAAATCTGGCATGGGGATCCTAGGTTCCACAACAGGCAACCCAGCAAGATAGATAGCAATACTCCGAACCTCAGTGGCAAGCTGATCCACACGGCCAGACAACTGTGCAAACTCCATTGGGGAGAGAAAAGATCCTCCCCAGCACCCAGAGATACAGAGGGAAAAAAAAAAAAATGCAACAAACAGAAAAATATCTCTGACAACTCTGACAACCTTTTTTCTATCACAATATTTTTTCCCTTCTGTGAGTACCATACAATTTTCAATTTTTAGGCCGGTGATACTGTTATGTTTCGGTAGCTGAGGAGTGCAGGTAAAAAAGGCAATACACCAGAGCAGTTGGAATCTATGGGATTGCAGTACCCTGACTAACCACCACAACTAGAGGCAGCCGTGGAGCGTTCCTACCTTGGTCCTAGACGCCTCGTCACAGCCTGAGAAACTAACTACACCTAAAGATAGAAATAGGAAAGCTATCTGCCCCGGAGCAGAACCCCAAAGATAATAGAAAGCCCCCAAACATGTAATGGCGGTTAGACAAGAGGAAATACTGACACAGAAAGAAAATAGAATGAGCAAACGCTGGGGCCCAAACTATCTAAATAGAAAAGGACAGGAAGGGTACTTACTGCAATCCCAGAAAACCTGAAAAACACCAACTCTACTAATTTCAAAATCACCTGAGATCACACGACCTCTACCACCTAAATTAGCTCTCTGGTGTAACAAAATCAAAACAGCAGCCACTGAAAAAACTGGAAAAAGCAAAAGAACAAAACTCAGTGGCTGAACTAAACTGAGAAGGCAGAAGCCCCCGGAGGGGACCCAGAAGGCCCCCAAAGAAGTGCAGGACAAAATGCAAAAATATAGCAACAACACAAAAGAAGAAAAATTCTTATCTGGTAGCAGGAGATGCAGACACGACACAGCAGGCTACAAGGGAAACTGGAATGAAGGATTCAGACCAGAACAATTGATCACCGGCAACCCTGATGGGAAAATGACTCCCTTATATAAGACCAGTCAGTAACACCTGATTCCCAGTCCTCACAATCTTCACTAGTACCGCTTGTAACCACCAGAGGGAGCCTCTGCTCAGAACTCATCTCAAACCCATTCACAACAGATTGCGGGTGACTCCCGCGAGGACATTAGCGCATGATCACGTTCTATGTTCGCTTAGCACTTAACTGTGTACCTGGGTGCCTGACAGGACACAGAACTTTTTCTCAGCGGCTCTGTGACATAACAGGTTTCGCTTTCAACGCTAGACAGCGCCCTAGCGTGTTTATTTTGCGACTCAGTTGTGTTTAGTGAGCTCGCACACATCGCCATATAGCGCTGCGGCACTCCTTCTAGCGGCTCTGTGGGATAACAGAGTTCGCACATATTGCCACAGCGCGTTACGGCGTTTATTTTGGCGACTCTGCGGGATAACAGAGTTCGCTTCTTGCACCATTTTACCAGCAGCAGGCTCCGCCTGCACGGTGGACCCCGGGCTGCGAACGCACCTCTCTACATCAAATATTTGGTGCGTTCCGCAGACCCTTACATAATACTAGCGCCAGGGTCTGGCTGGTAAAATGGCGGACGGCCAGCGTCTGCAGCGGTTTATCCAGCAGCTGGAGGGTAGGTTGGCGACTCTAGAGCACACAACCTCAGCTGTGGATGTTACCGCAGTCGCGGTTCAGGCTGCTAGTGTGGCCGCCGCCAGTTTGTCCTCTGCCACCCCTGCTCTGACTATTTCCCGCCTCCCACTTCCAGACAAGTTTACCGGTGACAGTAAACAATGTCGGGGTTTTGTCAGTCAGTGCTCCATACATCTTGAGCTTCTGGCTGCACGTTTTCCCACGGAGCGGGCGAAAGTGGGTTTTATCATATCCCTTTTGTCGGGCAGGGCGTTTGAGTGGGCAACGCCGTTGTGGGAACGCGATGATCGTGTGGTGCAGAGTGCTCCTCTCTTCTTGGACACTCTGAAACAGGTATTTTTAGGACCTCGCATCACCCACGATACGGCTCTCCAACTGTTGGCTATCACCCAATCCATGGTCAGCCAGTTTGCCGTCCAATTTCGGACTCTGGTCTCTGAGCTGGACTGGCCAGATAAAGTCCTTATACCCGTGTACTGGAGGGGACTGGCAGACCATGTGAAGGACGCCTTGTCCACCAGGGAGATTCCTGCCACACTGGAGGAGCTCATTACCATATCTACCCGCATCGACCTCCGTTTTAACGAGCGGAGGTTGGAGCAGGCCCAGTGTAGGCAGAGGTTCCGGCTGGCGCCCACCTTCGCCAGACCTCTTGAATCTTCCATTCAGGCGTTCGATTCCCCTGAGGCCATGGAGATTTCTCGAGCGAGACCTAAGTCTCGGGCCCCTCGAGTATCTGTGACTTGTAATGCTTGCCAACAAATAGGGCATTATGCTAATAAATGTCCACGGCGGTCGGGAAACGACCGGTCTAGTAACCATTGGGGGGGTTCACTAGACACAGCAGTACACACCTCCAAGTTGTCCTTTAGGGGAACAATCAATTTTGGCTCATCCACTTTAACAGTCACGCTTTGTGTGGATTCTGGAGCCGAAGGAAATTTCATGTCTTCTACCTTCGCTCTCCGCCACTCTATACCTCTAGTGATGCTCGCCAAACCCGTGACTGTTCGAGTAGTGAATGGGTCAACACTGCCTTCACCAATCACTCATCAGACCATCCCTTTCACGTTGTCAATGTCCCCTTCCCATCAGGAGATTATCTCACTTCTGGTCATTCCCGAGGGAATAGACGAGATTTTGTTAGGGATGACCTGGCTCAGTTTCCACTCCCCACACATTGAGTGGAACTCTGGGAGGATATTGGGTTGGGGTGAGTCATGTAAAGGCAGATGTATGAGGGAATGCATTCAGGTGGCCACTACAGAGATGCCCGCAGATCTTACTTCACTTCCTAAATACTATTGGTCATATGCAGACGTATTCTCCAAAAAGGCTGCAGAAGTCCTTCCACCTCACCGTCCTTATGACTGTCCTATTGACCTCTTGCCTGGAGCAGAACCTCCTCAGGGACGGGTCTATCCCCTTTCTCTCCCGGAGACGGAGGCTATGTCCCAATATATTCAGGAGAACCTGGCAAGAGGATTCATTAGGAAGTCAGTGTCACCTGCAGGGGCGGGGTTCTTCTTTGTGCAGAAGAAGAATGGAGAATTACGTCCATGCATCGATTACAGGGGTCTAAATGCCATCACCGTTAAGAATAAATACCCGTTGCCCCTGATTTCTGAGCTATTTGATAGGCTACGGGGGGCAAGGGTATTTACGAAATTAGATCTGCGGGGTGCTTATAACCTGATTCGCATCCGTGAGGGGGACGAATGGAAGACGGCTTTTAATACCAGGGATGGGCACTATGAATATCTGGTGATGCCCTTCGGGCTCTGTAATGCCCCAGCCGTCTTCCAAGACTTTGTTAATGACATCTTCCGGGATATGCTCTCCACCTCAGTCGTAGTCTATCTGGATGATATTCTCATCTTCTCTCCACATATTGACTCCCACCGGAGAGATGTCTGCAGAGTCTTCGACCTCTTACGGGCAAATTCCCTCTACGCAAAGTTGGAGAAATGTGTGTTTGAGCAGGCGTCCTTACCTTTCCTGGGCTATATCATCTCCGCCCAGGGATTGGCTATGGATCCTGCCAAACTACAGGCGGTGATGGACTGGCAAGAACCCCATTCTCTGAAGGCGGTGCAGCGCTTTATGGGGTTCATTAATTACTACCGCCAGTTTATCCCTCACTTCTCAACTTTGGTAGCTCCCGTGGTTGCCCTCACCAAAAAGGGAGCAAATCCCAAATTGTGGTCTGTAGAGGTCTCCAAGGCCTTCACTTCTATTAAGTCCCATTTCGCTGGCGCTCCCATCCTACATCGCCCCGATGTTGATAAGCCATTTATATTGGAGGTGGATGCCTTGTCCGTTGGTGCTGGAGCAGTCCTCTTCCAAAAGGATGCTCAAGGTTGGAAGCATCCATGCTTCTTTTTCTCCAAGACCTTCACACCAGCAGAGAAGAATTATTCCATCGGGGACAGGGAGTTGCTAGCAATGAAGTTGGCCTTCTCGGAGTGGAGACATCTGTTGGAGGGGGCTCGCTTTCCCTTCCAAGTCTTCACGGATCACAAAAATCTGGTGTATTTACAGACTGCCCAGCGGCTAAATTCCTGTCAGGCCAGATGGTCCTTGTTTTTCTCCCGCTTTCACTTCACCCTCCATTTTCTGTCGGGAGAGAAGAACATTCGGGCTGACGCTCTCTCTCGCTCCGTTGTGTCTTCTGAGGAGTAGGAGGGGAGCCACGGCTTATTGTCCCCTCTGAGAGCCTGAGAACTGTAGCTCCGGTCTCGCTAGAGTCTGTCCCTCCGGGCAAGACCTTTGTACCATCTAATTTGCGACCGGAGGTTCTCTCTTGGGCCCATTCGTCCAGGGTGAGGGACATTTTGGGAAAAAAAGGACATCTGAGCTACTCGCGAGGACATACTGGTGGCCGCATATGGTCCGGGACGTTGGAGATTATATTCGGGCATGTGTCTCCTGTGCCAAAAATAAGTCCCCTCGTCAACGGCCAGCTGGGTTACTTTACCCATTGCCGGTGGCAGACAGGCCTTGGGAAATGGTTGGGATGGACTTTGTGGTAGGCTTGCCCAAATCTCGTGGGTGTACCATCATATGGGTTATCACCGATCACTTCTCTAAAATGGTGCACTTGGTGCCGCTACCCCGGTTACCTTCTGCAAGGGACTTGGCGACACTGTTTATCAAACATATCTTCCGCTTACACGGTATGCCAGACAAAATTGTCAGCGATCGGGGTCCCCAGTTTGCGTCTCGGTTCTGGAGAGAGCTTTGTCGCCTTCTCAGTGTTGAGTTAAATCTCTCTTCTGATTATCATCCCGAGACGAATGGGTTGGTAGAGAGGGCCAACCCGACTTTGTTCACATATCTGCGACATTTTGTTTCAGCTAGGCAGGATGACTGGACATCCTTGTTACCGTGGGCGGAGTTTGCATTAAACAACGCTGTGGCTGATTCCACTGGACAAACCCCACTTCTCCTTAATTACGGTCAGCACCCGCGGGTTCCTGTACCTATGCCCGTGTCTTCCGCCGACTCCAGGGTGGCAGACTGGGCTGTGGAGGCACGGGACATTTGGGACCGCACTCAGGATGCCATTCAGGCCTCCAAGGAGAGAATGAGGTCATCTGCCGACGCACATCGGCGCCCCGCTCCGACTTTTGCCCCTGGCGATTTAGTGTGGCTCTCCGCCCATAACATCAGGCTGCGTGTAGAGTCCACTAAGTTCGCACCTCGCTTCTTGGGTCCCTTCAAGGTCCTTGAACAGGTCAATCCTGTGGTGTACCGGTTAGCCCTTCCGCCACGCCTGGTTATCACCGACACATTCCATGTCTCCCTCCTGATACCCGTATACTTGTCCTGGTTTTCCGAGTCATCTGCCGGGACATCGGGTTCGTCTACGGACGATTATGAGGTGAATGCTATTCTGGAGTGCAAGGTGGTACGTGGCAAAAAGTTTTATTTGGTGGACTGCAGGGGTTATGGGCCTGGGGATATGCCATGGGAGCCTGCTGAGCGTGTTCAGGCTCCGCAGCTCATCGCTGCCTTTGAGCGCAGCGAGGCCCAAAGAAGGGGGGGCCCTAGGAGGGGGGGTAATGTTAGGGTTCGAGTTCCCACTGCTGCACAAGGGGAGTCTCAAACCAGTCCCACTGGGGTCCCCCATTCATCTCCGGCCGCAGTGGAGCCTGCTCAGCAGAGACGTAGGTCCCAGCTTCTTGCCCATTCCAGTACTGTGCAGTGACTTGCTGCTGCCTCTCCTGGATCTGCTATTATAGCCAGTGCTGGAGCAGACGTCTTTGGGACGAAGTCCTGCGTTTCCGATTCTGAGCATGCCCAGGGTGAGATCTCTCATTGGAGATCAGAGGTCACATGCTCAGGTACTTTAGCAGCTCCTATTGGTCTGCCAGGAAGGTCCTGTGACTACTGGAGTTCTGGAACAAGTTGCATTGGTCCTTGTTTCTGGCAGGTCCTGTAGCTGTTATTATAAAAGGGTGGCAATGCTGAGCCGCCATGCGCTAGTATCAACCATTATATGCTTTGCGCCAGTGTGGTCATGCGTGTGTGTGGTTAGGGCCCCGGCTGAAATAAGCCCCTAGAATACCGACTTAATCGGTGAGGAGTTTGGTATGCTAGCTGGTCAGGGTCGGTGTCCTAGATGCCCTAGATTACCGGCATAACCGGTGAGGAGTTTGATTGCCGTATTCAGGGCCTGGCGTTCAGACGCCATAGATTGCGGGTGACTCCCGCGAGCACATTAGCGCATGATCACGTTGTAATGTATGGTGTACAGTTCATATAGCGTCTTGTGCTTGGGTGCGAGGAAAACACATGAGACAGGTTTGATATAGAAGGACTTGTATTACTTCATACAAGTGGCAAAAGGGTCACACAGTTTGCAGGTACAGAAGCAGGAGACACAGCAGGCCAGAGTAACTTAAGCTCAGCAATAACTCTCCACAACAGGTTCAGGATCTCTTCTCTGTTACCGTAATTCCATGCAAACGTGGATTTATCAAATAGCAGGTTTCCAGAGTCCACAAGTGTTCCAAAGTTCCTCAGTAGGAAATAGCTGGAGTACAAAGTTCAAGGTTTCCAGGAGTCAGGTCACAGGCTCACTGCAGGCTTGATTCTGAAGCACTGATTGCTCAGCTGAGGCTGCTTAAGAAGCAAGAGGGAGAGAATCAGGGCGGGAACATGAAAGCTGGAAACTCCATATTGACTGAGGGCAAGATAGCTGCAGCAAGACAGAAAGCAAAATGGCCGACGGAAAAACTGAGTTTCAAGAAACATGTACAAAGAACCTTACATTACTCCCCCCTTAGGGACAACCTCCGGATGACCTCAGACCAGGCTTGTCTGGGTACCTCTGATGAAACTGGCGGAGCAAGCGAGGAGCATTAACGTTATTGACTGGTTCCCATGAGTTGTCCTCCACTGGGTAGCCCTGCCATTTAATCAAATATTGTAACTGATTTCTGTACAACCTGGAATCTAGAATCCTTTCCACCACAAATTCTTCCTGACCATCGACTAGCACTGGGTCAGGGCAAGGAGAAGAACGTCCAGGAAACGTATTGGGTGTTGCAGCCTTTAGTAGGGATACATGAAAGACAGGGTGGATTCTCATAGTTCTGGGCAGTTGAAGACGACAAGCAACGGCACTTATAATTTTACTGATTTTATAGGGTCCAATGTACTTATGTCCCAACTTAGACGATGGAATCCTTAACTTAAGATTTCTGGTTGACAGCCAGACCAAGTCTCCTACCTTGAAAGCTGGTGCAGGTTTACGAAATTTATCTGCTGCTTTCTTGTACCTTTCCTGAGCCAATTCCAGATTTTCCTTTAGAAGATCCATATTCTTTTGTAAAGACATGATTCTTTCAGCCACTGCTGGCAAGGGCGTTTCTATGGGAAATCGAGGAAGAATGTTAGGATGATAACCTAAATTGGAGTAAAAAGGAGACTGCTTAGTGAAGGCGCTCTGAGAGTTGTTATAAGAGAACTCAGCCAGTGGAAGTAGATCCACCCAATCATCCTGTAGGTGGCAGATAAAGCAGCGGAGATACTGCTCCAGGGTCTGATTGGTTCGTTCTGTCTGTCCATTAGTCTGGGATGAAAAGCAGAAGAAAGGTTTACTTTAATGTCCAATGTGGCACAGAAATTTTGCCAAAACCTTGAAGTGAATTGCACCCCTCGATCCGAAATGACCTCATCCGGTACTCCATGTAAGCGAAACACATTCTTAATCATCAAATCTGATGTCTGTTTTGCAGTGGGTAAGCCGACACAAGGGATAAAATGAGCTGCCTTTGTTAAACGATCAACCACCACTAGAATGGTGTTCTTCCCTTGAGAGGTTGGTAACTCCACAATGAAGTCCATAGAAATGGATCCCCACGGGCGGGACGGGGTGGGAAGGGGTTGCAACAGACCAGTTGGTGAGGAGCGAGGTGTTTTGCATCTTGCACAGACTTCACATGAAGTGACATAGTTTAAAACATCTTTCCTGTAAGTGGGCCACCAAAAGAAACGATAAAGAAATTCCTGTGTCTTTAGAATTCCTCTATGCCCAGCTATCTTGGAATCGTGGATGAGTTGCAATACTCTCAATCTGACTGTTTCAGGTATATACAGACGTTGTCCCTGAATCCACACACCATTCTTAAAGACAAGACTTACGTCCCTTGGGGGTTGTGCCAACAAGGAATCCGCATGGTATGCTTCCTTGATGTCCTTAAGTAGGTCTTGATTATGAATCACGCCCAGGAATCTAGAGTCAGGAAGAATAGTCTTAGGAGGAGTAAGTGGACGGGTCTCTGCTGAATGAATCCTAGAGAGTGCATCAGCCTTTCCATTGCGCGATCCTGGCCTATAAGAAATTACAAAATTAAATTGGTTTAGGAAAAGATTCCAGCGAGCCTGGCGAGGAGTCAGGCACTTAGCCGACCTGATAAATTCAAGGTTACGATGGTCTGTCAGGACGACTATTTGCTGTGCAGCACCCTGAAGAAGGTGTCTCCATTCTTTGAAGGCAGCAATAATGGCCAACAACTCTCTATTGCCCACATCGTAGTTCCTCTCAGCCGAAGACAACTGCTGGGAAAAGAAGGCACAGGGATGCAAGACATTCTTCTCACCTGTTCTCTGAGAGAGTATAGCTCCAACGGCACAGTCTGAAGCATCCACCTCTATTATGAAGACAAGTTCGGGTTGGGATGTACTAAGATAGGTGCGGTGGTAAATTTATCCTTTAGATGGGAAAATGCTTCCTGGGCTTGGGGGGTCCAGGAGAACCTAGACTCTTTCCGGGTAAGTTGGGTGATAGGTGACACTACCTCAGAGAAATTCCTAATAAAACGTCTATAGAAGTTGGCAAACCCGATGAAGCGCTGCACCTCCTTCACATTTCTAGGAATTGGCCAATCCTTGATGGCTTGGGTCTTGCTTCCATCCATACTAATCCCTTGTGTAGACAGTACATACCCCAGAAATTGAATTTCGGTCATATGGAATTCACACTTTTCAAGTTTGATGTAAAGATGGTTTTGTCTTAGACGTTCTAAGACCATTCTCACATGTCCATGATGTTCCTCTGTGGAGTTAGAAAAAATTAGAATATCATCCAGATAAATCACCACGAATGTATCTAGGAGATCCCTGAAGATGTCATTCACCAAGTGTTGGAAAGTGGCTGGGGCGGTACTCAGACCAAAAGGCATAACTAGATATTCAAAGTGTCCATAGCGTGACCTGAATGCAGTCTTCCATTCATCCCCAGGTCTAATACGGACCAAGTTATAGGCCCCACGGAGATCCAGTTTAGAGAAAATTTTGGCATGCCACACTCTCTCCAATAACTCAGGGATTAAAGGCAATGGATAACGGTTTCTAATAGTAACCTTATTGAGTTCCCTATAGTCTACGCAGGGTCTCAGAGATCCATCTTTCTTCTTCACAAAGAAGATGGGTGCACCTGCAGGAGATGAAGAGGGGCGTATGAAGCCCTTGGCTAGATTTTCGTCTATGTAATCCTTTAAAGCCTTTAGCTCGGGCCCTGCCAGGGGTAGATCTTACCAAAAGGTATCTCTGCTCCAGGCAATAATTCAATTGGACAATCATATGGACGGTGAGGGGGAAGCTGGTCAGCGTTCTTCTTGTCACATAAATCCACATAGTCCTGGTATACAGCTGGTAGTTCAGGGACTGACATGGTTCCTTTAGGAACAGAGCAAGCTGAAACTTCTGGACTCATCTGTTTCTCTGGAAAGTGTAATTCCTTGGTCTCCCAGTTAATGGTAGGGTTCTGAGCCTGCAGCCATGGTAGCCCTAGAATAATGGGAAAGTGGGAGAAGAGATAAGCATAAAGGACAGTTTCTCTTGATGATCTTTACCCATAAGGACCCTCAAAGGCTCCGTTTCCTGATCCACTGGTCCAGAGGTCAGCAGGGAGCCATCCACAGTCTCCATCTGTACTGGAGCAGCCTTCCTCACTGAACGTATCCCCCGTTTCAGAGCAAAGGAGATATCCATAAAATTTCCACTTGCCCCTGAGTCGATCATAGCAGAGCTAGACACCCAGACTGAGTCAACCCAGAGTTTGATTTAAAGGAAGTAATGAGAATTGTTTTTCTTACAACTCAGCTGGGACACCGCTGAGGAAACTTGAAAAATTGCAGCGTTTACACAGTCATCGTCCTCAGAAGTGACGGAGTTTAAGTCCGAGAAATCAATATCTGTTGCTGCAGATCTCTCTGGAGCCTGAGGCTCGGACCTGACAGATCTCCTCTCGCAACACTCACAGTGAATGACTGCTGCAGTAGTCTTACGAGAACGGCTGGGGCAGTTTATAATGAAGTGCCCTGACTTACCACAGTAGAAACATAGATTTTCCTTTAAACAATGTTCTTTGCGTGCATCACTAACCCGTCTTTGTAAAGAGTCCACCTGCATGGGTTCAGGTTCAGGTTCCCGTGTGATCCTACTCAAAGGTTCCTTAGCTGGGGAGGAAGGTAGGAAAAGGTTAGTGCGATTACTTTCGAACCATCTCTCTTGCCTGCGTTCAGTCAGACGAGCATCAATACGGATGCAGTAGTTAATAAAGTCACCTAACGCAGAGGGAGGGTCGGCACGAGCAAGTTCATCCTTAATCAGTGAAGACAACCCTTTTCGAAAAATAGATTTTTTGGCGGAACTGTCCCAAGTGGTATCGAGGGCCCATCTCCTGAAATCCGAAATCCAAGGCATATTCGGCTACTGAGCGCTTACCTTGGCGCAAAGTTAACATGGCTGCTTCAGCTGTTGCACCTCGATTGGGGTCATCAAACACCTGCCCCATGGCTGAAATGAAAGCATCAAGATGATCCAAACATTCATCCTCAGTCTCAATCAGAGGGTTTGCCCACATCAAAGCCTTGTTGGTAAGCAACATGATTATAGTAAGCACTTTAGATCGTTCAGTGGGAAATTGTGAAGCATGTGCAGAAAAAAAAAGATTGCATTGGTTAATAAATCCCCTGAATTTCTCACGTTCACCGCCAAAATGAAAAGGGGGTAACTTGGGAATCCCAGAACTCGGGGTTATGGCAGGAGCCTGGACTCGTTCCTCTAGAACCTCAATCCTGGCTCGTAAATCCTGGGTAGTTTGTCCAAACACTTGCAAATTGTGATTAGTGAGGTCCTGTAGGTTTGCAAAACGGGTCTTTATAGTCTGTATATCTGCAAGGATTGTATCAGTCACTCCGCAAATCTCCTTTATGCGAGCCTCCATCTTCCAGATCTTTTAAGACAGGAGTACTGGAAGGAGAAAAAAACAAACAAAAAAAAACAATAGTGTTTACCTGTGGTAACACTGCAGAGTAAAATTAAGGGAATGTGCTCACCTGGAATGGTTGTGAGAAGTCACAACCACTGTCATCACAGAAAGTATAACCGGACATCTGATATCCACAGTCACAGCAGACACAGCCTTCCCAGACCCAGCAGACACTAACGTTTGGCTTCAGAATCTTGTAATGTATGGTGTACAGTTCATATAGCGTCTTGTGCTTGGGTGCGAGGAAAACACATGAGACACAGGTTTGATATAGAAGGACTTGTATTACTTCATACAAGTGGCAAAAGGGTCACACAGTTTGCAGGTACAGAAGCAGGAGACACAGCAGGCCAGAGTAACTTAAGCTCAGCAATAACTCTCCACAACAGGTTCAGGATCTCTTCTCTGTTACCGTAATTCCATGCAAACGTGGATTTATCAAATAGCAGGTTTCCAGAGTCCACAAGTGTTCCAAAGTTCCTCAGTAGGAAATGGCTGGAGTACAAAGTCCAAGGTTTCCAGGAGTCAAGTCACAGGCTCACTGCAGGCTTGATTCTGAAGCACTGATTGCTCAGCTGAGGCTGCTTAAGAAGCAAGAGGGAGAGAATCAGGGCGGGAACATGAAAGCTGGAAACTCCATGTTGACTGAGGGCAAGATAGCTGCAGCAAGACAGAAAGCAAAATGGCCGACGGAAAAACTGAGTTTCAAGAAACATGTACAAAGAACCTTACACACGTTCTATGTTCGCTTAGCACTTAACTGTGTACCTGGGTGCCTGACAGGACACAGAACTTTTTCTCAGCGGCTCTGTGACATAACAGGTTTCGCTTTCAATGCTAGACAGTGCCCTAGCGTGTTTATTTTGCGACTCAGTTGTGTTTAGTGAGTTCGCACACATAGCCATATAGCGCTGCGGCACTCCTTCTAGCGGCTCTGTGGAATAACAGAGTTCGCACTTATTGCCACAGCGCGTTACGGCGTTTATTTTGGCGACTCTGCGGGATAACCGAGTTTGCTTCTTGCACCATTTTACCAGCAGCAGGCTCCGCCTGCACGGTGGACCCCGGGCTGCGAACGCACCTCTCTACATCAAATATTTGGTGCGTTCTGCAGACCCTTACAGTGTGTTGCCTCATAACTGTGGTCCGGCCCTTGCCTACAATATATATATATACAAATGTCATTGTGACATATATATATTTATAGTTCATACACTTCTGTATAATAGCCGCTAATTCAATTGTTGGCTTTTGTGAAATTACAGAACTCGACATGAAATGACACATGGTTTACATACAGTAAACCATGTCATTTAATGTATTTTGATATATGGTTTTCACTAACAATTACATGAGTGTATGTGTGCAAAATTTCATACATGTAGGGGTTAATTAAATGTGTAAATTCGTTGAAAAAAATGCGTGGGCTCCCGCTGTATTTTCTCCACCAGACAGGCAAAGCCAGCGAGTGGCGGCAGATAATAATAGCCTAGGGAGGGTGCATTTATTTTTTTATTACAGGAGAACAAGGGAATCGAAGGAATACCAGTACAATAAAAGATGGTCAAAAACTGTGTTTATTTCATTAAAATTATTTTTAACTAATGTGTGCGTGTTTTTTTTTAATTTCATACAATAGGATTAATAATTGAGTGTTGTCTAATTGACAACTCTCAATTATTAACCTGGCTTAAAGTCACCTTCCAATAGCAAGGTGGCTTTAACCCATTATTAACCCATTAGCCACCGCTACAGGGCAATGGGAATACACGGGCTAAGTGCCAGAAAGGGCGCATCTAATTATAGATTTGCCTTTTCTGGGGGTGGCTCGGGGCAGATTTTAGGAGCCGGGGGGGCACAAACTAAATGCACCCTCCCTAGGCTATTATTTTCTGCCCCCACTCGCTGACTTTGCCTGTCTGGTGGAGAAAATACAGCGGGAGCCCACACTTTTTTTTTCAACGAATTTACACATTTAATTAACCCCTACATGTATGAAATTTTGCACACACACACTCATGTAATTGTTAGTGAAAACCATATATCAAACTACATGAAATGACATGGTTAAATGTATGTAAACCATGTGTCATTTCATGTCGAGTTCTGTAATTTCACAAAAGCCGGAAATTGAATTAGCGGCTATTATACTATGTAGAAGTGTATGAACTATAAATATATGTATATACACTGTGTGCAGAATTATTAGGCAAATGAGTATTTTGATCACATCATCATTTTTATACATGTTGTCCTACTCCAAGCTGTATAGGCTTGAAAGCAAACTGCCAATTATGTAAATCAGGTGATTTGCATCTCTGTAATGAGGAGGGGTGTAGTCTAATGACATCAACACCCTATATAAGGTGTGCTTAATTATTAGGCAACTTCCTTTCCTTTGGCAAAATGGGTCAGAAGAGAGATTTGATGGATTATGAAAAGTGAAGATTGTGAGATGTCTTGCAGAGGGATGCAGCAGTCTTGAAATTGCCAAACTTTTGAAGCGTGATCACCGAACAATCAAGTGTTTCATGGCAAATAGCCAACAGGGTCGCAAGAAGCGTGTTGATAAAAAAAGGCGCAAAATAACTGCCCATGAATCGAGGAAAATCAAGCGTGAAGCTGCCAAGATTCCATTTGACACCAGTTTTGCCATATTTCAGAGCTGCAACTTTACTGGAGTTTGAAAAAGCACAAGGTAGGCCATACTCAGGTACATGGCCAAGGTAAGGAAGGCTGAAAAACGATCACCTTTGAACAAAAAACATAAGATAAAACGTCAAGACTGGGCCAAGAAATATCTTAAGACTGATTTTTCTAAGGTTTTATGGATTGATGAAATGAGAGTGACTCTTGATGGGCCCAAGGCTGGATCAGTAAAGGGCAGAGAGCTCCACTCCAACTCAGACGCCAGCAAGGTGGAGGTGGGGTACTGGTATGGGCTGGTATCATCAAAGATGAACTTGTGGGCCCTTTTCGGGTTGAGGATGGAGTGAAAATCAACTCCCAGACCTACTGCCAGTTTCTGGGAGACACCTTCTTCAAGCAGTGGTACAGGAAGAAGTCGGTATCGTTCAAGAAAAGCATGATTTTCATGCAGGACAATGCTCCATCACATGCATCCAAATACTCCACAGCGTGGCTGGCCAGTAAAGGTCTAAAAAAATAAAAAATTATGACATGGCCCCCTTGTTTACCTGATCTGAACCCCATAGAGAACTTGTGGTCCCTCATAAAATGTGAGATCTACAGGTAGGGAAAACAGTACACCTCTCGGAACAGTGTCTGGGAGGCTGTGGTGGCTGCTGCCTGCAATGTTGATCGTAAACAGATCAAGCAACTGACAGAACCTATGGATGGAAGGCTTTTGAGTGTCATCATAAAGAAAGGTGGCTATATTGGTCACTGATTTTTTACTTTTTGATTTTGAATGTCAGAAATGTTTATTTCTAAATTTTGTGTTATATTGGTTTACTTGGTGAAAATAAACAAGTGAGATGGGTATATATTTGGTTTTTATTAAGTGGCCTAATAATTCTGCACAGTAATAGCTACCTGTACAAACCGATAACCTCCTAAGATAGCCAAATCTAAAAAAAACCCCGCTCCAACTTCCAAAAATATTAAGCTTTGATATTTATGAGTCTTTTTGGTTGATTGAGAACATAGATGCTGTTCAATAATAAAAAGAATCCTCTCATATACAACTTGCCTAATAATTCTGCATACAGTGTATATATGTCTCAATGTGTATTCTATGTGTATATATCTATTCTTTCTTTTGCGATTTAAAAACTATTCATTTGGATCCATTATATGTCGGTTTTGCTAGCCACTGACAAAATCTCGCCAGACGGATGTCAAACAGATGTGAAACGTACGCTCAGATGTGATAAAATCGCATCCTCGTATTCAAATCGGATGACAGACGGATCAGTGTTCAGGAAACATTTGTGCAATTATCTGCCGTCTAAAACAGTCCGATTTTTTTAGATGGTGTGTGTGACTCCAGCCTACTGGAGTTAATTGTCCCCAGTGGGATGCGCTGTATTGGAAATTTCTGTTTGGAGATTAGCAGTCCAATATCTGCTGTGTTATAATCAGACACAATATCACTTCACTTGTTCACAGCTATTTTGATGCCTACAGAACATAAATTCACACTTTGTCAAATCCAGTTAACTGTGTTGAAAAATGCACTGGAATATGTACTTCTCTCCCCATTATAGCAGTGCAAGGTATCAGTGCGGAATTAGCATTTTTTGTTCCATCTGATACTTTGTGGCTTCTAATATAAGACTCATGGAGAATATTTTCTCTTTTATTGTGTAACTGCCATTGTCTAAATACATACTACTACACGGGACTATAACCCCTCGAGGTATAGTGTATATTGTGGCATATAGTCTGGTACATTCTATTGGCACTTTTTGTTTAGCACGTTTTCTGATATCATATATATATATATTTACTGGCACTTGGCACTTTGTCTTACATTTCAATTGCATTCTCTGCACATTGGGTACTGATGTACCTATATATTTATTAATTATTACACTGTATACACCCTCACCTGTTTTTTATCAGAATTGTATGATGTTATGCTATTTTACCTAGAGGGTTTGTAGGGAGGTGGACTGGACCACAGGTACCTGCATGCCTGGTCCAGAACTGAAAGGGCTGCATCCTCTGTTTCTGAGGGGAAGCTTGAGTGGGGCGGACCTTTCCCTGCTGTCTGAGGGAAGGAGGAGGGAGACGGGGCTTCTTGCAGACAGGAAGGGTCCGGGAGAGCCAGAGAAGGGCACACAGAAGGACAGAGAAGGGAGAAAAAAGCACGCAAAGGAGAGCAGTGTGGTGCCAGGGCAGAGCAGCATGCAGAACTGTTAAAAATGCTTAATTTCATATATTTTCCAGGACTTGTTACCAGATGCGATACTTCTAAAGAAAATTTCACTTTTCTTATAAAAAAAATTATAGTGGTTTATTGGACTGTTCATCAAAAAAACATCATTACAGGAAAACATAAAATGAGTGAAATAGTTACGAAGAGATTGTCCATTTGTCCATAGCAAAACTTGTACACATCTTTCCTTGGTGTCCTAAATGGTAAAAATGATATTCTGGCCTTGTCAGCAGCATAGCAGGGAAACAACACGTGGTTGCAGCTGTTCATTCATCATAGTGTTCCATGTGTCTGTGGAGAGAGTGAGCGAGCAAGAGCCCCCCTCCCTTCGTGTAGCCATTATATATGTCCCTTAGATCATGTGATCTCTGTATATGGAGTTGCCACTTTACCATACAGAAATAGCATCTGTAATGTCAGCGAACGTTAATGTGCTCAGTACAGAATTGAGTGTAGAATAAATCCATAACCAATAATTAATATTTAACAATTCCCCCTTTTGAGGGTGATAGACATTAATTGGAACCCTCAAAGTAGAGAAGTTCATCTTTAGGATAATCAGATCTTCTTTCTTCTTTTCTTCTTTGGCAAAATAATTTAATTTCAATAATAATAATAATATCAGATTATTGTTATATGCACTCAATAACATAATTATGTGAATTCATGTTATGGTAAGCCGTGACCAATATTCATATAAAATATATATATTATTCTTTCCTAAACCTAAATCGAAGCATCTCCGGTCCAGTCATCATCATCTGATGTCATCTGGTCTTCATCTTGACGTCTTGTTCTTGATTCTTTTAAAACACAGTCTTTATACGATAATTCCTTTGAAATAACATGTAGATATTGTGGAGACCGTGTGTCATGTGTCAAAGTCCATAAATTCAAATGTTGATAAGAAAACAAAGTCCATTGATGAAATGAAGCTTTAATATCTGAGCAGTGTCACCTTTAAAGACCTGGACTTACATTGGCTCGCCTTGGATATTTCTGGAATCCTCCATGCCATCCGCAATGGTCTTGGAACAGGTGTGACGTCTTTGGTCAGCAAAGCAAGGGTTAAAATGACTCTTCTTTGCTAAAGATAGCACCATAACCAGTCCTTAGTCCTAATGCACAGGACTCATGTCAGGGTTGTAGTTTCCTGACAACTTATTGTTCACCAGCTTTCATTGAAGCTTCATAGGTGATAGGAAACCACTGGAGCATGATAAAAGCGTGATAACACAGTTCATATTAGCATCATAGGATCATCGTCCTCTGCCATTGTGGTTGTCAGTCGTGAATACTGCAGTTGTTGTCAGTGGTGAATACTGCAGTTGCTGTCAGTGATGAAATTAATTGTGATTGACACAGTCTATTATTACTCAGACATCATATAGCCTTGTTACCTTCTGGGACTTTGGCTTTTTCTTCTTGCAACTTTTTAAATTTACTTGAATTTAGAAATATGAAAAGTCTTTATTAACGTAATTCCAATATCTTGCTTGAAGTCTTCATTCCCTATTCTATACCAAATCTGGTAATTTTCCTAACCTATAATATCACAGCGTACCATAGCAATCAGTAATATCCATAGAATTATTATCAGAATAGTAATATGGAATTCATGTTTGTGTAGTAAAACAATAATAAATGATAATGCATTATTAACCATATTCTTCATGAGATAGAACATTTTTATGTCATAGGTGTAATTACCTTTTCAACCCATAGGTGTCAGTGTGTTTTTCATGTAACAAGTGTTTCCATCTTTATTACTAAAACTTTATTAATGGAATATATTTATTAGACCAATAATAGGTAAGAATGTATAGCCATGAACCAAAATGTGAATATGAGTGAATGAATGAATGAAAGAATTATTGTATTTACTCAGAATTAGAACATTTTCTTCTAATGAACAGATATCTTCACTATATTTAATGAAGCAATATTCTCGTACTAGACATTACTTTATTAAATATTGATGTTTCTTTTCTTGATTGAGATAAAAAATAAAAATTAAGAATCAAAAATAGAGATAAAGGAAGAATAAAAATTAAAAAATGAAGAATAAGAATAAAAATGAAAATAAGAATAAAAATAAAAATAAGGCCTTTATATGTTTATGACAAATGCTGAGTAATTATGTTTTCACATACCCTTAATATTTCCATTATCTGGATGATTTCATATTTGTCATGACCTTGTGTTACCAAAATATTCATATTATGCAACTTTGCATGTAATCCCCTTCTTAGTGTAAAGAAATGACTTTATAATACTTAATGTTATTATCTCTAGTAGTTATACCATAATATTTCCATATTCTTTAAAATGTGTGAAGAAGACGTATTGATGAAATGTGATGATGTATTCAAGATCAAAAACACATTTCCCCCTTAATACCAAAAAAAAAATATTATTCTGTGAAATAATTGATTTATCAAAACCAAATGAAAAAAATAATTGTTTTATAAATTATTTATGTAACTTCTGTTTTAGCTTTATACCATATATTTGTCTGAAGATGTGTACCATCTATGTAACCATTAAAAATAAAAATAACATTGAATATCATAAAATTATCTTTTGGGAAAAGGAAAAAAAATAATAATCTAAACGTAGATTTTCTTGATAAACCATTTTGATGTGTGATTACACTTATCTACTATTAACTAAAAATAATAATTATTAAAGGAATATATGTTGAGTAGATAATATTCATTATGTATCTTAATATTCTAATAATTGAACTGATTTGTATTATTTCTTTTAAAAACAAGTTGTTGTTTTTCTCGCATACCATGAATTTTGAAACCTCTCCTTTCATACGTCACACATACACTTAGCTTATATTCACTCTTAGCAGCTGCTCATACACACATCTGTCATCTGTCATTCAGACTGTGACACATATAAGTTTACACCACAGATTCCTCATACAAAAAAGTAGGAATACATAATTATCAATGCGCATTGTAAACTATTAAATTTAATATTTTAATTTTCTTTGAATATTCCCCAAATACACATAACAAACTTTGTGAACCATTTATAGATAAAAGGACTCATAAGAAAATTTGGTTATGAGCTGTATCTATATTTGGTGCAAGGGTTTGCAACTGAAATTGAACCCTGTAACTTAAGAGGCCTAAAAAAATTATTTTCACTGAAGCTACAAGAGCTTTAAGTTGCAACCACTGAAATAGGGGTATATGGTAATTGCCTTATTATTAGAACAGTTTAAATGTCACATGTGTGACAGTAAGAACATATTGCCATGCAAATAAATAACTTCAAATGTTAACAACACACAAAAACTAAATTTAGATTCAGTTAGTTATATATTATTTCCTTTTTAAGTGTTAAATATATAAAAACATGCAGTTATTATAAATTCCTGTGTAAATAAAAGAATAAATCCATGTAAGAGAATTTTTCCCGATTAAATCCTACTTTGAAGTGAAAATTCTAAGGATAAATAAGAGATAAGGTTAATATCATATACAAAAACAAAACAATTGCAATGTCTTATACATATATATGCATTGGCTTTAATGTAATTCTAAATATTTTCTGTAGTTTATTTTAATTATATCACTATAGATATAGATATACAGTTATACAATCTATACTTATACAAATATACTATATATACTGTATGTGAGTCGCTGGGCCACACATATGAATATATATATATATATATATATATATATATATATCTACAAAGCTGTAGAACTACAGAATTATATTTATAAAATAATTACAAATAACTGAATAATATATTGTATAATACTTTTACACAACATATAATTTCATTTTCAGTCAATTCCTAAACCAAATCTTATTTCTTTGTCAAAGATGTTCTGAATCGCTCTGTTAATCATTCCTTTTTTTAATGATTGTTTGAGCAGCTCCGATAATGAGCTGTAAACTGAAGACTTAAATAAGTTATTTTGAGAAGTCATCTGTTCCTGTCTTTCAATGTCTGCCATTTGTCTTTTTACAGAGAGGTCTGAACTTTGGATTATTAACTCTTTCTGCAAAGCGGACTCTTGGATTTTTTTATAGGGTTTATAACTAATATGTAATTTTCTTCGTACGTCATAGATTTGATTACAGGGATGACTCAGTTTAGGAGATTTTGTCACTGGTTTTTGAAAAGATCTTACTCTATCTCGATTCTCATGTTTTCTAGCAAAATCAAGGAATTGCGCACATTCAAATAAAGTATCTTTTTGTGACGCAATAACACAAGATACAGAATTTAGGAATCCAAATTTGTCCACAAAATACTTTATCATTGATTGTGTTTTTACATTGGTAATGAGAGTTTTGTACAACCTTTCAAATATGGACATGAATGTAAAAGTACATTCTTTCCGACCAATCCTTAATTTTTGAAGAATATCAATATCTGGACAATTTTCATTTAATGCACAGAAAATCAGAATTTTCAATCTGTCTTTATCATCTAGATCTCCATGTAATTCATTATCAAAAGTCAACTTTAATGTCAGGCGTCTGGAAAAGGTTGCAGGAAGCCACAATTTAAATAATTGATTTTTCTCGTCATTACTTAAATCAAGCTTGTCAATAAAGCTTTCGAAGATTTCAGAATTTCTGCATACATGGATTTTGTTATCATATGCAGGAATGATTTTGCATAATTTTAACAAATTTTTCCTAACTTTAATTTGGAGTTGGGCCTGTGAATTGTCTTCTATTTTTGGTGGCCATTGAACATCCGTCCCTCGTACGTCATCTGCATCAGTTCTGAAGTCTCCTCCCATGTTTCCTCCTACATCAGTTCTCAAGTCTCCTCCCATGTTTCCTCCTACATCAGTTCTCAAGTCTCCTCCCATGTTTCCTCCTACAACAGTTCTCAAGTCTCCTCCCATGTTTCCTCCTACATCAGTTCTCAAGTCTCCTCCCATGTTTCCTCCATCTTTTTTAACGTCATCAGAGACAAGGTCACCTTGAGTAGCCATTACAGACACATGTCCCACATGTTGCTCAATTTCCTCATTACAGTCAATCTCGGGAACATTAGTATCATCTGACACTATTTCTACACAGTAATTTTTAGATTTCTCTAATACGAACTTGTGAAATACGTCAACTAACTGTAAAATATTTTTTAATTTCTCTCTTTCTCTATTAAAGGACACCAACTTAGATTCTAGCTTTAGATTTTCCATTTCACATTCTGCATATAAGCTGAGCCATAAAACTTCTAAATTAGACTGATCTACTGACATAAATTTCAGTCTACTTTGCTTAGAAAAAGAAGTAATAACATCCATATTTCTTACCTTGAAATATCTCAGCTTGTAGCTCCTTTCTTGGACAACGCTCTTGTCATCAGCACGTCTGATTCCTGTAGTACGTCTGGCAACTCTTAGTCATCATTCATAGGTTCTTTTCTGATCCTGAAATATCGTAGTGTGATTTCTTTGACAACTTGCACATCTGACGTAATTTTGCTTCTATTCCTCCCCTTGCAAGTTTTCAGAAATTCACACTCTAAAAATCAAGTGTGACTGGCTGGCTCTCCAAAATGTTAAAATGCTTAATTTCATATATTTTCCAGGACTTGTTACCAGATGCGATACTTCTAAAGAAAATGTCACGTTTCTTATAAAAAAATTATAGTGGTTTATTGGACTGTTCATCAGAAAAACATCATTACTGGAAAACATAAAATGAGTGAAATAGTTATGAAGAGATTGTCCATTTGTCCATAGCAAAACTTGTACACATCTTTCCTTGGTGTCCTGAATGGTAAAAATGACATTCTGGCCTTGTCAGCAGCATAGCAGGGAAACAACACGTAGTTGCAGCTGTTCATTCATCATAGTGTTCCATGTGTCTGTGGAGAGAGTGAGCGAGCAAGAGCCCCCCTCCCTTCGTGTAGCCATTATATATGTCCCTTAGATCATGTGATCTCTGTATATGGAGTTGCCACTTTACCATACAGAAATAGCATCTGTAATGTCAGCGAATGTTAATGTGCTCAGTACAGAATTGAGTGTAGAATAAATCCTTAACCAATAATTAATATTTAACAAGAACAGTGAGTGGCGCTCCCTGCTTCCCTTGTCCCTGCACGGGGTACTGACACTGCAATGGGTCGCATAGAGAGGGCCCCGTCACCTGCAGAGCCAAGTATGCCCAGCATCACTCTGGAGGAAGGGACCGCTGCAGAGCTGTACGGAGCAGAGCAGCACCGTACAGAGCCGAGCTGCATACACAGAGCTAAGCCGAGTCCACCGAGCAGAGCTGAGCTAGCCATGCAGCAACTTGAGAGAGAAGCGCCCGGCCCTGAGAGCACCTGCAGCGTGCAAGCCAGTGCCTGTCGTCGTCCGCCGCCAACAGCAGAGACCAGAGAGTAAGAGATGCACGGTTTGAGTCCGGTCTCCGTGTCTGTGAGTACTACCCATGTCCCCCATACGAGTGACCGAGTACAGGACAGACCCTGTGCCCTAACCGTGCCGTTAAACAACTCCTGGGTCACATGGGGCCCATACCAGTTTGTGACCCCCTTTACCGTCGGCCACTTTGGGCTCGCTTGACTGAGACTGTCAGGAGAGTTGTGCAGGAGTCACGTCGGGCTTAGCCAGCACCGTAGCCCGTAACCTTTGCCAGAAACTCCAGTATATAGACAAGAGTGTTAGGGTTCGAGTTTCCGCTGCAGCACAAGGGGAGTCTCGATCCAGTCCCGCTGCGGTCCCCTATCCATCTCCGGCCGCAGTGGAGCCTGCTCAGCAAAGACGTCGGTCCCAGCATCTCGCCCGGTCTAATACTGTACAGAGACTTGCTGCTGCCTCTTCAGGTTCAGCTATTGTAGCCAGTACTGGTCGGCGGCGAGCAGACGTCTTTAGGACTAAGTCCTTTGCTGCTTCATCTGAGCATGCCCAGGGCAAGATCTCCCATTGGAGATCAAGGGTCACATGCTCCGATACAGCTGCCACTCCTATTGGTCCTTCAGGAAGGTCCTGTGGCTGTTGATGTTCTGAAGCAGCTTCCCATTGGTCCTTCCTGGAAGGTCTTTTTCTCGTGGCTGCTATAAAAGGCTGTCCTTACCGCATGGCCATACGCTAGTATCAAATCTGTTACGTGCTTTCGCCAGTGTGGTCATGTATGCATGTGGTTAGGTCTGGCTGAAATAAGCCCCTAGAATACCGGCACCTCCGGTGAGGAGATTGTATGCACGTGTTCAGGGCTCGGCTGAAAACGCCATTTGAATACCGGCTACTCCGGTGAGGAGATTACTGCTTGGGTTCTGTTTGCATGACCACAGACTGCAATCCGCTTAGCAGTCATCTGTGTTCCCTGTGAGTCTAACAGGACACAGTCTTTGTTACAGCGGCTCTGTGAATTAAGAGAGTCCGCTTATATCGCCATATAGTGCTACGGCGTTTACATCTGCGACTCTGCGGGATAAAAGAGTTCGCTCATACTGCCTATTTAAGCCATCTTACTAGCAGCAGGCTCTGCCTGCACGGTGGACCCCGGGCTGCGAACGCACCTCTCCTTAACCCCTTCCCGACCTTTGACACAGCGTATGCATCATGAAAGTCGGTGCCAATCCGACCTATGACGCATACCCTGTGTCATGAAAGGATCGCGTTCCTGCGGGCCGGGAGACCGGGGTCACTCAAAGGTCACCCGACCCGCAGTTACAGGACCCTTTGTGCTTCACCACAGGGGGTTGGCTTACCCCCCCGTGGCCACGATCGCTCTGATTGGCTGTTAAAAGTGAAACAGCCAATCAGAGCATTGTGTAATATTTCACCAATTTAATTGGTGAAATATTACAATCCAGCCATGGCCGATGCTGCAATAGCATCTGCCATGGCTGGACACCGAGCCCTGACCCCCCCACGCGTAGTCACGGCGGCGATCGGCCGCCGCCACCAAAAGATGGCGGTGATCGGTCACCGCCATCACTATCTGCTCCCCTCCTCCTTTGCTCCGCTGCCCCACCTACCGATCCCCCCCCCTAACCTTCCGACCCCCCTACTCACCTCTCCCGGTCCACCGATGTCCTGGATCGGTCCCGGCATCCGCCCGGGCCTCTTCATGGGCGCCGCCATCTTGGAAAATGGCGGGCGCATGCGCAGTGCGCCCTCCGGCCGGCGCATGCGCAGTGCGCCCCCCAGTGTTCAAAAATTTATTTTGATCACTGTGATAAACTGTCACAGTGATCAAAATAAAAAAAGTAAATGAACCCCCCCTTTATCATAGGTAGGGACAAATAAAAAAATAAAGAATTTTTTTTTTTTTTCCTAGCGGATTTTGCTGCTGATCCGCAGCTGATTTTGCTGCTGATCCGCGGCGGATATTGCTGCTGATCCGCGGCGGATTTTGCTGCTGATCCGCGGCAGATTTTGCTGCTGATCCGCGTGTGGATTTTGCTGCTGATCCGCGGAAGATATTGCTGCTGATCCGCGGCGGATTTTGCTGCGGATCCGCGGCGGATTTTGCTGCTGATCCGCGGCTGATTTTGCTGCTGATCCGTGGCTGATTTTGCAGCTGATTTTGCTGCGGATCCGCGGCGGATATTGCTGCTGATCCGCGGCGGATATTGCTGCTGATCCACGGCAGATTTTGCTGCTGATCCGCGGCAGATTTTGCGGCTGATCCGCGGCGGATTTTGCTGCTGATCCGCGGCGGATTTTTATTCACTGGGGGGCGCACTGCGCATGCGCCGGCCGGAGGGCGCACTGCGCATGCGCCCGCCATTTTCCAAGATGGCGGCGCCCATGAAGAGACCCGGGCGGACGCCGGGACCGATCCAGGGACATCGGTGGACCGGGAGAGGTGAGTAGGGGGGTCGGAAGGTTAGGGGGGGATCGGTAGGTGGGGCAGCGGAGCAAAGGAGGAGGGGAGCAGATAGTGACGGCGGTGACCGATCACCGCCATCTTTTGGTGGCGGTGGCCGATCGCCGCCGTGACTACGTTGTGGGGGGGTCGGTGCTCGGTGTCCAGCCATGGCAGATGCTATTGCAGCATCGGCCATGGCTGGATTGTAATATTTCACCAATTAAATTGGTGAAATATTACACATTGCTCTGATTGGCTGTTTCACTTTTAACAGCCAATCAGAGCGATCGTGGTCACGGGGGGGTTAAGCCAACCCCCCTGTGGTGAAGCACAAAGGGTCCTGTAACTGCGGGTCGGGTGACCTTTGAGTAACCCCGGTCTCCCGGCCCGCAGGAACGCTATCCTTTCATGACACAGGGTATGCGTCATAGGTCACACTGTCACAGTGATCAAATAAAAAAAAGTAAATGAACCCCCCCTTTATCATAGGTAGGGACAAATAAAAAAATAAAGAATTTTTTTTTTTTCCTAGCGGATTTTGCTGCTGATCCGCAGCTGATCCGCGGCGGATATTGCTGCTGATCCGCGGCAGATTTTGCTGCTGACCGCGGCGGATTTTGCTGCTGATCCGCGGCGGATTTTGCTGCTGATCCGCGGCGGATTTTGCTCCTGATCCGCGGCGGATTTTGCTGCTGATCCGCGGAAGATATTGCTGCTGATCCGCGGCGGATTTTGCTGCGGATCCGCGGCGGATTTTGCTGCTGATCCGCGGCGGATATTGCTGCTGATCCGCGGCTGATTTTGCTGCGGATCCGAGGCGGATTTTGCTGCTGATCCGCGACTGATTTTGCTGCTGATCCGTGGCTGATTTTGCAGCTGATTTTTCTGCGGATCCGCGGCGGATATTGCTGCTGATCCGCGGCGGATATTGCTGCTGATCCACGGCAGATTTTGCTGCTGATCCGCGGCGGAGTTTGCTGCTGATCCGCGGCGGATTTTGCTGCGGATCCGCGGCGGATTTTGCTGCTGATCCGCGGCTGATTTTGCTGCTGATCCGCGGCTGATTTTGCAGCTGATTTTGCTGCGGATCCGCGGCGGATATTGCTGCTGATCCACGGCGGATATTGCTGCTGATCCACGGCAGATTTTGCTGCTGATCCGCGGCGGATTTTGCTGCTGATCCGCGGCGGATTTTGCTGCTGATCCGCGGCTGATTTTGCTGCGGATCCGCGGCGGATTTTGCTGCTGATCCGCGGCTGATTTTGCTGCTGATCCGTGGCTGATTTTGCAGCTGATTTTGCTGCGGATCCGCGGCGGATATTGCTGCTGATCCGCGGCGGATATTGCTGCTGATCCACGGCAGATTTTGCTGCTGATCCGTGGCGGATTTTGCTGCGGATCCGCGGCAGATTTTGCTGCTGATCCGCGGCGGATTTTGCTGGGGATCCTCAGCGGATTTTGCTGGGGATCATCGAGACGTGCCGTCATTCAGTGAAGGAGCCTCGGACACGGGCTGCAGCGTCTGGGCTCCGTCACCGCTAGCACAGATGAATCATCTGCTGATTCATCTGCGCTAGCGGGTATAGCATAACGCGATCGCGTTATGCTATACCATTACCAGCCGGTCAACACAACGTGTTGAACGGGCTGGTAAAACGCAATATGAACCCAGCCTTAGGGTTAGGGTTAGCATTAGGGTTAAGGTTAGAATTAGGGTTAGGGCTGGAATTTGGGTTAGGGTTGGAATTAGGGTTAGGGTTGGAATTAGGGTTAGGCTTGTGGTTAGGTTTATGGTTAGAGTTGGGATTAGGGTTAGGGGTGTGTTGGGGTTAGGGTTATGGTTAGGGTTTGTATTAGGGTTAGGTGTGTGTAGGGGTTAGGGTTGGGGTTAGGGGTGTGTTGGGGTTAGGGTTTAGGCACATCAGGGGGTCTCCATACGCGACATGGCGCTACCATTGATTCCTGCAAATTTTGCGTTCAAAAATTCAAACAGTGCTCCCTTTATTCCAAGCCCCGACGTATGCCCAAATAGTGGTTTATCCCCACATATGGGGTATCAGCGTACTCGGGAAAAAATTGCACAACAACTTTGGGGGTTCTAATTTCTCCTGTTAACATTGGGAAAAAAAATTGGGGACTAAAAAATTATTTTTGTGGAAAAAAAATGATTTTATATTTTCACGGCTCTGCGTTATAAACTTCTGTGAAGGACTTGGAGATTCAAAGTGCTTATCACACATCTATAGGAGTTCCTTAGGGGATCTAGTTTCCAAAATCGTGTCACTTGTGGGGAGTTTCTACTGTTTAGGCACATCAGGAACTCTGCAAACGTAACATGATGCCCGAAGACCATTCCATCAAGTGGGCATTTCAAAACGTCACTACTTCCCATCCGAGCCCCGAGGTGTGCCCATACAGTAGTTTTCTCCCACATATGGGATATCAGCATACTCAGGACAAATTGGACAACAACTTTTGGGGTCTAATTTCTCATGTTACCCTTGGGAAAATAAAAAAATTGGGGACTAAAAGATCCTGATTGTGGAAAAAATATGATTTTTTATTTTCATGCCCGGGCGTTATAAACTTCTGTGTAGCCCTTGGGGGTTCAAAGTGCTCACCACACATCTAGATAACTTCTTTGCGGGGTCTAGTTTCCAAAATGGGGTCACTTGGGGAGGGTTTCTACTGTTTAGGCACATCATGGGCTCTGCAAACGTAACAAGATGCCCGCAGACCATTCCATCAAGTCGGCATTTCAAAGAGTCACTACATCCCTTCCGAGCCCTGACGTGTGCCCAAACAGTGGTTCCCCCCCACATATGGTGTACTAGCATACTCAGGAAAAACTGGACAACAACTTTTGGGGTCCAATTTCTCCTGTAACCATTGTGAAAATAAAAAATAGTGGGCTAAAAAATCATTTTTTGAGAAAAAAAATGATTTTTTATTTTCACGGCTCTGCGTTATAAACTTCTGTGAAGCACCTGGGGGTTCAAAGTGCTCACTATGCATCTAGATAAGTTCCTTAGGGCGTCTAGTTTCCAAAATGGGGTCACTTGTGGGGGAGCTCCAATGTTTAGGCACACAGGAACTGTCCAAATGCGACATGGCAACCGCTAAATATTCCAGCATATTTTCCATTCAAAAAGTCAAATGGCGCTCCTTCCCTTCTGAGCCCTGCCGTGCGCCCAAACAGTGGTTTATGACCACATATGAGGTATCTGTGTACTCAGGAGAAATTGCCCAAAAAATTTTAGGATCCAATTTATCCTGTTGCCCATGTGAAAATGAAAAAACTGAGGCTAAAAGAAAATTTTTGAGAAAAAAAAGTACTTTCTTTTTTTTTAAGGATCAATTTGTGAAGCACCTGGGGTTCAAAGTGCTCACTATGCATCTAGATAAGTTCCTTAGGGGGTCTAGTTTTCAAAATGGGGTCACTTGTGGGGGAGCTCCAATGTTTAGGCACACAGGGACTCTCCAAATGCGACATGGCAACCGCTAAATATTCCAGCATATTTTCCATTCAAAAAGTCAAATGGCACTCCTTCCCTTCTGAGCCCTGCCGTGCGCCCAAACAGTGGTTTATGACCACATATGAGGTATCTTTGTACTCAGGAGAAATTGCCCAACAAATTTTAGGATCCAATTTATACTGTTGCCCATGTGAATATGAAAAAAACTGAGGCTAAAAGATTTTTTTTTTTTTAAAAAAGTACTTTCTTTTTTTTACAGATCAATTTGTGAAGCACCTGGGGGTTCAAAGTGCTCACTATGCATCTAGATAAGTTCCTTAGGGGGTCTAGTTTCCAAAATGGGGTCACTTGTGGGGGAGCTCCAATGTTTAGGCACACAGGGACTCTCCAAATGCAACATGGCAACCGCTAAATATTCCAGCATATTTTCCATTCAAAAAGTCAAATGGCGCTCCTTCCCTTCTGAGCCCTGCCGTGCGCCCATACAGTGGTTTATGACCACATATGAGGTATCTGTGTACTCAGGAGAATTTGCCCAACAAATTTTAGGATCCAATTTATCCTGTTACCCATGTGAAAATGAAAAAAACTGAGGCTAAAAGAAATTTTTTGTGAAAAAAAAGTACTTTCTTTTTTTTAAGGATCAATTTGTGAAGCACCTGAGGGTTCAAAGTGCTCACTATGCATCTAGATAAGTTCCTTAGGGGGTCTAGTTTCCAAAATGGGGTCACTTGTGGGGGAGCTCCAATGTTTAGGCACACAGGGACTCTCCAAATGCAACATGGCAACCGCTAAATATTCCAGCATATTTTCCATTCAAAAAGTCAAATGGCGCTCCTTCCCTTCTGAGCCCTGCCGTGCGCCCATACAGTGGTTTATGACCACATATGAGGTATCTGTGTACTCAGGAGAATTTGCCCAACAAATTTTAGGATCCAATTTATCCTGTTACCCATGTGAAAATGAAAAAAACTGAGGCTAAAAGAAATTTTTTGTGAAAAAAAAGTACTTTCTTTTTATTAAGGATCAATTTGTGAAGCACCTGAGGGTTCAAAGTGCTCACTATGCATCTAGATAAGTTCCTTAGGGGTCTAGTTTCCAAAATGGGGTCACTTGTGGGGGAGCTCCAATGTTTAGGCACACAGGGACTCTCCAAATGCGACATGGCAACCGCTAAATATTCCAGCATATTTTCCATTCAAAAAGTCAAATGGCGCTCCTTCCCTTCTGAGCCCTGCTGTGCGCCCAAACAATGGTTTATGACCACATATGAGGTATCTGTGTACTCAGGAGAAATTGCCCAACAAATTTTAGGATCCAATTTATACTGTTGCCCATGTGAAAATGAAAAAACTGAGGCTAAAAGAAAATTTTTGTGAAAAAAAAGTACTTTCTTTTTTTTACAGATCAATTTGTGAAGCACCTGGGGGTTCAAAGTGATCACTAAGCATCTAGATAAGTTCCTTAGGGTGTCTTGTTTCCAAAATGGGGTCACTTGTGGGGGAGCTCCAATGTTTAGGCACACAGGGACTCTACAAATGCAACATGGCAACCGCTAAATATTCCAGCATATTTTCCTTTCAAAAAGTCAAATGGTGCTCCTTCCCTTCTGAGCCCTGCCGTGCGCCCATACAGTGGTTTATGACCACATATGAGGTATCTGTGTACTCAGGAGAAATTGCTCAACAAATTTTAGGATCCATTTTATCCTGTTGCCCATGTAAAAATGAAAAAATTGATGCTAAAAGAAAATTTTTGTTGGAAAAATTAAATGTCCATTTTTTCCTTCCACGTTGCTTTAGCTCCTGTGAAGCACCTGAAGGGTTAATAATCTTCTTGAATGTAGTTTTGAGTAGCTTGAGGGGTGCAGTTTTTATAAAGGTGTCAGTTTTGGGTATTTTCTGCCATATAGACCCCTCAAAGTGACTTCAAATGTGAGGTGGTCCCTAAAAAAAATGGTTTTGTAAATTTTACTGTAAAAATGAGAAATCGCTGGTCAACTTTTAACCCTTATAACTTCCTAACAAAAAAATGTTGTTCCCAAAATTGTGCTGATGTAAAGTAGACATGTGGAAAATGTTATTTATTATCTATTTTGTGCCACATATCTCTCTGGTTTAACAGAATAAAAATTAAAAATTTAAAAATTTAAAAATTTTCTACATTTTTGCCAAATTTCCATTTTTTACACAAATAAACGCAAAAATTATCGACCTAAACTTACCACTAACATGAAGCCCAATATGTCACAAAAAAACAATCTCAGAATCGCTAGGATCCGTTGAAGAGTTCCTGAGTTATTACCTCATAAAGGGACACTGGTCAGAATTGCAAAAAATGGCAAGGTCTTTAAGGTCAAAATAGGCTGGGTCATGAAGGGGTTAATATCTATTAGGTGCGTTCCGCAGGCCCTTAACAAAGAGTCAATGGAAGGGACCGGAGACAGACAACTGTTACCAGAAGAAGGGGGGTATCATTTGTTTGACCTCATTAACGATGACCCTACGTCGGCCGTTGCCGGCACCTATGAGCTTGCAGCAGGAGCTGCAGTATCGACTTCTTTATTCGTTTGCTAATATTTGAACCTATTCGTTTGCAAATATTTGAACCGTTGTATTGTACTGTGCCTTTAATACTGTTTCTTTAACACTGTTTAGATCTTTACCTCCCTGCGTGGAGTATTTCCCCTGTAAATAAACCCGTTGACCCTTGCTCTGCTGTCTGCGTTCCGCCACTGCAACCCGCGTTCCTGCGAATACCACTTGTTCTTATTGTATAATTTAAATATTATATTTTCTATGTACCCTGTTGTGTGCGCATTGTGGTTTTAATCCTTTTTATTATTGTGTATTGCCTTATTGCCATAATTAAAAATTAATTAATAAAATATTTCAATTATACTATTTCCCTGTCTGGTATTCCTCCTTTTTAATCTGCGTCTTGGTTTCGGATTTACTTCTCACTAAGTGGGCACCACTTTTCTGTTTTGCCACACACTTGATCTATATTATATATGTGTTTGTATTTATACATATAGACATTGTATTTTTACATATATATATATATATATATATATATATATATATATTATATCAATTAATCTTATTATTTGATATTTTTTGATTTTGCGTGTTGTGGTTTTTAGTCTAATGAAATCTATAGACTACTGAAAGATTAGTAAGATACTAAAGCTTCCAATTAACATATACAGACACTATGTTAATTGGTTTTGGGCCAGAAATGTTTTTATATAACTGATTCTAGGCCAGCTATAGTTTAGTGCAATTCTAGTATAGCAAAAGTGGCCTCCACATGTATTTAGTACTTTCTCATTATTTCTGTTTATTTACCGTATATACTCATGTATAAGCCGACCCGTGTATAAGCCGACCCCCTAATTTTGCCACAAAAAACTTGGAAAACTTATTGACTCGCGTATAAGCCGGGTGTATAAGTTGCCGTCCTGCTCTGTGCTCCCCCATCCAGCTCTGTGTGCCCCCATTCTCCTCTGTGCTCCCCTCCTCCTGCTCCATTATCCTGTCCTGCTCGTGCTTTCCATTCTCCCCCATCCTGCTCCGTGCACCCCCATCCAGCTCTGCACTCCCCCATTCTCCTCTGTGCCCACCCCCATCCTACTCCATGCTCTCCGTCCTCCCCCGTGCTCACCGTCCTCCCCCCGTCCTGCTCCGTGCTCTCCGTCCTCCCCCGTTCTGCTCCGTGCTCTCCGTCCTCCCCCCATTCTGCTCCGTGCTCCTTGTCCTCCTCCATCATACTCACCCTCCCCGTGCCATTGCTGAATGTCCCGGCCGGCAATCCTGCGTTCTCCCGGCTTCCTGCAGCTCTCCAGCGCTGAGCGGTGACGTAATACCGCTCATTAAGGCCATGAATATGGAGGCCACGCCCATGGGAGTGGCGTCGCGTCCATATTACATGACCTTAATGAGCGGGTATTACGTCACCGCTCAGCGCTGGAGAGCTGCAGGAAGCCGGGGAGAGCTGCAGGAAGCCGGGGAGAACGCAGGATTGCAGGGACGTTCAGCGATGGCACGGGGAGGGTGAGTATGATGTCCCAGCCACCGGCTCCTGCCGCCACATCCCCTCCCCCACTGGTTTCTGCCCTATGACTCGTGTATAAGCCGAGGGGCCATTTTCAGCACAAAAAAAGGTGCTGAAAATCTCGGCTTATACACGAGTATATACGGTAACTCTTATTTTGTCTATCTGTTCCACAGGTTTTCTTTGAATTATAGAATTATTCAACAATCAGTTTTAAACTATGGAAGCATCTTTTTTAATTTAAATGTTAAAGGGTTATTTCCATCTCCAAGATACTATCCCAATATGTAGTAGGTGTAATAATATTAGTAAGTACCTCCAATTAGAACTGTAGTATAATTCTCTTGATTAGCTATGTCGCTTACCCCATGTTAAGTGCACTGCAGGAGCTTAGGTGTCCATGGTTACAACCACTAACAGCAAACTAACTGTCACTATATGAGAGGTCAAAACCATGCATACCTAAGCTACTGCAATGCCTTGCCTTAACAAATCAGAAGAACTGTCCCCAATTCTAATTGGAGATATTTACTAATAAGGTATCTCGATCTATATACATTTTGCACATGCACTTTATTATTGATGCCCTTTACAAATATAGAATAACCTTAGATAACTTTGGTGTTTCTAAATATCACCATGTATCATACTATGTTCAGCATAAAGATTTTGTGATCTGATACCTTTTCTGACCAGGTGTGATTTTGCCCTATTATGTGCCTCCCTCTATTTTGAGGTTCATACTAGCCCTGTTTTTTATGTATAGTTTTATTGATTTTGTATTAATAAACATTACATTTTAACCCCTTAGTGACAGAGCCAATTTGCAGGTTAATGACCGGGCCAATTTTTACAATTCTGACCACTGTTATAACTCTGGAACGCTTTAACGAATCCAGCTGATTCTGAGATTGTTTTTTCGTGACATATTGTACTTCACGTTAGTGGTAAAAAAATTTTTTTATATGACTTGCTTTTTTTTATGAAAAAAACAGAAATATGGCGAAAATTTTGAAAATTTAGTAATTTTCAAAATTTTAATTTTTATGCCCTTAAATCAGAGAGATATGTCACACAAATTTCTTAATAAAAAACATTTCCCACATGTCTACTTTACATCAGCATAATTTTGGGAACAACATTTTTTTGTTACGAAGTTATAAGGGTTAAAATTTGACCAGCGATTTCTCATTTTTACAACACCATTTTTTTTTTAGGGACCACATCACATTTGAAGTCACTTTGAGGGGTCTATATGATAGAAAATACCCAAAAGTGACAACATTCTAAAAACTGCACCCCTCAAAGTGCTCAAAACCACATTCAAGAAGTTTATTAACCCTTTACGTGCTTCACAGGAACTGAAGCAATGTGGAAGGAAAAAATTAACATTTAACTTTTTTTTGCAAAAACTTTTTTTTTATTTTCACAAGTGTTAAAAGAAAAAATGAATAATAAAAGTTGTTGTGCAATTTCTCCTGAATACACCGATACCCCATATGTGGGGGTAAACCACTTTTTGGGCGCACGGCAGAGGTCGCAAGGGAAGGAGCGCCGTTTGACTTTTTAATGCAGAATTGGCTAGATGCCATGTCGCGTTTGTAGAGGCCCTGATGTGTCTAAACAGTGGAAACCCCTCATAATTGACCCCATTTTGGAAACTAGACCCCCCAAGTAACTTATCTAGATGTGTGGTGAGCTCTTTGAACCTCCAAGTGCTTCACAGAAGTTTATAAAGTAGTCGTGAAAATAAAAAATCATATTTTTTCCACAAAAACAATCTTTTCACCCCAAATTTTATTTTCCCAAGGGTAACAAGACCCCAAAGTTTTTGTGCAATTTGTCCTGAGCATGATGATACCCCATACGTGGGGGTAAACCACTGTTTGGGTGCATTGTAGAGCTTGGAAGTGAAGGAGCGCCGTTTGACTTTTTCAACGCAGAATTGGCTGGACGCCATGTCGCGTTTGTAGAGGCCCTGAAGTGTCTAAACAGTAGAAAACCCCCACAAATGACCCCATTTTGGAAACTAGAACCCCTAAGGAACTTATCTGGATGTGTGGTGAGCACGTTGAACCCCCAAGTGCTTTACAGAAGTTTATAACGCCCGGGTGTGAAAATAAAAAATCATATTTTTTCCACAAACCTGATCGTTTAGTCCCCAACTTTTTATTTTCCCAAGGGTAACAGGAGAAATTAGACCAAAAAAGTTGTTGTCCAATTTGTCCTGAGTATGCTGATACCCCATATGTTGGGGGGACCACTGTTTGGGTGCATGGCAGGGCTTGGAAGGGAAGGAGCGCCGTTTGACTTTTTCAAAGCAAAATTGTCTGGAATTGAAATTGGACGCCATGTCGCGTTTGGAGAGTCCCTGATACGCCTAAACAGTGGAAACCCCCCACAAATGACAACATTTTGGAAACTAGACCCCTTAAGGAACTTATCTAGATGTGTGGTGAGTACTTTGAACCCCCAAGTGCTTCACACAAGTTTATAACGTAGAGCCGTGAAAATAAAAAATCATTTTTTTCATCAAAAATGATTCTTTAGCCCGCTATTATTTTATTTTCCCATGGGTAATAGGAGAAATTGGACCCCAAAAGTTGTTGTGCAATTTTTCCTGAGTATGCTGATACCCCATATGTGCGGTGGAACCACTGTTTGGGGGCATGGGAGAGCTTGGAAGGGAAGGAGCACCATTTTGTAATGCAGACTTTGATGGAATGTTCTGTGGGCGTCATGTTGTGTTTGCAGAGCCCTTGATGTGCCTAAACAGTAGAAACACCATGCAACTGACACCATTTTGGAAACTAGACCCCCAAAGGAGCTTATCTAGATTTGTGGTGAGCACTTTGAACCCCAAGTGCTTCACAGAAATTTATAACGTAGAGCCATGAAAATAAAAAATCCTCTCTTTCCTCAAAAATTACTCTTTAGCCCACTATTTTTTTATTTTCCCAAGGGTAATAGGAGAATTTGGACCCCAAGAGTTGTTGTCCAATTTGGCCTGAGTATGCTGATACCCCATATGTTGGGGGAAAACAACTGTTTGGGCGCACGGCAGGGCTTGGAAGGGAGGGAGCGCCATTTGACTTTTTGAACGCCATGTCGTGTTTGGAGACCCCCTGATGTGCCTTAATAGTGGAAACCCCTCAATTCTAGCTCCACCCCTAACCCTAATCCCAACCCTAACCCTAATCCTAACCTAAATCCCAACCCTAATTCCAACCCTAATTATAACCCTAAGGCTAGGCTCATTTTGCGTTTTACCAGCCCGTTCAATACATAGCGTTGAAGGGCTGGTAACGGTATAGCATAACGCGATCGCGTTATGCTATACCCGCTAGCGCAGAGGAATCAGCAGATGATTCATCTGCGCTAGAGGTGACGGAGCCCAGACGCTGCAGGCCGCGTCCGAGGCTCCGTCACTGAATGATGGCACGTTGCGAACGCATGCCGCTTTACGGCATGTGTCACGATGCGCCCTCAAATGGGGGTGAATGGCAGCGTTAACAGACTGCATTACACCATGTTATACCGCGGTGTAACGCAGTCCGTCTAACGGACTGCCATAACACAGTATATACCGACCCGGATCATGTTCTCTGGGGTCTCGGCTACCCCTGGCAGTTGAGACCCCGGAGAAAATTGCCCAACCCCCCGGCACATCGCGGCCGGCGCACTGAGCATACGCCCGCCATTTTCTCGCCATTGCAGACGGACCTGGGGCCACAAGGAGGGATCGGGGGCCACAAGGGGGGATCGGGGACCCTTTTTCTCTCTCCTCTGATGTCTGATAACATCAGAGGAGAGAGAAATTAAATGGCACATCATTTTTTTTTTTGCGATCGCCGTTATAGGGTTAATAACGGCGATCGCAACATCGGGGTCGGCAAAAACCGACCCGATTCATATTCTCTGGGGTCTCGGCTACCCCAGGCAGCCGAGACCCCAGAGAAAATCCGACTGCGTGGGGCGCTATTCACTTTTTCCACAGCTGTGGTTTAAGTACCCTTAATGAACGCCGTTAAAAGGCGTATTGGCAGTCGTTAAGGGGTTAATATTCAGCTATCATCTCTTTTATCCTGTGGCAATATATACTAGTTGCTAGGATTAATGTGTATATGCTTATTATAAAGTGTCTAACAATGAATTATTCTAATTGGGACATATATTAGCATTATTATTTTAACTACTACTAATTGAGGTATTGATCTTGGAAATGTGAATACCCCTTTAACCCCTTAATGTCTATTGACGTGCACAGTCTGTCATGGCCGGGTGTCAGTTCCGGCACCAGTACGGACTGTGCACGTCATACCTTTAAACTACCACTGCGTGTAAACATGCAGTGGTAGTTCAGTGCCGACAGCTGTCTATGACAGCTGACAGGCACAGCAAGAGGTGCGGGGACCCTTGCAGTCGGTCCCCGCACCCACAGCGCTGTGATTGGTCAGTCAACCTGACTGACCAAACACAGCAGCGAACGTGCAGGAAGCCCGATCAGTGCAGGAGCTCTCAGGGCTGCAGTGGCCGAGCTTCCTGCACTGACAGCCAGGAGCGTCGTCTGCGCCGCCCCCGGCTGTTAACTCCCTGACTGCTGTGATCGAGCGCGATCGCAGCATTCAGGGGGAAGGCAGAGGGTCGGGAGCTCCCTCTGCCTCAGATCGGCGTCCCCGCATTGTAATTGCAGGGCCCGATCTCTGCCTTGATGACCCGGGGTTGTCATGACAACCTCCGGGTCATCCAGTTACGGAAAGCCGCTGTGACCATGCTCACAACATGGTCACAGCAGCTTTCTCCCTTGGTATAATGCATTGCAATGCCGGAGCATTGCAATGTATTATACCTGCAATCAAAAGTGAAAAAGTGAAAGTCCCATAAAGGGACAAGGTAAAAAAAAACTTTTTAAAAAAAATTTGTAAAAAAATATTAGAAAATAATAAAAAAAATTCCCCTAAAAAATACACATTTTTATGTAAAAAAAAAAAAAAAAAAAAAATGAACATGTTTGGTATAGCCGCATCCGTAAAAATCCCATCTATAAAAGCGTAACCCTAGTTAACTCCTTCATTGAAAGCCGTAAAAAACAACACAAAAAAGTAGTAAATTATACTTTTTCCAAGCGGTATCATCAAACCGCTTGGAAAAAGTGCAATAACACGCGATCAAAAAGACGGATATAAATAAGCATGGTACCGCTGAAAATGACATATTGTCGCGCAAAAAACAAGCCGCCAAACAGCATCATCAGTGAAAAAATAAAAAAGTTATAGCTCGCAGAATAAAGTTATGCAAAAATAATAATTTTTTCTATGAGTTTTTATTGCGTAAAAAAACGCCAAAACATAAAAAAAATATAAATAAGGTATCGTTGTAATCGTAGTGACCCGAAGAATAAAGCTGCCTTACCAATTTTACCACACGCGGAACGGAGAAAAAAAAAACAAAAAACAATTTCTGAATTGCTGGTTTTTGTTCATTCTGCTTCCACAAAAATCGGAATAGGAAGCGATAAAAAAACGTTATGTGCCCGAATATGGTACCAATAAAAACGTCCGCTCGTCCCGCATAGAAAAAGCCCGCACATAACTCTGTTGGCCGCAATATGGAAAAATTATAGCTCTCAAAATACGGCGATGCAAAAATTTCTTACAAAAAATTCTTACAAAGAAACATCTTTTAGTTTGTGAAAGGAGCTAAACATGAAAAAAGGATGTAAATATGGTATCGCTGTAATCGCACCGACCCGAAGAATAAAGTCACCTAATCACTAATACCGCACGATGAACAGCGCAAAAAATAAAACTAATTCTTCACCTTTTGTGGATTTCTTCATTTTGCCTCTCAAAGATCGCAGTAAGGCGATCACAGTGGTTCCCCCCACATATGGGGTATCAGCGTACTCAGGACAAATTGCACATAAACTTTTGGGTCCTATTTCTCCTGTTACCCTTATAAAAATAAAAATTTGGGGGCAAAAAGATCATTTTTGTGGAAAAAATTATTTTTTTATTTTCACGGCTCTACGTTATAAACTTCTGTGAAGCACTTGGGGGTTCAAAGTGCTCACCACACATCTAGATAAGTTCCTTGGGGGTCTAGTTTCCAAAATGGGGTCACTTATTAGGGGTTTCTACTGTTTAGGCACATCAGGGCTCTCCAAACGCGACAGGACGCCAGCAGAACATTCAATCAAAGTCTGCATTCGAAAACGGCGCTCCTTCCCTTCGAGCTCTGCCATGCGCCCAAATAGTGGTTTACCCCCACATATGGGGTATCAGCATACTCAGGACAAATTGCACAACAACTTTTGGGGTCCTGTTACCCATTGGAAAATAAAAATTTGGTGTGAAAAGATAATTTTTGTGGAAAAGATATGATTTTTTTAATTTTACGGCTCTACGTTATAACCTTCTGTGAAGCCCTTGGGGGTTCAAAGTGCTTACCACACATCTAGATAAGTTCCTTGGGGGTCTAGTTTCCAAAATGGGGTTACTTATGGAGGGGTTTCCACTGTTTAGGCACATCAGGGACTCTCAAAAAGCGACATGGCGTCCAATCTCAATTCCAGCCAAAAAGTCAAATGCCGCTGCTTCCCTTCCAAGCTCCTCCATGCGCCCAAATAGTGGTTTACTCCCACATATGTGGTATCAGCATACTCAGTACAAAATGTACAATAACTTTTGGGGTCCTGTTATCCTTTGGAAAATAAAAATTGGGGTGAAAAGATCATTTTTGTGGAAAAATATGATTTTTTTTAATTTTACGGCTTTACGTTCTAACCTTCTGTGAAGCCCTTGGGGTTCAAAGTGCTCACCACACATTTAGATAAGTTCCTTGGGGTCTAGTTTCCAAAATGGGGTTACTTATGGAGAGGTTTCCACTGTTTAGGTACATCAGGGGCTCTCCAAATGCGACATGGTGTCCGCTCTCGATTCCAGCCAATTTGACATTCAAAATCTCAAATGATGCTCCTTCCCTTCTGAGCACTGCCGTGCGCCTAAAGATTGGTGTTCCTCCACACATGGGGTATCGGTGTACTCAGGAGAAATTGTAAAACAAATATTGTGGTTCATTTTCTCCAGATACCTTTGACAAAATTTAAAAAATTGTGTCGAAAGAAAAATTTTGGGGAAAAAAAGTTAAATGTTCATTTTTTCCTTCCACATTGCTTCAATTCTTGTGAAGTACCTAAAGGGTTAAAAAAAACTTCTTGAATGTGGTTTTGAACACCTTGAGGGGTGCAGTTTTTAGAATGGTGTCACTTTTGGGTATTTTATGTCATATTGACCCCTCAAAGTCACTTCAAATGTGAGGTGGTCCCTAAAAAAATGGTTTTGTAAATTTTAATGTAAAAATGAGAAATCGCTGGTCAACTTTTAACACATAACTTCCTAACAAAAAAAAATTTTGGTTCCAAAATTGTGCTGATGTAAAGTAGACATGTGGGTGAAAACCACTGGAGAATGAGCTGCTGCAAGCTCAGCCTCAGTAACTAGCAGTGAGGTCATCGAGGTTACCGCAGGTCACTGAGGTTGTGTTCCCAGCTGCGCCCCTGAGCCTCATTGCCAATTTCTGACAGCAGCATCTAAATGTTGTCATTGCTGGTGCATGTGTTCTTGTGAGTGTCATTCAAAACTACGACTCATCCTACAAAATACATGACTAGCTATGACGACAAAAAAAGTTATATTTTTTGTAAAAAGAGTATCAAAACAAAAGTGCAAAAAATAAAAATTACCCCATACTGATGGGGTTTAAATAATCTCTAGATAAGGTACAAATATACAATGTGACCTTAGAATCATAGAATGGTAGAGTTGGAAGGGACCTCCTGGATCATCTGGTCCAACCCCCTGCTCAAAGCAGGATTCTCTAAATCATCCCAGACAGATGTCTGTCCAGCCATGAAGGAGAACTTACCACCTCTCGAGGCAGCCTGTTCCACTCATTGATCACCCTAACTGTCAAAAAGTTTTTTCTAATATCTAATCTGTGTCTCCTCCCATTCAGTTTCATCCCATTGCTTCTAGTCTTTCCTTGTGCAAATGAGAATAAAGATGATCCTTCTACAATGTGACTGCCCTTGAGATATTTGTAGACAGCTATTAAGTCTCCTCTCAGCCTTCTTTTTTGCAAGCTAAACATTCCCAAGTCCTGCAACCGTTCCTCGTAGGACATGGTTTGCAGACCGGTCACCATTCTGGTGGCTCTCCTTTGAACTTGCTCCAGTTTGTTGATGTCTTTTTTAAAATGTGGTGCCCAAAACTGGACACAGTATTCCAGATGAGGTCTGACCAAAGAGGAGTAGAGGGCAATAATGACCTCACGTGATCTAGACTGTATGCTTCTGTTGATACATCCTAGAATTGTATTTGCCTTTTTTGCTGCTGCATCACACTGTTGACTCATGTTCAGTCTGTGATCAATTAGTATACCCAAGTCTTTTTCACATGTGCTGTTACTTTGCCCTATTCCTCCCATTTTGTATATGCTTTTTTCATTTTTATTGCCCAGATGTAGTACTTTGCATTTTTCCCTGTTAAAAACCATTCTGTTAGTTGCTGCCCACTGCTCCAGTTTATTTATATCTTTTTGAATCCTCTCTCTCTCTTCTCTAGTATTAGCTACCCCTCCTAGCTTTGTGTCATCAGCAAATTTGATCAGTTTACCCTCAATTCCTTCATCTAAATCATTGATAAAGATGTTGAACAATACAGGGCCCAAAACAGAGCCTTGTGGTACCCCACTTGAGACATTCTTCCAACTGGATGTGCAGCCATTTACGACCACTCTTTGAGTCCGATCACTAAGCCAGTTATGAATCCACCTAACAGTTGCCTTGTCCATTCCATACTTAGTCATTTTTTCAATAAGGATTGTGTGAGATACTTTGTCAAATGCTTTGCTGAAGTCAAGATATACTATATCTACAACATTTCCCTGATCCACCCAGTCAGTGATTCTGTCATAGAAGGAAATTAAGTTAGTCTGAAATGACTTATTAGTTACAAACCCATGCTGACTCTGTTTAATCACTTCATTTTTATGCAGGTACTTACATACATGTTCTTTAATAATTTGTTCAAAATTTTTCCTGGTATAGAAGTCAGACTCACTGGCCTGTAGTTCCCTGGGTCCACCTTCTTCCCCTTTTTGAAGATAGGAACAACATTTGCTCTTCTCCAGTCTTCTGGGACTTCTCCTGTTCTCCAAGAATTTTCAAAGATTATGGACAGTGGTTCAAGAATTTCTTCTGCTATCTCCTTCAGTATTCTGGGGTGTAATTCATCTGGACCTGGAGACTTGAATTCATTTAGGTTAGCTAAGTGCTTTCCTCACTGTCTTTCTGTTTATAGATATCCTGGATTCTTCTATTCCTTTAATAGGACAGTGAAGATCAGTTGATGTTAGATTTCCTTTCTGAGAGAAAACAGATGCAAAATAGGAATTTAAAAGTTCAGCCTTCTCAACATCTTGTTTCTAGACGCAATGTAAATCAAAATATATCATACGATTTAATGATTTGATTCTTTATTTGCATTGAATATGCAGAGTGCAGGGAATTTTATTGATTTCTTTGCCCTAATCAATTAACTACTGTTATTTGAAGTAGGTTGTATAAGTTTCTAGTTCCTAGATGACCCAGTACTTTAATTATAGTACAGCCAATTTAAAAGATTTAATGTAAATAGACTAAATTTTCAGGTCTTTATGTAATCTCTGCACTCAATAAGTCTTGAAGGCAAAGCTATTTCTTTGAAATACCAGAGAAGATGAAGGTCTAAAAGTGTGTTTTAATAATTAATTTACATATCCTCGCTATACAGGCATCCTGTTGAGCTTAGAACTATTAATTGCCTTTTTCACCCTGTTGAAGAGTACTTTGGTAAGTATGTTTACACTTCACAAATACAAATAATAAGGATTCTTTTACGCGTTGGGTAGAGTTCAAAACCTTAAGCAAAAAAAAAAGTCTTAAATCAGTAAACATTCAGCACAAGTGCTATGTTTAAACAATCTGAAAATTACAATTACAGCCTTGGACAGAAAAAAAAGAAAAGAGCTTTGGCAGGTTTGAGGTTCACAACATAATCTGGCTGTCTGCAGGGCTTGGAAGAAGCAGTATAATTACCAGACGGCCTCTGTGTACAGCCAATCAGGAGTACTATGCAAGCACCAGTATGGAGCTGTACCTAACGATGTCTTCGCTCAACTATTTATTGCCATTGAGTCACGGTGCGCATCAGAATTTGCTTCTCGGTGATATTTTGCTTGCCTGGGTTTTCACTGTGCTACTTGGATCTTGTCCAGTTACCACCCATCTACTCTTAAACTACTAAAAAATTTATGCACACATTTTATTTTCATGGTATTTAAACTCCCACAAATTACTATCTAGATGCCACTGCCTAGCGTTCATGAATTTTTTATTTTATCTGTAATCATTTTAGAGTACGATGTTATGTAAATATTTTGTATTCTGTAGATGGTAGGAGTTTTACTCGCTCAGGTGCGACGGGAGGCAATCAGGAGGCACGTTCCTTTAAAAAGTTCTTGGGGTTTATTGCTTCACAAACCCACAAAGCAAAACAGAAAAGAAATAGCCTTTAGCTCAGGCAAAACAAAGTACAAATGTCCAGTACTTCAGGCTCGGTCCTGGAGCCTCAACACACACAGGAGCCTTCCACCTCCCCACATACAGACCATGTGTTAATCAGTAGCCTACATTATATAGCTATAACCACAGCTAATAACATATCAGATGACTAGTCATGTGGTAGTGATATTACCACAGATCCTAAAACCCATATAGAGGTACGGTGATGCCCCTACCCAGGGCTGAGGTACATGGGTAGCCCGACCCTTCCATCTCTCAGTGCTACCCGTAACCTGAACCCAAGTGTACTAAATGACCCCTTAGTGCTTACGTGCACTAAAGAAAACACTCCAGGTTACATCACAGAGACAAGTCATCTCTGTGACACATACGGGTTACATCACAGAGACAAGCCATCTCTGTGACACATACCTCCTGTCGACTATACAACCCTTAGCCATGCTACATACCTCCACCTCTGCCTAAAGCCGTGGGGCTTGGCACTTTCACCCACTATACAATGGATTCTTGAGAGGGCATCAGAATTACTGTGTAGCTTCCCTGCCCTATGTTCTACCTGGAAACTGTAGTCCTGCAGGGCTATGGACCAGTGGGTGACCCTAGCATTTATACCCTTTGTTTCCCTCATCCATCGGAGTGGGGCATGGTCGGATATCAATCTAAACTTACGTCCCACCAGATAGTACCGTAACGTGTCCACCGCCCACTTTATGGCCAAGCACTCCTTCTCTACGACTGAGTAATTCCTTTCACATGAAGATAGCTTCCTACTCAGGTAAAGAACAGGATGCTGCTCCCCATGTATCTCCTGTGAAAGGACTGCTCCTAACCCGACATCTGAGGCATCTGTCTGAAGAATAAACTCTTTCTTAAAAGTCCAGGGCCATCAGAATGGGTTGCTTACACAGAGCCCCTTTCATTTCTTGGAAGGCCGACTCAGCCTATTCGGACCATCTAACCATTACTGAATTTGTCCCCTTAAGAAGATCGGTCAGAGGTGCAGCCACCGTGGCGAAGTTTGGGATGAACTTCCTGTAATATCCCACAATCAGCAGAAAGGCTTTAATTTGCTTTTTGGACAACGGTCTTGACCATGTTTGAATTGCCTCGATTTTACTGACTTGCGTTTTTATTTTGCCACGACCCACTACATATCCCAAGTACTTGGCTTCTTCTTTACCCAAGGCACACTTCTTCGGGTTTATTGTAAACCCCGACTCCCTTAGAGCATCAAACACTGCTTGGACCTTTTCCAGATGACTCTCCAAGTCCGGGCTAAAGATGACAATATCATCCAGGTACACAGCGGCGTATAGCTTATGAGGTGCAAAGATTCTATCCATAGCCCACTGGAAGGTCGCCGGAGCTCTCTGCAGGCCAAAGGGCATCTGGACATACTGGAAGCATCCATCTGGTGTAGAAAACACCGTCTTCTCCTTGGTTTCCTGGGCCACGGGGATCTGCCAATATCCCTTTGTCAAATCCAAGTTGGTAATGTACCTGACGGGCCCAAGTCTTTCGATGAGCTCATCAACACGTGGCATGGGATATGTGTTATGTTTAGGTAGCTGAGGAGAAAAAGCAAAAACGGCAATACACCAGAGAGGCTGGAACCTATTGGATTGCAGTAACCTGAACTAACCACACAACTAGAGGTAGCCGTGGAGCGTTCCTACATTGATCCTATACGTCTTGTCACAGCCTGAGACATAACTACACCTAAAGGCAGAAAGATGAAAGCTATCTGCCCCGGAGCAGATCCCCAAAGAAAATAGGAAGCCCCCAAACATGTAATGGCGGTTAGACAAGAAGAAGCACAGACACAGACAGAAAATAGAATGAGCAAATGCTGGGGCCCAATCTGTCTAGACAGAAAAGTACAGGAAAGAATTCTGACTGCAATCCAACAAAAAACCCTAAAAAATACCAACTCTTCTGATTGCAAAAACACCTGAGATCACACGATCTCCACCACCTAAATCAGATCTCTGGTGTAACAAAACTAAGCCACAACCACTGAAAAAAACAGGAAAAAGCAAATGAACTAATAACAGTGGGTACAGATAAACTGAGAGGAGCACAGGCCCCAGGAGGGGACCCGGCTGACCTCCACAAAAGTGCAGCAAATTATGCAAAAAGCAAGCACAAAAAGAAAAGCAGAAAATATCTTATCTGAAAGCAGCAGATGAATGCAAGACTCCAGCAAACTTCCAAATGAACCAGGAACCACAATTGAGACAAGAACAATTGATCACCGGCGACCATCATGGGAGGGAACCTCCCTTATATCAGTCCAGTCAGCGATCCCAGATTGCCATTCCTCGCTGCAAGGTTCAGTACTGTCTGTAACCACCAGAGGGAGCCTCTGCTCAGAAACCATCTCTAGCACATTCATAACAGATATGCGTCGAACTTGGAGACCTCATTCAGCTTCCAATAGTCATTGCAGAACCTCCGCCTGTCCCGAAGAAAATCGAGGGTGAAACCCAGAATTGTAGAAAAATGAAGACATCAAGGTGGCAGAGCTAGCCCTATTATTAAGAGCAAACTCAGCCAAAGGCAAAAAAAGAGACCCAGTCATCTTGATCAGCAGACACAAAACATCTCAAATAAGTCTCCAAGATCTGGTTTGTTCTCTCGGTTTGTCCATTGGTCTGAGGATGAAATGCAGAGGAGAAAGATAATTGAACACCAAGTTTAGAACAAAATGTCTTCCAAAATCTGGAAACAAACTGGACTCCTCTGTCAGACACAATGTTCTCTGGAATGCCATGTAACCGAACCACATGCTAAAGGAACAAAGGCACCAATTCGGAGGAGGAAGGTAACTTAGGTAATGGCACAAGATGTATCATCTTGGAAAAACTATCACAGATTACCCAGATAACGGTCATTTTCTGAGAAACAGGGAGGTCGGAAATAAAATCCATATAGATATGGGTCCATGGCCTCTTGGGCACAGATAATGGCATTAACAAACCACTAGAGCGAGAGCAAGGCTTGGAATGAGAGCAAGTCCCACAGGACTGCACAAATTCCCTGACGTCACGAGACAATTTAGGCCACCAAAGGGACCGACTCACCAAGTCTCTGGTACCAAAAATCCCAGGATGACCAGCCAACGCGGAACAATGAATCTCAGACATCACACTCTTCTTCCAAAATTTTCGAGAGAAAAAGGCACAAGGGTTACTCTTAGAGGTCTCTGGAACTCTTTGGGACAAAACGGCACCTGCCCCAATTTCAGAGGCATCAACCTCCACCTGAAACGGTAGAGAAACATCAGGCTGCCGTAGAACAGGAGCAGAAGTGAATCTCTGCTTAAGTTCCTGAAATGCAGAAACTGCCTCAGGAGGCCAATTCAGGAGGCCAATTCACCACATCAGAACCCTTTTTGGTCAAATCAGTCAATGGTTTAACAATACCGGAGAAATTACCAATAAATTTACGATAAAAATTGGCAAAACCTAAAAATCTCTGAAGAGCCTTTAATGAAGTAGGTTGGACCCAATCACAGATGGCCTGAACCTTGACCGGGTCCATTTCAATAACAGATGGAGACAAAATGAATCCCAGAAATGAGACCTTCTGTACGCCAAAAAGACACTTTGATCCCTTCACATACAGTGCATTTTCTCTCAAAATCTGGAACACAGTCCGAACATGTTTCACATGAGAGTCCCAGTCATTGGAAAAAATCAAGATATCATCCAAATAAACAATCAGAAATTTATCCACAAAATCCCTGAAAATATCATTCATGAAGGATTGAAGACGGAAGGAGCATTAGTGAGCCCAAAGGGCATCACTAGGTACTCAAAATGCCCCTCTGGGGTATTAAACGCCATCTTCCATTCATCCCTGTGCTTAATGCGAATAAGGTTATACACCCCCCTGAGGTCAAGCTTGGTAAACCAACTAGCACTTTTCACTCTGGAAAACAGGTCAGAAATCAAGGGTAACGGATATTGATACTTCACAGTGCTCTTATTCAAGAGACGATAGTCAATACACGGCCTCAATGAACCATCCTTTTTGGCCACAAAGAAAAAACTGGCGCCCAAGGGTGAAGAGGATGGTCTGATATGACCCTTCTCCAATGACTCCTTGATATAAGATCGCATAGCATCGTGTTCAGGTACAGACAAGTTAAAAAGGCGACCTTTAGGAAATTTACCACCAGGCACTAATTCAATAGCACAATCATAGCTCCTGTGAGGGGGCAAGGATGCAGATTTACTTTCACTAAATACATCCGAAAAATCAATCAAAAAGTCAGGAACATCCTGAGACTGGGGAGAGGCAGAAAAAACAGGAGTGTCAGTATTAACACATTGGAAGCCCCAACAGGTCACAGACACAAATTTTCAATCCAAAACAGGATTATGATTCTGTAACCAAGGGAAACCTAGTACAATAATGTCATGCAGATTATGCAGCACCAGAATTTTACAACTCTCCTGGTGATCAGGTTCAACCCTCATTATCACCTGAGTAGAAAACTGGGGTTTATTCTCAGCCAAAGGGGTAGAATCAATGCCCAGTAGGGGAATAGACTTCCGCAGGGGTATCATGGGAAACCCACAACGTTTGGCAAAGTCAAAATCCATCAGGTTAATAGCTGCTCCAGAATCAACGAAAGCCTGAGCAGAAAATGAGGACAGAGAGCATATCAGAGTGACAGTTAATAAAAACTTAGTCTGAACACTACCCAAGACAACTGAGTGTGCAAAACGTCTTCTCCGCTTAGGGCAGACGGAAAGAGCATGAGAGGCGTCACCACAGTAGAAACATAACCCATTGCGCATTCGAAACTCATGACGCTGAGCCCCAGAAGTCACTCCATCACACTTCATGGGCCCAGGAGCTGGCTCACAAGGCAACACCATCTCACGAATACCTCTGCGCTCACGCAAACGTCTGTCAATTTGAATAGCCAATGACATAGAATCATTGAGACCAGAGGGGACAGGGAATCCCACCATAACATCATTTACATTCTCTGACAGCCCCTTCCGAAAAAGGGCTGCCAAAGCATCATCATTCCATTTGGTCAGGACTGCCCACTTTTGGAATTTCTGACAGTACAACTCAGCGTCTTCAAGACCCTAATTTAATGCCAACAAGGTTTTTTCAGCTTGATCAGTGACATTAGGTTCATCGTACAATAACCCCAGAGCCAGAAAAATACATCAATATCATTCAAAACAGGATCCCCAGGTGTCAGGGAAAAAGCCCAATCCTGAGGGTCGCCACGCAGGAGAGAGATGACAATTTGAACCTGCTGTGCTGCGCTCCCCGAGGACTTAGGTTTTAAAGCAAAAAACAACTTACAGTTATTTTTGAAATTCAGAAATTTAGCCCAATCCCCCAAATACAAATCTGGCATGCGAATCCTAGGTTCCACAATCGGCAACCCAGCAAGATAGGTAGCAATACTCCAAACCTCAGTGGCAAGCTGAGCCACACGGCCAGACAACTGTGCAAACTTCATTGAGAGAAAAAAAAAATCCTCAGCACCCAGAGAAAAAGAGGGAAAAAATGAAACAAACAGAAAAAAAATATTTCTGACAACTTTTTTTTTTCCCCACAGTATTTTTCCCTTCTGTGACTACCATATAATTTTCAGTTTTGGCCGGTGATAATGTTATGTTTAGGTAGCTGAGGAGAAAAAGCAAAAACGGCAATACACCAGAGACGCTGGAACCTATTGGATTGCAGTAACCTGAACTAAACACACAACTAGAGGTAGCCGTGGAGCGTTCCTACGCCTCGTCACAGCCTGAGAGATAACTACACCTAAAGGCAGAAAGATGAAAGCTATCTGCCCCAGAGCAGATCCCCAAAGAAAATAGGAAGCCCCCAAACATGTAATGGCGGTTAGACAAGAAGAAGCACGGACACAGATAGAAAATAGAATGAGCAAACGCTGGGGCCCAATCTTTCTAGACAGAAAAGTACAGAAAAGAATTCTGACTGCAATCCAACAAAAAACCCTAAAAAATACCAACTCTTCTGATTGCAAAAACACCTGAGATCACACGATCTCCACCACCTAAATCAGATCTCTGGTGTAACAAAACTAAGCTGCAGCCACTGAAAAAACAGGAAAAAGCAAATGAACAAATAACAGTGGCTACAGATAAAACTGAGAGGAGCACAGGCCCCAGGAGGGGACCCGGCTGACCTCCAGAAAAGTGCAGAAAATTATGCAAAAAGCAAGCACAAAAAGAAAAGCAGAAAATATCTTATCTGAAAGCAGCAGATGAATGCAAGACTCCAGCAAACTTCCAAATGAACCAGGAACCACAATTGAGACAAGAACAATTGATCACCGACGACCATCATGGGAGGGAACCTCCCTTATATCAGTCCAGTCAGCGATCCCAGTTTGCCATTCCTCGCTGCAAGGTTCAGTACTGTCTGTAACCACCAGAGGGAGCCTCTGCTCAGAAACCATCTCTAGCACATTCATAACAGATATGCGTCGAACTTGGAGACCTCATTCAGCTTCCGATAGTCATTGCAGAACCTCCATTCACCATCAGGTTTTGGGACCAGGACAATCGGGCTCGCCCAACCGCTCTTGGATTCCTCAATGACCCCGAGCTTCAACATACGCTCCACCTCCTTGGAGATTACTTCTCGACAAGCCTCAGGGATTCGATAAGGCTTCACATTCAACCGCACATGTGGCTCTATCAGGACTTCATGCTCTACGACCTTTGTGCATCTCGGCAACTCTGAAAATAGGTCACTGTTCTTCTGGAACAATTCCCTGACACTGCTGTTTCTGGGCCTTCAATAGTGTCTCTGCTATCATAACCCCTCCAACCTCACCTTCTGGGTTGCCCAGCAAGCACGGAGTTAACGCTGGCTCTCTATCTTGCCATGGCTTGATGAGGGTGACATGGTAGACCTGGTTTGGTTTCTGTCTTCCTGGTTGATGAATCCTATAGTTTACTTCACCTAGCTTCTCCACCACCTCATATGGCCCTTGCCATTTGGCCAAGAACTTGCTCTCCACCGTCGGAACTAGCATGAGAACTCGGTCTCCCGGATTGAACTGCCTCACTCTTACTGACCTGTTGTAGACCCTGGCCTGAGCTTCTTGTGCCTGGCGGAGGTGTTCCTTCACAATTGGCATAACATTTGCAATCCGATGCTGCATCAGTGCCACATGCTCGATGACGCTTCTGTGGGGCGTAACTTCGGCTTCCCAGGTTTCCTTGGCTATATCCAGGAGACCTCGAGGATGTCGGCCATACAGAAGCCCGAATGGCAAGAACCCCGTGGAGGCCTGTGGAACTTCATGGATGGAAAACATCAGATATGATAAGAGACAGTCCCAGTCCATACCGTCTTTCTCTATGGCTTTTCTTAGCATGCTCTTTAGTGTCTTGTTGAATCTCTCAACAAGGCCATATGACTGAGGATGGCACACTGAAGTCCTCAACTGGGAGATTTGCAGGATTTTGCACAACTCCCTCATTACTTTGCTCAAAAAAGGTGTCCCCTGGTTGGTCAGGATCTCCTTTCGGCAAACACATGGACCAACTCGCGGGCTATAGTCTTCGTGGAAGAATTTCTCCGGGGAATTGCCTCAGGATAGCGTGTGGCATAGTCCAGAATGGCTAATATATACTGATGGCCCCGGGCTGATTTAACTAGGGGACCTACCATGTCTATGGCAATTCTCTCAAATGGCACTTCGATAATGGGCAATGGCACAAGGGGGCTCCGGAAATGAGAGGTAGGGGCAGTTAACTGACATGTAGAGCAGGACCTGAAATAGTTTACTATTCCCCCGTGACATCCAGGCCAATAGAACCTCTGCACAACCCGTTCCTGTGTTTTTTCCACCCTTAGGTGTCCCCCCAAGATGTGTGAATCGGCCATGTCCAACACCTTCTGTCTATAGGGGCCTGGCACTATCAACTGCTCTACCAACTCCTCCCTTATTTTCTGGACCCGGTTCAACAGCTCCCCACTCATCTTAAAATAGGGAAATCTTGTGTCACCCCCCCGGCTCCTGTGCAACCCCATTAATGAAAGTGACATTGTTGAAGGCTTTCCTCAGAGTTGGGTTCCTATGTTGGGCAGTCCCAAAATTCTCACAGGCCACCCCTAACTCCGGAATGTCAGATACAGGGGACACTTCCTCCTCACCTCCTACTAGGACACAAAAAGGAAACCCGTCTGCCTCTGGGTGTGGCGATACCTTATTAGGGTTTACTGGTTCCCTATTCTCGCTAGTGACCTCAGAATCCTTTCCCCACAGATCCCAAAACAAACGAAAATCCCGGCCTATAATTATAGGGTGCAACAAGTCCCGAACGACTCAGACTTCATGGGGCTCAGTGCCATGCGCCGTTTCAATGTCCACTCTGGCCATAGGGTAGTCCTTTGCATCACCATGTATACATCGAATGCCGACCTTTTTCCCGGGAGTAGGTTGAGAGTAAAAGTGGCCCTCACCAGGGTCACTAAGCTCCCGGAGTCTAGCAGCATCATTACTGCTTGACTGTTCACCTTCACGGGACATGCTTGAGGCCACTCATGGGGGGAGAGTTCATACTGCAGACTGGATATGCATAGTATGAAATACAGCATCCCATGCTGCAGTCCATCTGCTCGGTGGTCTGGGAACACCAGGCAGCTATATGTCCTGGCCTGTGGCACCTCCAACAAATAACATCACCTGTAGGGACCTTGGGCACCACCTCCCCTGCAGCTTTTGACCTTGGACACCCCACCCCTTTTTGGGACTCTGCCCCCTGCTAGGACCCCCAGTACGGAATGGACTGCCTCCTCAAGGAGCCTTCCATCCCCTGGTATCTCTCGACCAGTCCGACCAGTTCATCGGCATTCCGGGGATCACCCTGGGCAACCCAATTCTGTATGGGCTTCAGCAGGGAGTGCACAAACCGATCCATCACTACTCTTTCTAACATCTGCGCAGGCGTAGAGGACTCTGGCTGCAGCTATTTCTGGACCTGGTGAAACAGGTCGAACATTTGGGAGCAAGGGGGTTTGTCCCGGTAATAGGCCCAGCGGTGAACTCGCTGTGCCCTGACAGTCATTGTCACCTCCAAACGTGCGAAAATCTCAGCATTCAGTTTATGATACTCCTTGGCTTGCTGTAAAGTTAAGTCATAGTACGCCTTCTGCAGCTCCCCCCATCAGGTACGGTGCCAGTACCTCTGCCCACTGCTCTGGCGGAAGTTTTTCCCTCTCAACAACCCTCTCAATCACCGTCATGAAGGCCTCAACATCATTTTCTGCAATGCACGTCTTACCGCCTTCCTGCCGTGGGCGTAATCAGCCAGACCTGGGGTTGGGGCGCTCGTCCTGCCCTGGATGGCAGTTGCCAGAAGCTGCATCTGCTGCCGTTGCTCCTGCTGGCTCTGTTGTATCTGCTGCAATAACAGCCTGTTGGTCTCTTGCTGCTGTGACTGAGACTAGACCAAGTGTTTCAGCAGGTCCTCCATTTTCCCTGACAATGCTTGCTGGCTTGCTACAGACTTGACCCAGGACATGCAGTAACAGTCTCACTTCTCTGCTAGGAACGCTGCCCGCATGTTTAGCACCAATTGTAGAGGTTTTACTCGCTCAGGTGCGACGGGAGGCAATCAGGAGGCACGTTCCTTTAAAAAGTTCATGGGTTTGTTGCTTCACAAACCAGCAAAGCAAAACAGAAAAGAAATAGCCTTTAGCTCAGGCAAAACAAAGTACAAATGTCCAGTACTTCAGTCTTAGTCCTGGAGCCTCAAGACACACAGGAGGCTTCCACCTCCCCACATACAGACTATGATATAAGCAGTAGCCTACATTATATAACTATAACCACAGCTAAGAACATTTCACATGATTAGTCACGTGGTAGTGACATCACCACCACAGGTCCTAAAATACATATAGAGGAATGGTGATGCCCCTACCCAGGGCTGAGGTACATGGGTAACCCAACCCTCCCATCTCTCAGTGCTACCTGTAACCCGGACCCAAGTGTACTAAACAACCCCTTAGTGCTTACAGGTTACATCACACTCCAGGTTACATCACAGAGACAAGCCACCTCTGTGACACATACCTCCCATCGACTATACAACCCTTAGCCATGCTACAAGATTTACAATTTCATCCAACAGCTAACAAGCAGAGGTCACTGCACAATAATTATTGCCATTTTAGGGGGTTTTATTTGTAACATTTAAGGGATTTTTTCATCTCTAGTACAAGTGGAGTGACGGAATAAGATAATAAAACCTACCGTATATACTCATGTATAAGCCGACTTTTTCAACCCCTTTTTTGGGCTGAAAAAGACCCCCTCGGCTTATGCACGGGTCACGGTTTTAACTTACAGTTTACTGATGCAGGGAGGAGGTCCCCGTCGTCTCCGATACATGCCCGCGGCCCCCTGCAGCCTCTGTCAGTGTCCCGGTGGCTGACAGGGCCGGCGGTCAGCGTTGGTGGTCGGCGGTTGGCAGCAGGACAAGTGCCGGTGTCCTGAGCTGGCGGGGACACCGGCTCGCTATGGGGGCCAGGTGCCGGTGTCGCCGCTGGCTCAGGCCACCGGCACTGGCGATATTTACCGGTCCGCGTTCCACCGCTGTGCCCCGCTCTGAGTCTGCCGTCTTCCGTCCTCTGCATTGACGTTAAGTTCAGAGGGCGCGATGACATAGTACGCACCCTCCTGAACAGTCACTGCAGAGCCGGCAACTCGGAGAAGACGAGAGGAGCCGCGGACAGCTGGCAGGGACAGAGGTGAGTATATATATATTTTTTTTTTCTTTATTGCAGCAGCAACATGATAGGATTACCGATAAATCCTATCACCATTACAATAATTGAGCAGCATATTGGGGCATACTGTGCAGTATATTAAGGAGCCATTCATGGGCCTGCATTACAATTTATTGAGCAGCATATGGGGCATACTGTATATAAAGGAGCCATTCATGGGCCTTGCATTACAATTTATTGAGCAGCATATGGGGCATACTGTATATAAAGGAGCCATTCATGGGCCTGCATTACAATTTATTGAGCAGCATATGGGGCATACTGTATATAAAGGAGCCATTCATGGGTCTGCATTACAATTTATTGAGCAGCATATTTGGGCATACTGTGTATAAAGGAGCCATTCATGGGCCTTGCATTACAATTTATTGAGCAGCATATGGGGCATACTGTATGTAAAGGAGCCATTCATGGGCCTGCATTACAATTTATTGAGCAGCATATGGGGCATACTGTATATAAAGGAGCCATTCATGGGCCTGCATTACAATTTATTGAGCAGCATATTGGGGCATACTGTATATTAAGGAGCCATTCATGGGCCTGCATTACAATTTATTGAGCAGCATATTGGGGCATACTGTTGTGAATGGGTTTGAGATGAGTTCTGAGCAGAGGCTTCCTCTGGTGGTTACAAGCGGTGCTGGTCTGTCCAGTGAAGATTGTGAGGATTGGGAATCAGGTGTTACTGACTGGTCTTATATAAGGGAGTCACCTTCCCATCAGGTTTGCCGGTGATCAATTGTTCTGGTCTCAATCCTTGAATCCTGTTTCCCTTGTAGCCTGCTGTGTCGTGTCTGCATCTCCTGCTATCAGATAAGACATTTTCTTCTTTTTGTTTTTGTGCTAGATTTTTGCATTTTGTCCTGCACTTCTGTGGGGGCCTTCAGGGTCCCCTCCGGGGGCTTTTGCCCTCTCAGTTTAGTTCAGCCACTGATGTTTGTACTTTTGCTTTTTACAGTTTTTTCAGTGGCTGCTGTTTTGATTTTGTTACACCAGAGAACTAATTTAGTTGGTAGAGGTCGTGTGATCTCAGGTGATTTTGAAATTAGTAGAGTTGGTGCTTTTCAGGGTTTTCTGGGATTGCAGTAAGTACCCTTCCTATCCTTTTCTATTTAGTTAGTTTGGGCCCCAGCGTTTGCTCATACTATTTTCTTTCTGTGTCAGTATTTCTTCTTGTCTAACCGCCATTACATGTTTGGGGGCTTTCTATTATCTTTGGGGTTCTGCTCCGGGGCAGATAGCTTTCCTATTTCTATCTTTAGGTGTAATTAGTTTCTCAGGCTGTGACGAGGCGTCTAGGACCAAAGTAGGAACGCTCCACGGCTGCCTCTAGTTGTGGTGGTTAGTCAGGGTACTGCAATCTCATAGATTCCAACTGCTCTGGTGTATTGCCTTTTTACCTGCACTCCTCAGCTACCAAATCATAACAGCATACTGTATATAAAGGAGCCATTCATGGGCCTGCATTACAATTATTGAGCAGCATATGGGGCATACTGTACGGTATATAAAGGAGCATGTCATGGGGCCACCATTATTCACTGTGCAGCATTATTTGAGGCATATATTTGTATAGAGCATCTTATGTGGCCCATCATAAACTTTATGTAGCATCTTATGGGGCACATCATGAACTGTATGGAGCATTATATGGGGTTCATGATTCAATATGGAGCCCCCTTGCTTTGCCCAAGCATTGCTGAGTACACGTACAGGTATACCGTATCTCTTGTCTTGGATACACAGTACGTACCGTAATTTGAGAATTCAATCGCTATGGTATGTACCGTATTTCTTTTTTAAAGTCTTTTTTTTATCCCATTAGAAATGGATCCCAGTACTTTTAATCCTGGACTAAAACAAAAACGCAGGTCGTATGAAGCTGGTTTCAAACTTAAGGTTGTCTCAAGAGCAGAAGAAAGCAATAACAGTATTGCAAGTAGGGAATTTTGTGTTAACGAAAAACAAGTGAGGGAGTGGCGGAAAATGAAAGCGGACTTGGAAAAGACTCCAAAGGCCAAAAAAGCTCAACGTCGTTCAAAGGTGTCATATGAGGCTCTAGAGACTGAATTGCATAAATGGGTTATGGAGTGTCGTGAAAATGGTTACTGCGTAACACGCATGGGAATTCGCTTTCGTGCCCTTCAAATGGCTAAAGAAGACAAATTGAAAGCACCAGGAATTGAAAATTTTGTTGCATCTGCAGGATGGTGTACCCGCTTCATGAATAGATTTGGCCTATGTTTGCGGCAAAGAACAAAGATTTCACAGAAGTTGCCAAAAGACCTTGATGAAAAAGTGATGTCATTCCATTCATTCATCATAAAACAAAGAAGGATCCATAACTATGACCTGGGGGATATTGGAAATATGGATGAAACACCTATGACTTTTGATCTTCCAAGCAACAGAACTGTGGCAAATATGGGAGACAAAACTATTTTACTCAGAACCACAGGAAATGAAAAAAATCATTTCACAGTCGTTCTTTCATGTTTGGCTAATTGAACTAAGCTGCGGCCTGTCATTATTTTTAAAAGAAAGACCTTGCCTAAAAAGGTCCACTTCCCACCACGAATTACAGTGCGTGCTCATGTTAAAGGTTGGATGGATGAAGATGGAACAAAAAAATGGCTGGAAGAAATTTGGAATGGACGACCAGGAACAGCTTTAAAGAAAAAAACATCATTGCTAGTTTGGGATATGTTTAGAGCCCATACATCTGATGACATAAAAAAATTGGCAAAGTCTTCTGAAGTAACTTTGGCGGTTATTCCAGGTGGACTTACATCTGTATTGCAGCCCCTAGATGTGTGTTTAAATAAACCTTTCAAAGACCGTGTGCGGAGGATGTGGCATGAATGGATGTCATCTGGTCAAGCCCGACTGACAAAACTTGGAAATCTGATGAAGCCGGACATAGAATTAATAGCAAAGTGGGTTCGTGATGCATGGGAAGAAATTCCAGAGGACATGGTGCAACGTGCCTTCAAGAAATGTGGCATTAGTAATGCTGTGGATGTCAGTGAAGACAACGCTTTGTATGAAGACGACAGCAGTGACGGTGATGACCAACTCAGTGATGATGACAATGTCTATGCTGATGACCTCTTACCAGCTGAAGCTGAAGCTCTGTTTGCACATACATATGATGAGGAATCCAGCGACTTTGAAGGATTTTAACTCTTGTGTTTAACATTGGTTGCTGATTAAAGCTAAGGTTTTTGTACTTTTAAAGTTATTGTTGTTACCATATTGCTTTTGTTGACCCTCTTTTCCACTTACAGTGCTTGTTTAATGTTTTCTTTTAAATAAATATTCAAAAACATTTAACCTACTGATGTCTCAATTAATTTTACTTTTATTCGTATCTATTTTTATTTTTGAAATTTACCAGTAGCTGCTGCATTTTCCACCCTAGGCTTATACGCGAGTCAATAACTTTTCCCAGTTTTTTGAGGCTAAAGTTGGGGGGTCGGCTTATACACGGGTCGGCTTATACATGAGTATATACGGTAATTAAATAATATCTGACAAGATAAATATGTAAGGTATACCATAACATGTATCACCGTAGGACAGGCTTGGCATACCTGTGTAAAATTGTTCACCACAGATATTATAATGCTTGGCTTATGAAATGCTATTGCATTTGTAACTTCTAACTCAATTTGTTGTATTCATTGTATTCCTTGCAGTAATCCATGTTGGATGTGACTGAGGTCTGTGCATCTAGGACGGATACTTCTACCTTCACTTACTCTCATGTATTGGCATAGCTTCATGACAATGAGAAATATATTTTTCTTTCAGCTGAAAGACACTGCTGCTAAAGAATATTTGATCCCTTCAGTATGTCCTCCTTTCTTTCTACACTTAAACATAGCCTCCTTCAAAATGCCTCATGTATGTCAGAAGCAGCAGAATAACAAGTTATTTGAAGGAGTTGCGCAGACTCTACAACAACAAAATAGAATGAAACTTTTAACAAAGAATTTTTAGTAACTTGTTGCAATTTAGTGCAGGACTATATAAGATTAAAGCATTTCAAAAAATATTTTAAATAATTGACTCAAATTGCAGATAATATTTGAGAGCAATACATTAAAATGCAAGAAATAGATAAAAATGGTGGTTATATTCCTGGCTGCTTAATAGCCACTCTATGTTTTGTGGTGAGCAAACATTACGCAACATTATATCATGGAGTTGGTCCCAAAAATGTGTTAAAAATGCAGGCAATATCATAGCTCAGTAACATAAGGCATACTTACTGCCTACTACACACAATCCAGAGCAGGCGATCTTATCTACACCGGAACAGAAAGCGATGGCTTCCTGTTTTTCTGGCACCTGACATCTTAGATGAGCCTTGAGTGACATCCCATTATAATCCACTAATAGCTGCAATCAATCATAGATCTCATCAGTTAGGTAACAGAAGAACAGGACACTTGCTTCTTATCATAGGGGAGTCTATCACAGTTGCCAGAGCTGCACTAAGGGGGGTTGGAGCTGGTAAATATACCTTTAAGTCAGGGGTGGTGAACCTCAGGCCCCAGTGCCATTTACGGCCATCGATTACCTTTTATCCGGCCCCAGGGAAGATTCTCAGGGACTGCTGTGCTTTGACAGGGAGCTGTATTTTGATTGCCACCAGCTCAATAATTTCTTCTTGCTCTGTAAGTACACATGTAGTGTTCACTACTGAACACTGAAGGGCATGCAATGAAAGATTACGTCCTGCCACCAGTGCCAGAGTCAGGATGTACTTTGTGGGCAGAGTTTGTATGGCCCCCGAAGGATGGTATAAATATCCAAATGGTCCTTGGCAGAAAAAATATTCCCTACCCCTGCTTTAAGTAATGCAGTGGAAGCAGTTTTATCTTTTTTTTAGACATAGATATAAAATAGGCAAGTAACAGCTAGATATGTCACAACCATGTCCTGCATGGTAAACCATATTTAATACTTAATATTATATAATATATGTGGATACACATAGCTTCAAAGAAAAGGAATTAATAAAAAAGCATATATACAGATAATGCTAATGTTTAAAGGGGATAATCAGTAACACTAATAAAAGAAGCAAAGCACCTTACAGCGAATTGAATTTAATAGAAGTCGCCCCAAATGTAAAACATGCTGCCTAACTATGCTCTTGTGTTGAAAGACATACAATGATATGGCTTATTATAACAGTGGTTGAACCTCATTAATGGTATGATTAGTGGTCTAATGCAGCCTCCTCAAACTTTGTAAAACAGGAAAACCTCTTCAAATACTGTATCATTTTCCATTGGCAAAATTAGTTTTTACTTGGGGAAAAAATGTCAAGATAGGAGAAGATATGGAGAAAAAACCTTGAATATTTGATTGGTCACTGCTGACACATTTTTGCAAATAAAACCATTCTTGAACATAAAAAAAACAAAAGGCACAAAGAAATGCATTGTGCTAAGCATCCCTTGCTATGCTTAAAAAGCCATGAATAGACATATCTGAGTCTAAGAGGGCTTTAAGTAGAGGACAAAGGGAAACTTATAGAAGACTTCAGACCATTGAATCCATTAGCTCAATTTAGAAGTGAAATTATGGCATTGTGTTCCCTGTGATGAACATAGTGACAGTGTAGTTGAGGTATTTTTGATTCTTGAGTGACAAAGGTTTTCTTTGGCATTGCTAATGTGATAAAGGAGCTCTGAGATCATTGCAAAATATAACCAACCCTCCCCTCCCCTACTTTATCCAATGCTGTAAAGACAGTCGGCCCTATGAGTTTAACAATTGTACTAAACCTGACAGACAGAATTGCTAAGAAACTAATTGGTTCTCTCAACAAAGCTTTCTGTGGAATCTATAACTGGGGTTAACATAGTAAAGATAATATCATAGATGAAGAGGCCAATGCTTTGTTACATTGGTACTAGCAATTCAATTCTTATTGCAGAATGACAATATTTTGCACAGACCTTTGAATAATAGGGACAAATTTTATCTTTCACATTTAACATTTTTGTGTTAATGGAAAATGCTTTAAAAATGCTGAAAATGCTTTCCAACAATTCTGTCTTATCTTGATAAAAGCATAGAGTATTATAACATTGTACATGTCCAAACACGGAACATAATAGTTTTATCTAAAGTTCTATTTTGCAATTTTAAGGAGGGATGGGATGTTGTGGGTGGGTCTACCTGTGCACAGGGATCGTCTCAGGGATGATGAACCAGAGCAGTCACAAAGAGAAGATCAGCTGCCTTTGCTAAGGTGATTCCACAGAGGATTAGGCACCTAGCGTCTTCTATCTCCATGAAGCTTAGAGGGGTTGTCTGGCATTGGGGTACAAGTCTGCAGTCACTCTTTTACTGCAGACTTGTGAGTCCTCACATCATGTGTGTGAGGACCCTCCTGTGCCGGCGCAGGGAGCAGGTGGTCGTATGATAGGAAGTATTCAATTTCCATACTTCTGGCCACATTCCAAATAAACGTGTCTGGCCTCACTTGCATTGATCAAGGCCACGAATGTCTAGTCGGCACGTGACCGCATGTATAATAAATTGTATACTCGTGGTCAGATGCCCACCACTTCCGGACTTGGCACATTAGAATCCTGACAGCACTCACAAGTCTGCAGTAACCCTATGTGACTTGTAGCTTAAGGGCAGGCAACCCCTTTAATATTAATTGTACAGCAGTTTTATTTAGATATTGTACAGCACAGTTATTAGAGTACTTTATGTATGATTTGGTCATTTTACTATCTTTGTAAAACATATAATTTTTGAAGTGAATAGTGACAGTGTTACTGTGCAGCCCTGAGTATTATTACTTGATCAATGCTCCATGCTCTACCTCCCTGAATTATGAAGACTGGAGCTTACTTTAGACTTGCAATCAACATTACGAGAGGTGAACACATAAATGGGCCTGTAAATATTTTTGCCCAACTCTAGGCATAATTTTTTTCTAGGCCATTTCTACTTTATAAAAGAGCACTCATGGCATTATTGTTAGTAAGCAGTTAAGGGGCATTATTACTTTCTAAAGGGCACTTAGATTTGAGACTTTTGTCACTGCTTACACCTTTTCAAAAGTAGATAGAAGAATGAAGTACCGTAACTGGAGGTTAAACTGTCTGTGAAACTGTTTGTGATGGCAACAAAGACAGTTTACCTATTAGACAGTTTAATAAACCTCCACTAATGGTCATAAAACAGAGAAAATGCTGCAACTTTAACATAGTAACTTAGTTAGCAAGGCCGAAAAAAGACATTTGTCCATCCAGTTCAGACTATGTTCCATCAGAATAAATCCCCAGATCTACGTTCTTCTAAAGAACCTAATAACTGTAAAAGACAATATTGTTACACTCCAGGAAGACATCCAGGCCTCTCTTGAACCCCTCGACTGAGTTCGCCATCACCACCTCCTCAGGCAAGGAATTCCAGATTCTCACTGCCATAACATTAAAGAATCCTCTTCTATGTTGGTGGAAAAACCTTCTCTCCTTGGAGAGATATTTGTATTGTCCCCTTATATACTTATACATGGTTATTAGATCGCCCCTCAGTCCTCTTTTTTCTAGACTAAATAATCCTAATTTTGCTAATCTCTATGAGTATTGTAGTTCCCCCATCCCCTTTATTAATTTTGTTGCCGTCCTTAGTACTCGCTCTATTTCTATTATATCCTTCCTGAGCACCGGTGCCCAAAACTGTACAAAGCACTCCACATGCGGTCTAATCAGGGATTTGTACAGAGGCAGTATAAAGCTCTCATCATGTGTATCCAGACCTCTTTTAATGCACCCCATGATCCTGTTTGCCTTGGTAGCCGCTGCCTGGCACTGGCTGCAGACCCGGAGATTAATCTATTTTAATCTTATTTAGCCGGTTTCGCATCTCTTCTTGGGTTTAGATTGGTGACCCTTAATATTGGGTTTTCTTTGTCTCTCGGCATTTCACCTAGCATTTTAGTTTCCACCCTGAATACCGTGGAGAAAAAGTTGTTTAATATTTAAGTTTTCCTCATCATCTACAACCATTCTTTCCTCACAATTTATTAAGGGGCCTACACGTTCACTTTTGATTCTTTTACTATTGATGTAGTTGAAGAACAGTTTGGGATTAGCGTTACCCTCCTTAGCAATGTGCTTCTCTGTTTCCTTTTTGGCAGCTTTAACTCATTTTTTAGATAAAGTGTTTTTCTCCTTATAGTTTTTTAGAGCTTCAATGATGCCATCTTGCTTTAGCAGTTTAAATGCTTTCTTTTACTGTTAATTGCCCATCTTACTTCGTTGTTTAGCCACATTGGGCTTTTCCTATTTCTTGTACTTTTATTCCCACAAGATATAAAATTTACAACTGTTCATAGAAGGTAAAGATTTTAATTTTTGATTTGGATAAAAATAAACTTAAAGAAGCACTCCCATCAAAGTTTTTATCCTCTTAACACCTTTAATGACCCATGACGTATAGGTTCTTCATAGGTTGCCTCCCCCTCTGATGAGGGTTCCGACGATGAGCTTGCATCTTTTCAAGCACATGACAGCTGATTTGATCATTTTTAGCGCCGTCTCATGGCCAATATTCATAGGAGATGATCATTTCTGCTACACCATTTAAGTACACAGTGCTATATGATGACTGCATAATATTAAGAGGATAAAAACATTTTATTTGAGTTCTTTTTTCAAGCTTTTTTCTGTGATTACTAAAGAACAAAATATCAAACCCTTCACAGAATTTCTCTCAAAAGGATCACATAGGGTATTCTGCTAGTTAGCTAGAGTTGAGATTGTCTACAAAGAGCATCTTTATCTGTTCCTCTTGAAGACCCAGCATGTTCATATAGAGCCCTTTGATATTAATGAGCACTGATTTTCCATGTGTATCGCTGCAAGGGAACTGAACACTTGTTACCAGGTTCCATAGCACGTTGCTGCTGATTTTTGGGGATCTAACTTGTAGAACTCTCAGTAATCAGTCTATTGGGGTATGTCCTTCTGTCAAAAAGAATTCCCCAGTTTGTGTTGATAATTAGTGTATCTTGAGATCAGGAGTGGACACTGACAGCTTGGGGCCCCTGTGCAAGAAATTTGTTTGGACCCCCTATTTTTATGGCATACATATATCTGTTACATAATATACTGTAATTACACAGTCTCCTTTCATTATGTATATTGCTGTCCATTAATACATAATGCCCTCTCTTGTTTTGTACAGAACCGCACCTAACATATAAGATAGTCTTGCTATTTTGTTTATTTATAATGTCCTGTTCTTTATTACTTACTATCCTCTCTTGTTAAAATTATAATCAAATAACTGCAACTGAAAAATTTTATAAAGTAATACATCACAATTTTGTTTTAGTACATAAAAATCTAAAAAGAAGTTTAAAAATACATACAAAAGGTGAGACACCAGGTCTACGCGTTTTGAGATATCTTAGTCGTCAAGACTTTGTTAGGGTCTGTGGAACGCACCAAATATATGATGTAGAGAGGTGCGTTCGCAGCCCGGGGTCCACCGTGCAGGCGGAACCTGCTGCTAGTAAAATGGCGCAAGAAGCGAACTCTGTTATCCCGCAGAGTCGCCAAAATAAACGCCGTAACGCGCTGTGGCAATATGTGCGAACTCTGTTATTCCACAGAGCCGATAGAAGGAGTGCCGCAGCACTATATGGCGATGTGTGCGAACTCACTTAACACCACTGAGTCGCAAAATAAACACGCTAGGGCACTGTCTAGCATTGAAAGCGAACCCTGTTACGTCACAGAGCCACTGAGACAAACTTCTGTGTCCTGTCAGGCACCCAGGTACACAGTTGACTGCTAAGCGAACATAGAACGTGATCATGCGCTAATGTCCTCGCGGGAGTCACCCACAATCTATGGCGTCTGAATGCCAGGCCCTGAATACGGCAATCAAACTCCTCACCGGTTATGCCGGTAATCTAGGGCATCTAGGACACCGACCCTGACCAGCTAGCATACCAAACTCCTCACCGATTAAGTCGTTATTCTAGGGGCTTATTTCAGCCGGGCCCTAACCACACACACGCATGACCACACTGGCACAAAGCATATAACGATTGATATTAGCGCATGGCGGCCCAGCCATGCCACCCTTTTATAGTAACAGCTACAGGACCTGCCAGAAACAAGGACCAATGAAACTGTTCCAGAACGCCAGTAGTCACAGGACCTTCCTGGCGGACCAATAGGAGCTGCTGCAGTACCTGAGCATGTGATCCCTGATCTCCAATGAGAGATCTCACCCCGGGCATGTTCAGAAGGGGAAAACAAGAACTTTGTCCTAAAGACGTCTGCTCGCCGCTAACCAGTACTGGCCACAATAGCAGAGCCTGGAGAGGCAGCAGTAACCCTCTGCACACTGTTAGACTGGGCGAGACGCTGGGACCGATGTCTAAGCTGAGCAGAGTCCACTGCGGCCGGAGACGGATGGGAGACCGCAGCAGGGATGGCTCGAGATTCCCCTTGTGCAGAAGCGGGAACTCGACCTCTAACATTACCCCCCCTAGGACCCCCCCTTCTTTGGGCCTCGCTGCGCTCAAAGGCAGCGATGAGCTGCGGAGCATGAATGTGCTCGGCAGGCTCCCAGGACCTATCCTCAGGCCCATAACCCCTCCAATCCACCAAATAATTTTTTTTGCCCCGTACCACCTTACACCCTACGATGGTGTTCACCTCATGGTCGTCCATAGACGAATCCGATGTCCCGGCAGATGACTCGGAAAACCGGGACATGAGCACGGGTTTCAGAAGGGATACGTGAAAGGTGTCGGAGATACCCAGGCGTGGTGGAAGAGCCGAACGGTATACCACAGGATTAACCTGTTCGAGGACTTTGAAAGGACCCAGGTAGCGGGGTGCCAACTTAGTGGACTCAACTCGCAGCCTAATGTTACGGGCGGAGGGCCACATCAAGTCCCCAGAGGCAAATGTCGGAGCGGGATGCCGATGTGCGTCGGCGGAAGACCTCATCCTCTCCTTGGACGCCTGAATGGCATCCTGGGTACGGTCCCAAAATGTCCCATGCCTCCACAGCCCAGTCTGCCACCTTGGAGTCGGCGGAAGACACGGGCATGGGCACCGGAACCCGTGGATGCTGACCGTAGTTTAGGAGGAATGGAGTCTGTCTGGTGGAGTCAGCCACAGCATTGTTTAGTGCAAACTCAGCCCACGGTAGCAAAGATGCCCAGTCATCCTGCCTGGCTGAGACAAAATGTTGTAGATAGGTGACCAAGGTCTGGTTTGCCCTCTCTACCAACCCATTCGTCTCAGAATAGTACGCTGAAGAGAGATTTAACTCAATACTGAGTAGACGACAAAGCTCTCTCCAGAACCGAGACGCAAACTGGGGACCTCGGTCATTGACAATTTTGTCCGGCATGCCGTGTAGATGGAAGATGTGCCTAGTGAACAACGCTGCCAGAGCCCGTGCAGAAGGTAACCGTGGTAGCGGCACCAGATGCACCATTTTGGAAAAATGGTCGGTGATGACACAAATGATGGTGCAACCCCGAGACTTGGGCAAGCCCACCACAAAGTCCATCCCAACCATCTCCCAGGGCCTGTCTGCCACCGTCAAAGGGTAAAGTAAGCCAGCTGGCCGTTGTTGTGGAGACTTATTCTTGGCGCAGGAGACACACGCCTGAACATAGTCCCCAACGTCACGGACCATATGCGGCCACCAGTATGTCCTCGCCAGCAATTCAGATGTCCTCTTTGCCCCAAAGTGTCCACCCACCCTGGACGAATGTGCCCAAGAGTACCTCCGGTCGCAAATTGGTATGCACAAAAGTCTTGCCCGGGGGCACAGACTCTAGTGAAACCGGGGCCACAGTTCTCAGTCTCTCTGTGGGGACAATAAGCCGAGGCTCCTCCTCCTCAGAGGACACCACAGAGCGATAGAGAGCGTCGGCACGAATGTTCTTCTCTCCCGAGAAGAAATGGAGTGTGAAGTGAAACCGGGAGAAGAACAAGGACCATCTGGCCTGGCGAGAATTAAGCCGCTGAGCTGTCTGAAGATATACCAGATTCTTGTGGTCGGTGAAGACTTGGAAGGGAAAGCGAGCCCCCTCCAACAGATGTCTCCACTCAGAGAAAGCCAACTTCATTGCTAGCAACTCCCTGTCCCCGATGGAATAATTCCTCTCCGCTGGTTTGAAGGTCTTGGATAAGAAGAAGCAAGGATGCTTCCGACATTGAGCATCCTTTTGAAAGAGGACTGCTCCAGCACCAACGGATGAGGCTTCCACCTCCAATATGAATGGCTTATCAACATCAGGGCGGTGTAGAATGGGAGCGCTAGCAAACTGAGACTTAATTGAGATGAAAGCCTTGGAGACTTCCTCAGACCACAATTTGGGATTTGCTCCCTTCTTGGTGAGGGCTACCAAGGGAGCTACCAAAGTTGAGAAATGGGGAATGAACTGGTGATAATAATTAATGAACCCCATAAAGCGCTGCACCGCTTTAAGGGAATGGGGTTCTTGCCAGTCCATTACAGCCTGCAGTTTGGCAGGATCCATAGCCAATCCCTGGGCAGAGATGATATAGCCCAGGAATGGTAAAGACTCCTGCTCAAACAGACATTTCTCCAACTTTGCGTAAAGGGAAATTGCCCGCAGGTGGTCGAAGACTCTGCAGACATCTGGGAGTCAATATGTGGAGAGAAGATGAGAATATCATCCAGATAGACTACGACCGAGGTGGAAAGCATGTCTGGGAAGATGTCATTAACAAAGTCTTGGAAAACGGCTGGGGCATTACAGAGCCCGAAGGGCATCACCAGATATTCATAGTGCCCATCCCTGGTATTAAAAGCCGTCTTCCATTCGTCCCCCTCACGGATGCGAATCAGGTTATAAGCACCCCGCAGGTCTAATTTAGTAAATACCCTTGCTCCCCGGAGCCTATCAAAAAGCTCAGAAATCAGGGGCAACGGGTATTTATTCTTAACGGTGATGGCGTTAAGACCCCTGTAATCTATGCAGGGACATAATTCTCCGTTTTTCTTCTGCACGAAAAAGAACCCCGCCCCAGCAGGTGACACTGACTTCCTAATGAACCCTCTTTCCAGATTCTCCTGGATGTATTGGGACACAGCCTCCATCTCCGGAGAGAGAGAGAGATAAACCCTACCCCGAGGCGGTTCTGCTCCAGGCAAGAGGTCAATAGGACAGTCATAGCAGCGGTGAGGTGGAAGAGTCTCTGCAGCCTTTTTGGAGAACACGTCTACATAGGACCAATAACACTTGGGAAGGAAAGTGAGATCTGCGGGTATCTCTGTAGTAGTAACCTGAACACTCTCCCTCACACATCTACCTCTACAAGACTCACTCCAACCCCGTATCTTCCCAGAGGACCACTCAATGTAACGCTGGTATTGTCTGTACTTTGTTTTCCAGCGTTACTTTGCATGTTTTTTGCATTAACCCTTTTGCTCCTTTCCCCCTAACCAGCTGGGATACTGTTGTCTGTTACCTATATGGATGCTGCTCAGTTCCCGGCTCTGCTGCGTACCCGTACTTGCGTGAGTGGCTCCGCTGCTTTGCATGACCGCCCGCATGTGCGGTTCCTGACTTGCTGTGAAAGCCGTCCGTAGCTTGCAAAGTCCTCTGCAGTGGTGCATGACTTACTGCGTGGTTGGCAGCAGCCATTGTTGGGTTCCCTCTGTGTTGTGCTGTCTGGCTCTGCATAGGGGGCGCGGCCCACACCTGTCCTGCTTTTATGTGGATTGGGTGTTTACTAGAATTACTGCTCCAGCCTATCGCTGTGAAGCAGCTCATATATAAAGTTCCCCAGCCCTAGTGGGCGTTGCCAGAGCTTCACATTGAATCCACACTGAATCCCTGAACCTAGCCATATGTGGTTGTGTGTTCAGCTCCTGCTCTGAAGTTGATCAGCTCTGGAGAGCTGATTCCCTGTTCCTCCTGTGTCTTGTTCCCTGATCCTGGATCAAACCCGGTACCTGAATGTCTGAATTGTGTCTTGTGTTTCCGCCTATGCTGGGGGCTGATTACCCAGATCGCCATTCCTGGAGGCTGTATATCCAGGCCTGTTCCTGCTGTGTCTAATTACCTGAACCCCTGATCTTAGATCGCATCCTGTACCTGACTTTCTGAACTGTGTCCTCTGTGTTATGTTCCTGAAATCCTGCTGTGTCCAGAACCCTGTGCCAGTGACTGTGAATCCTTGCTATATAACCTGAGTTCATCTTGGAAGGAGGAGTCCGGTGTGTGCTGAGTTTCTGTTACTCTGTGCTCAGCCTCTGTGCAATCCCCGGCCAGCTCCCGTTGAGCCTGGCGGGGCTTGCACCAGACCGCTGGGGTTCCTTTTCAGGTTGCTGCCAGATGTCCGGATCCTATGCCTGATGACCATGGCCTGATGTCCGATGTCCGACGACCACTTCCAGATGTCCGGATCCTATCCTTCTTGCCTGATGTCCGGATCCTGCCGATCATTGCCAGATGTCCGGAGCCTGCTGATCGGTGCCAGATGTCCGGAGTCCGAGGCCTGTGTTCCAGTCCGTGTTCCTGTGATTCAATCCATGTTCCTGTCCGTGTTCCTGACTCCCTGAGACCCAGTCCGTGTTCCTGTCTGTGTTCCTGACTCTCTGAGATCCAATCCGTCTTCCTGTTGTTCCTGTGCAGTCTAACTCTGTTTCAGCCATCAGCTCCTGATTCCAGTTACCTGTCTGTTACCTGTCGGTTTGCCTGTCTGCCATCCGTCTGCAGTTCCTTCCAGAGGTTCGGACGTCATCTGCAGAGATCCCCGGCTCTTGCCTGCTCACCTAGGAGCGATCATCTGCCATCCGACTGCAGCTCCATCCGGAAGTTCGGACATCATCTGCAGAGATCCCCGGCTCTTGCCTGCTCACCTGGGAGCGATCATCTGCCATCCGACTGCAGCCTACCTGGAGGCTCCACCATATCAGGTCGTATATACCTGCCTGTCTAGAGACTGCCTGGTCACTTACTGTGACAACCTGCCTGTCTAGAGACTGCCTGGTCACTTGCCGTGATAACCTGCCTGTCCCAGAGACTGCCTGGTCACTTGCCGTGACAACCTGCCTGTCCCAGAGACTGCCCTGGTCACTTTCCGTGACAACCTGCCTGTCCCAGAGACTGCCTGGTCACTTGCCGTGACAACCTGCCTGCCTGGTCACTTGCCGTGACAACCTGCCTGCCTGGTCACTTGCCGTGACAAACTGCCTGCCCTGGTCACTTGCCGTGACAACCTGCCTGCCTGGTCACTTGCCGTGACAACCTGCCTGCCCTGGTCACTTGCCGTGACAACCTGCCTGTCCCAGAGATTGCCCTGGTCACTAGCCGTGACAACCTGCCTGTCCCAGAGACTGCCTGGTCACTTGCTGTGACAACCTGCCTGTCCCAGAGACTGCCTTGGTCACTTGCCGTGACAACCTGCCTGTCCTGCCGGTTCCTCCTTGGTCTACCCTGTGATGACGTCTGTCCTGGGTCGGTGTCTGATGTTCTCCTGCTGAGCCTGTGCTACGCCTGAGGCCTGAGAGAGAGGCCGTCCTAGTATGCCCGTGCCAGATGACCCTGGACTTCATCAACCCGTGATGACCCCGCCATCATCTGACGTTCGTCCTGGGCCGGTGTCTGATGTTCTCCTGCTGAGCCTGTGCTACGCCCGAGGCCTGAGAGTGAGGCCATACTAGTATGCCCGTGCCAGATGATCCTGGACTTCATCAACCCGTGATGACCCCGCCATCGTCTGAAGTCTGTCTGAGGTCGGTGTCTGATGTTCTCCTGCTGAGCCTGTGCTACGCCTAAGGCCTGAGAGAGAGGCCGTCCAAGTATGCCCGTGCCAGATAACCCTGGACTGCATCTACCCGTGATGTCCTCCAGCACTCGTCTGTGATCCTGAGTCGTGTACCCTTCTCTGATGTGCGGAATCGGGAGCCCGGTCTTATGTTCTGTTTTATGTACTGTGTTTCTTTAAGTAAACTTTATGTTTCTTCTTACCTGAAGTTGTGCGGTGTTGTCTAGTCCTGCAGGTCGCCACCTTGCCCACATGCTCAGCTGCCACGGATCCCGGTCGCTGCCCTTCCCTAGTCCGGGCAGGCCCGGGTCTCCCTCCGTGGTCCAGTGGGTCCACATTCTCATCATCTGGGACCCATGCCTCACGTCGTCGTGGACTGGCGGCGTGGGAGCATTGGCTAGCTAGGCAAGCTATGCCATGTCCCGGCGCCCCACAGCCGTGGGAAGCGCTACACTCAATATGTGGGGAGTGAAGACGAAGCCAGGGTACTCCCAGCAGGACCTCATCTATACCCTCAGGAAGGACAAGGAAAGAGATAATCCCCTGATGGGAAGAAGACATAGCTAATGTGAGAGGGATTGTCTGATGTGTGATCTGTGAGGGCAGTATGGATCCATTCACCACTCGAACAGTCACCGGTTTGGCGAGCATCACCATAGGTATTGTGTGGCGGAGAGCAAAAGCAGAGGACATAAAGTTCCCCTCTGCTCCAGAATACACAAAAAGCTCAACCGTCAGAGTGGATGGACCAAAAGAGATTGTCCAAGGACAGCTTGGAGGCAAATGCTGCTGATTCTAGTGAACCTCCTCCCATGGTCACTAGACGTGATCGTGTTCCCGATCGCTGGGGACATCTATTGGCATAATGTCCTAACTGCTGACAATTGTTACAAAGCACGGAGACTCGAACGGGCCGAGAATCAGGTCCCGCTCGAACAACCTCCATGACCTCCGGGGAGTCGGACGCCTGAATGGGAGATTCTAGAGGTTTGGCAAAGGTGGGAGCTAGCCGAAACCTCCGTCTACACTGGGCCCGCTCCAACCTCCGTTCGTGAAAGCGAAGGTCGATGCGGGTAGATATGGAGATAAGTGTAATGTATGTGGTACAGTTCATATAGCGTCTTGTGCTTGGGTGCGATGAAAATACTTGAGACACAGGTTGATAAAGAAAGTCTTGTATTGCTTCATACAAATTGGCAAAAATAAACACACAGGTTGCAAACACAGAAGCAGGAGACACAGCAGGCCAGAGTAATCTAAGCTCAGCAATAACTCTCCACAACAGATTCAGATCTTCTTCTCTGTTACCGCAAGTCCATGCAAACGTGAGGCTCTCAAGAGCAGAGTTCAGAGTCCACAAGTGCTTCAGAGTTCCTCAGTAGGAATGGCTGGAGTACAAGGTCCAAGGCTTCAGGAGTCAGAACACAGGTTCACTGCAGGCTAGATTCTGAAGCACTGATTGCTCAGCTGTGGCTGTTTAAGAAGCAAACGGAGAGAATCAGGGCGGGAACATGCAAGCTGGAAAACTCCATTTTGACTGAGGGCAAGATAGCTGCAGCAAAACAGAAAGCAAAATGGCCGACGAACAAACTGAGTTTCAGAAACAGATACACAGAACCTTACATTACTCCCCCCTTAGGGACAACCTCCAGATGACCTCAGACCAGGCTTGTGTGGGTACCTCTGATGAAACTGACGGAGCAAGCGAGGAGCATTAACGTTATTGACTGGCTCCCATGAGTTGTCCTCCACTGGGTAGCCCTGCCATTTAATCAGATATTGTAACTGATTTCTATACAACCTGGAATCTAAAATCCTTTCCACCACAAATTCCTCCTGACCATCGACTAGCACTGGGTCAGGGCAAGGAGAAGAACGTCCAGGAAACGTATTGGGTGTCGCAGCCTTTAGTAGGGATACATGAAAGACAGGGTGATTCTCATAGTTCTGGGCAATTGAAGACGACAAGCAACGGCACTTATAATTTTACTGATTTTATAGGGTCCAATGTACTTATGTCCCAACTTAGACGATGGAATCCTTAACTTAAGATTTCTGGTTGACAGCCAGACCAGGTCTCCTACCTTAAAAGCTGGTGCAGGTTTACGAAATTTATCTGCTGCCTTCTTGTACCTTTCCTGAGCCGATTCCAGATTCTCCTTTAGAAGATCCATATTCTTCTGTAAAGTCGTGACTCTTTCAGCCACTGCTGGCAAAGGCGTCTCTATGGGAAATCGTGGTAGAATGTTAGGATGATAACCTAGATTAGAGTAAAAAGGAGACTGTTTAGTGGAGGCACTCTGAGAGTTGTTGTAAGAGAACTCAGCCAATGGAAGTAGATCCACCCAATCATCCTGTAGGTGGCAGATAAAGCAGCGGAGATACTGCTCCAGGGTTTGATTGGTTCGTTCGGTTTGTCCATTAGTCTGGGGATGAAAAGCAGAAGAAAGGTTTACTTTAATGTCCAATGCTGCACAGAAATTTTGCTAAAACCTAGAAGTGAATTGCACCCCTCGATCTGAAATAACCTCATCCGGTACTCCATGTAAGCGAAACACATCTTTAATCATCAAATCTGATGTCTGTTTTGCAGTGGGTAAGCCGACACAAGGGATAAAATGAGCTGCCTTTGTTAGACGGTCAACCACCACTAGAATAGTGTTCTTCCCTTGAGAGGTTGGTAATTCCACAATGAAGTCCATAGAAATGGATCCCCACGGGCGGGACGGGTGGGAAGAGGCTGTAACAGACCAGTTGGTGAAGAGCGAGGTGTTTTGCATCTTGCACAAACCTCACACGAAGTGACATAGTCCAAAACATCCTTCCTACAAGTGGGCCACCAAAAGAAACGAGAAAGAAATTCCTGTGTCTTTAGAATTCCTCTATGCCCGGCTATTTTGGAATCGTGAATGAGTTGCAATACTCTCAATCTGACTGTTTCAGGTATATACAGACGTTGTCCCAGAATCCACACACCATTCTTAAAGACAAGACTTACGTCCCTTGGGGGTTGAGCCAAAAAAGAATCCGCATGGTATGCTTCCTTGATGTCTTTAATTAGGTCTTGATGATGAATCACTCCTAGGAATCTAGAGTCAGGAAGAATAGTCTTAGGAGGAGTAATTGGACGTGTCTCTGCTGAGTAAATCCTAGAGAGTGCATCAGCCTTTCCATTGCGCGATCCTGGTCTATAAGAAATAATAAAATTAAATTGGTTTAAGAAAAGATTCCAGCGAGCCTGGCGAGGAGTCAGGCACTTAGCCGACCTGATAAACTCAAGATTACGATGGTCTGTCAGAACGACTATTTGCTGTGCGGCTCCTTGAAGAAAGTGTCTCCATTCTTTGAAGGCGGCAATAATGGCCAACAACTCTCTATTGCCCACATCGTAGTTCTTCTCAGCCGAAGACAACTGCTGGGAAAAGAAGGCACAGGGATGCAAGACATTCTTCTCACCTGTTCTCTGAGAGAGTATAGCTCCCATGGCACAGTCTGAAGCATCCACCTCTATTATGAAGGCAAGCTCTGGGTTGGGATGTACTAGGATAGGTGCAGTGGTAAATTTATCTTTTAGACGGGAAAATGCTTCCTGGGCTTGGGGAGTCCAGGAGAACTTAGACTCTTTCCGGGTAAGTTGGGTGATAGGTGACACTACCTCAGAGAAATTTCTAATGAAACGTCTATAGAAGTTTGCAAACCCGATGAAGCGCTGTACCTCCTTCACATTTCTAGGACTTGGCCAATCATTGATGGCTTGGGTTTTACTTCCATCCATACTAATTCCTTGTGTAGACAGTACATACCCCAGAAATTGAATTTCGGTCTTATGGAATTCACACTTTTCAAGCTTGATGTAAAGATGATTTTGTCTTAGACGTTCCAAGACCATTCTCACATGTCCATGATGTTCCTCTGTGGAGTTAGAAAAAATTAAAATATCATCCAAATAAATTACCACGAATGTATCCAGGAGATCCCTGAAGATGTCATTCACCAAGTGTTGGAAAGTGGCTGGGGCGGTACTCAGACCAAAAGGCATAACTAGATATTCAAAGTGTCCATAGCGTGACCTGAATGCAGTCTTCCATTCATCCCCAGGTCTAATACGGACTAAGTTATAGGCCCCACGAAGATCTAGTTTAGAAAAAATTTTGGCATGTCGCACTCTCTCCAATAACTCAGGGATTAAAGGCAATGGATAACGGTTTCTAATAGTAACCTTATTGAGTTCCCTATAGTCTACGCATGGTCTCAGGGATCCATCTTTCTTCTTTACAAAGAATATGGGTGCCCCTGCAGGAGATGAAGAGGGGCGTATGAAGCCCTTGGCTAGATTTTCGTCTATGTACTCTTTTAAAGCCTTCAGCTCGGGCCCCGCCAGGGGGTAGATCTTACCAAAAGGTATCTCTGCTCCAGGCAATAATTCAATTGGACAATCATATGGACGGTGAGGAGGAAGCTGGTCAGCGTTCTTCTTGTCACATAAATCCACATAGTCCTGGTATACAGCTGGTAGTTCAGGTACTGACATGGTTCCTTTAGGAACAGAGCAAGCTGAAATTTTTGGACTCATCTGTTTCTCTGGAAAGTGTAATTCCTTGGTCTCCCAGTTAATGGTAGGATTCTGAGCCTGCAGCCATGGTAGCCCTAGAATAATGGGAAAGTGAGGAGAAGAGATAAGCATAAAGGACAGTTTCTCTTGATGATCTTTACCCATAAGAACCTTTAAAGGCTCTGTTTCCTGATCCACTGGTCCAGAGGTCAGCAGGGAGCCATCCACAGTTTCCATCTGTACTGGAGTAGCCTTCTTCACTGAACGTATTCCCTGTTTCAGAGCAAAGGAGACATCCATAAAATTTCCACTTGCACCTGAGTCGATCATAGCAGAGCTAGACACCCAGGCTGAGTCAACCCAGAGTTTGATGGAAAGAAAACAGTGAGAATTGTTTTTTTTACAACTCAGCTGGGACACCGCTGAGGAAACTTGAAAGATGGCAGCATTTACACAGTCAACGTCCTCAGAGGTAACGGAGTTTAAGTCCGAGAAATCAAGATCTGTTGCTGCAGATCTCTCTGGAGCCTGAGGCTCGGACCTGACAGATCCCCTCTCGCAACACTCACAATGAATGAGTGCTGCAGTAGTCTTGCGAGAACGGCTGGGGCAGTTAATAATAAAGTGCCCTGACTTACCACAATAAAAACATAGATTCTCCTTAAAACGATGTTCCTTGCGTGCATCACTAACCCGTCGTAGTAAAGAGTCTACCTGCATGGGTTCAGGTTCAGGTTCCCGTGTAATCCTATTCAAAGGTTCCTTAGCTGGAGAGGAAGGTAGGAAAAGGTTAGTACGATTGCTTTCGAACCATCTCTCTTGCCTGCGTTCAGTTAAACGAGTATCAATACGGATGCAGTAGTTAATAAAGTCACCTAACGCAGTGGGAGGGTCGGCACGAGCAAGTTCATCCTTAATCAGTGGGGATAACCCCTTTCGAAAAATAGATTTTTTGGCGGAATTGTCCCAGGTGGTATCAAGGGCCCATCTCCTGAAATCCAAGGCATATTCAGCTACCGAGTGCTTACCTTGGCGCAAAGCTAACATGGCTGCTTCAGCTGTTGCACCTCGATTGGGGTCATCAAGCACCTGCCCCATGGCTGAAATAAAATCATCAAGGTGATTCAAACAATCATCCTCAGTCTCAATCAGAGGGTTTGCCCACATCAAAGCCTTGTTGGTAAGCAACATAATTATAGTAAGCACCTTAGATCGTTCAGTAGGAAATTGTGAAGCATGTGCAGAAAAAAAAAGATTGCATTGATTAACAAATCCCCTGAATTTTTCACGTTCACCACCAAAACGAAAAGGGGGCAACTTGGGAATCCCAGAACTCGGGGCCACGGCAGGAGCCTGGACTCGCCCCTCCAGAACCTCAATCCTGGCTCGCAAATCCTGGGTAGTCTGTCCAACCACTTGCAAATTGTGATTATTTAGGTCCTGAAGATTTGTAAAACGGGTCTTTATATTCTGCAAATCTGCAAGGATATTATCAGTCACTCTGCAAAGTTCCTTTATGCGGGCCTCCATTTTCCAGATCTTTTAAGACAGGATACTGGAAGAAGAGGAGAAAAAAAAACAAAAAAAAACAATAGTGTTCACCTGTGGCAACACTGAAGAAAGAAAAAACTTTAAGGGAACTGCTCACCTGGAATGGTTGTGAGAAGTCACAACCACTATCATCACAGAAAGCTTTCAACCAGACATCTGATATCCAGAGTTTCAGCAGACAAAAAGAGAAGAGAAAAAAAAAAAACAATAGTGTTTACCTGTGATAACACTGCAGAAAAAAAACTTAAGGGAATTGCTCACCTGGAATGGTTGTGAGAAGTCACAACCACTGTCATCACAGAAAGTACAACCGGACATCCGATATCCACAGTACAGCAGACAAGCCTTTCCAGACCCAGCAGACACTAACGTTTGGCTTCAGAATCTTGTAATGTATGTGGTACAGTTCATATAGCGTCTTGTGCTTGGGTGCGATGAAAATACTTGAGACACAGGTTGATAAAGAAAGTCTTGTATTGCTTCATACAAATTGGCAAAAATAAACACACAGGTTGCAAACACAGAAGCAGGAGACACAGCAGGCCAGAGTAATCTAAGCTCAGCAATAACTCTCCACAACAGATTCAGATCTTCTTCTCTGTTACCGCAAGTCCATGCAAACGTGAGGCTCTCAAGAGCAGAGTTCAGAGTCCACAAGTGCTTCAGAGTTCCTCAGTAGGAATAGCTGGAGTACATAGTCCAAGGCTTCCAGGAGTCAGGTCACAGGTTCACTGCAGGCTAGATTCAGAAGCACTGATTGCTCAGCTGTGGCTGTTTAAGAAGCAAACGGAGAGAATCAGGGCGGGAACATGCAAGCTGGAAAACTCCATTTTGACTGAGGGCAAGATAGCTGCAGCAAAACAGAAAGCAAAATGGCCGACGAACAAACTGAGTTTCAGAAACAGATACACAGAACCTTACAATAAGCTTCTCCAGTGAGGCAGGAATCTCCCTGGTGGCCAAGGCATCCTTTACATGGTCAGCCAGACCTCTCCAGTATACCGGTACAAGGACCTTATCCGGCCACTCTAACTCGGAGGCCAGGGTTCGAAATTGAACTGAAAACTGACTGACCAAGCTCGAACCCTGTGACATTGCCAGCAGTTGGAGCGCCGAATCGTGGGTGACCTGAGGGCCTACAAAGACCTTTTTAAGAGCCTCCAGAAACCGAGGAGCACTCCGCACCACGCGATCTTCACGCTCCCACAGCGGCGTTGCCCATTCCAAAGCTCTGCCCGACAGTAGTGACACTATGAAACCCACTTGTGCCCACTCTGTAGGAAAACGTGCAGCCAGAAGCTCGAGCTGTATAGAGCACTGACTCACGAATCCCTGACAATGTTTGCTGTCACCAGAAAACTTGTCTGGAAGCGGGAGATGGGACAAGGTCGGAGCAGAGGTGTTGGAGGACAAACTGGCTACCGCCGTGCTAGCAGCCTGAACAGCGACTGCGGTCACATCCACAGCTGAGGTTGTGCGCTCACGAGCCGCCAACCTACCCTCCAGCTGCTGGATGAACTGCCGTAGACGCTGGTCATCCGCCATTTTACTAGCCAGACTCTGGCGCTAATATTAAGTTAGGGTCTGCGGAACGCACCAAATATATGATGTAGAGAGGTGTGTTCGCAGCCCGGGGTCCACCGTGAAGGCGGAGCCCACTGCTAGTAAAATGGCGCAAGAAGCGAACTCTGTTATCCCGCAGAGTCGCCAAAATAAACGCCGTAATGCGCTGTGGCAATATGTGCGAACTCTGTTATTCCACAGAGCCGCTAGAAGGAGTGCCGCAGTGCTATATGGCGATGTGTGCGAACTCACTTAACACAACTGAATCGCAAAATAAACACGCTAGGGCGCTGTCTAGCGTTGAAAACGAACCCTGTTACGTCACAGAGCCGCTGAGACAAACTTCTGTGTCCTGTCAGGCACCCAGGTACACAGTTGACTGCTAAGCGAACATAGAATGTGATCATGCGCTAATGTCCTCGCGGGATTTACCCGCAATCTATGGCGTCTGAACGCCAGGCCCTGAATACGGCAATCAAACTCCTCACCAGTTATGCCAGTAATCTAGGGCATCTAGGACACCGACCCTGACCAGCTAGCATACCAAACTCCTCACCGATTAAGTCGGTATTCTAGGGGCTTATTTCAGCCGGGCCCTAACCACACACATGCATGACCACACTGGCGCATAGCATATAAAGATTGATATTAGCGCATGGCGGCCCAGCCATGCCATCCTTTTATAGTAACAGCTACAGGACCTGCCAGAAACAAGGACCAATGAAACTGTTCCAGAACACCAGTAGTCACAGGACCTTCCTGGCAGACCAATAGGAGCTGCTGCCGTACCTGAGCATGTGACCCCTGATCTCCAATGAGAGATCTCACCCCGGGCATGCTCAGAAGGGGAAAACAAGGACTTTGTCCTAAAGACGTCTGCTCGCCGCTAATCAATACTGGCCACAATAGCAGAGCCTGGAGAGGTAGCAGTAACCCTCTGCACACTGTTAGACTGGGCGAGACGCTGGGACTGACGTCTAAGCTGAGCAGAGTCCACTGCGGCCGGAGACGGATGGCTCGAGATTCCCCTTGTGCAGAAGCGGGAACTCGACCTCTAACAGACTTAAAGATAGACTTTTCTATGTATTTTTAAACTTTTTTTAGATTTTTATGCACTACAATAAAATTATGATGTTTTAATTTATTAATTTTTGCGGTTGCTATATTTTTTTTCTCCTTTTTCATGCTTCACATATTCAGGCACGGGCCTAAGGCTGCCATGCACAGCACCCTAATTTGAGATATTTCCCTATCTGGTCAGCTGATGTTTCTGTGCTTTTTTTTTTGGGGGGGGTAATTTAACCCCTTAATGTCCACTGACGTGTACAGTCCGTCATGGCCAGGTGTCAGTTTTGGCACCATGACGGACTGTGCACATCAGTGCCGATAACTGTCTATGACAGCTGACAGGCATGGCAAGCGGTGCGGGGACCCATTCCATCGGTCCCCGCACCCACAGTGCTGTGATTGGTCAGTCAATCTGACTGACCAAACACAGCAGCGATCGGGCAGGAGATGCTGAAATTTCAGCATCTGCTGCCCGATCAGTGCAGGAGTTCAGCGCTGCAGTGGCTGAGCTTCCTGCACTGACAGCCAGGAGCGGCACCCCCGCCACCCCTGACTGTTAATCCCCTGACTGCTGCGATCGAGCGCGATTGCAGCGTTCAGGGGGAGAGGCAGAGGGTCGGGAGCTCCCTCTGCCTCAGATCGGCGTCCCCGCGATGTAATCGAAGGGCCCTATCTCTGCCTTGATGACCCGGATTTGTCATGACAACCTCTGGGTCATCTAGCTATGGAAAGCCGCTGTGACCATGCTCACAACATGGTCACAGCCGCTTTCACCATAGGTACAATGCATTGCGATGCTGGAGCATTGCAGTGCATTGTACCTGCAATCAAAAGTGAAAAAGTGAAAGTCCCATAAAAGGACAAAGTAAAAAAAACATTTTTTTTAAAAATTTGTAAAAAAAAAATATTAAAAAATAGAAAAAAATTCCCCTAAAAATTACACATTTTTATGTAAAAAAACCAACAAAAAAATACACGTTTGGTATCGCCGCGTCCGTAAAAATCTGATCTATAATAGCATAACACTAGTTAACCCCTTCAGAGAAAGCCGTAAAAAAAAAACAAAAAAGTAGTAATTCTACTGTTTAGGCACATCAGGGGCTCTCCAAATGCGACATGACACCCGCAGACCATTCCATCAAAGTCCATTCGAAAACGGTGCTCCTTTCCTTCCGAGCTCTGCCATGCGTCAAAATAGTGGTTTACCCTCACATTTGGGGTATCAGCGTACTCAGGACAAATTGCACAATAACTTTTGAGGTCCTGTTACCCATTGGAAAATAAAAATTGGGGGTGAAAAGATCATTTTTGTGGAAAATATATGATTTTTTAATTTTACGACTCTAAGTTATAACCTTCTGTGAAGCCCTTGGGGTTCAAAGTTCTCACCACACATCTAGATAAGTTCTTTGGGGGGTCTAGTTTCCAAAATGGGGTCACTTATGGGGGGTTTCCACTGTTTAGGCACATCAGGGACTCTCCAAATGCGACATGGCATCCAATCTCTATTCCAGCAAAAAAAAGTCAAATGGCGCTGCTTCCCTTCTGAGCTCTGCCATGCACCCAAATAGTGGTTTACTCCCACATATGGGGTATGAGCGTACTCAGGACAAATTGCACAATAACTTTTGGGGTCCTTTTATCCTTTGGAAAATAAAAATTGGGGGTGAAAAGATCATTTTTGTGGAAAAAATATGATTTTTTAATTTTACTGCTCTACGTTATAACCTTCTGTGAAGCCTTTGGGGGTTTAGAGTGCTCACCACACATTTAGATAAGTTCCTTGGGGGTCTAGTTTCCAAAATGGGGTCACTTATGGGGGGTTTCCACTGTTTAGGTGCATAAGGGGCTATCCAAGCGCGACATGGTGTCCGCTCTCGATTCTAGCCAATTTGACATTCAAAATCTCAAATGATGCTCCTTCCCTTCTGAGCACTGCCGTGCGCCTAAAGATTGGTGTTCCTGCACACTTAGGGTATAGGTGTACTCAGGAGAAATTGTACAACAAATATTGTTGTTCATTTTCTCTTGATACTCTTGACAAAATAAAAAAAAATTGTGTCGAAAGAAACATTTTTGGGAAAAAAGTTAAAGTTCATTTTTTCCTACCACATTGCTTCAATTCTTGTGAAGTACCTAAAGGGTTAATAAACTTCTTGAATGTGGTTTTGACACACTTGAGGGGTTCAGCTTTTAGAATGGTGTCACTTTTGGGTATTTTCTGTCATATTGACCCCTCAAAGTCACTTCAAATGTGAGGTGATCCCTAAAAAAATGGTTTTGTAAATTTTGTTGTAAAAATGAGAAATTGCTGGTCAAATTTTAACACTTATAACTTCCTAACAAAAAAAAAATTTGGTTCCAAAATTGTGCTGATATAAATTAGACATGTGGGAAATGTTATTTATTAACTATTTTTGTGACATATCTCTCCGATTTAAGGGCATAAAAATTAAGTTTGAAAATTGCAAAATTTTCAAAATTTTCGCCATATTTCCGTTTTTTTCATAAATAAACGCAAGTCATACCGAATAATTGTTACCACTATCATGAAGTACAATATGTCACGAGAAAACATTCTCAGATTTGCCAAGATCCGTTGAAGCGTTCCAGAGTTATAAGCACATAAAGTGACATTGGTCAGAAATGTAAAAATAGGTTTGGTCCTTAACCTACAAAATGACTTGGTCCTTAAGGGGTTAATGACTGCAGATGGGACATGGGAAACTTTCATTCCTAATGGAGGAAGTTGATGAACTGGTCTCCTGGTCAGAGGCTGCTTCATTGGTAAGGAAAGTGCTATACAGTTGCATGTAAAAGTTTGGGCACCCCTACTCAAAATTACTGTTATTGTAAACAGTTAAGCAAGTTGAAGATGAAATGATCAGCTATGAGCAGCTCTCAGTGAAATTTTGCTTGGTGTTCCAGACCTTAGTTTGACCTCTACTGTTCCTGCTAACTGCCATTTTTTAAATACATTTTGAACTGAGGAAAGAGCAACTTAAACGCTTTGCTATCTTTTTATAGCCTTCTCCTGCTTTGGAGACCTCCACCATTTTCATTTTCTTAGTGCCAGGCAGCTGCTTAGAAGAACCCATGGCTGCTGTTTTTGGCACAGAGTCAGAGGAGGCTGGGTTTTTAGAAAGCTGGGAAATTTTCAACACCTCGCTTTTCCTAATCGTAAACAAGCTATAACCCTAACAGGCTAATTAAGGTCTTGATCAAAGCAATCTGAGCACACAAAAACCAGTACTGGTGAGTAGAGATGAGCGAACTTGTTCGGAAAAGGTTCTTGAATCTCAGATTTGGCACAAACCTTGCATATTTTGATTAGTGTTCGGATTCACAAGCATTTTTCTCAAAATTGGCTAAATTTGGCCAAAGTTCGGTAAATGATTGAGTTTCCATTGATGTTTTTGTTAGGACTTTGGCTAGGATGGTGGTGCAGTATGATGAGCGGGGGAGACGTGTTTGATGAGGGGAGGTGATGGGGAGAGGTCAGAGGTGCTGCAAACTCTTTCTTTTTTTTTTATCTTGATTTCGGCAGCCAATCAGGACGCAAAAACCATCTATGATGTCCAGACACAAGGGATTGTGTCTTTGGCTACCAAAGTCACATGTCCCTCTACATATAAAAAGTGGACATGTGGCTTTGGCGCCATTTTGTGAGTGTAACATAGTATTGAGGCTGCTACTGCAAGTAATCAGACAGTTAGCTAGGCGGTTTATTCTAAGCTATTTCAGATAGATAAAATTCTGTGTCAATTCGACCTTCCAGCTTATAAATCTGGAGTGCTAATTCTGAGGTGCAACAACAAGTCGACACTTCAGCAATGTAAATCCATAGTGCTGCTGATTAGAGATGAGCGAATATATTCAGAAAACTATTGCCAAACTTAAATTCGGCATGAATATGGTACATTCAGATTCATGATCGGTAACACTAGCATTTTTCTTAAAATCGGAAAAAGTCGGTCACATTTGTTAAAAGATAGAATTAAAAACCGACTGTTTCATTGCAGCCATTTGGTAAATTCAAAAAAGTTTATTTTTTTCTCATTAATGTACACTCTGCACCCCATCTTGTCTGAAAAAAAATAAAAATATGGAAATTTTTGCAAATTTATTAAAATAGAAAAACTGAAATGTCACATTGTCATAAGTATTCAGACCCCTTGCTCAGTATTGAGTAGAAGCACCTATTTGAGCTAATACAGCCATGAATCTTCTTGGGAATGATGCAACAAATTTTTCACACCTGGATTTGGAGATCCTCTACCATTCTTCCTTGCATATCCTCTCCAGTTCCATCAGGTTGGATGGTGACCGTCACTGAGGCTGCGCTCGTAGCACCTCATTCACCAGTGGTTCTCAGTCTGGACGATCGCATCTTGGCACAGTCCAGGGTAAGTGGGAAGAGCTGGGCAAAGTGCCAGAAATGGTGCATCTAATAATAATAATAATCTTTATTTATATAGCGCCATCATATTCCGCAGCGCTTTACAGTTTAACAGTTTCAGAACACAAGTCATAAGTAGTGTTGAGCGATACGATACTGCAAATATCGGATATCGGCCGATATTAGCTGTATCGGCCTTTCGATTCCGAATACCGATATTTTCGTCATATCGAATACCGGAATCGGATTTGTCACTGTTAGAGTTGAGCGATACTTTCCGATATCCTAAAGTATCGGAATCGGAATGGTATCGCCGATATCACTAAAATATCGGCGATACCCGATACCGATACCGGAAGTCCCATGTAAGTCTATGGGAACAAAATATCGAAATTAAAAAAAACCCATTCTTGCCTTGTTGGTTAATTGTACATGAAGGAAAACAAGAAAGAGTAATGTAGAATGTATTGGGGAAGGTTGAGGAGACATTAAAGGCATAGATGTTTAACCCAATCAAATGGAATAGCATAAATATTTTTTTTTTTAAAGATGTTCGGATTGACGAAGAAATTGACAATGTTAACGTTTTTTATATTTAGGCAAATATGTATATTACACAACTTCCATGCTCTTCATCTTCACCTTTTAACTTTTCACACACTTTCTCCTTCATAATCTTCTGCAGCATCATCTTTTTCATCAAATTATTCTTCATCTTCACCTTCTTTATCTTCTTCTTAAACTTCTTGCTATTCATCTTTGTTAACATTACTCATATTCTTCTTATTAAACTATTATTCTTATTCATATTCTGCTTCATCTTCATCATATTCTTATTTGTGACAGAGAATCCTGTACTTGTAATCTGTCAAAGTATGAATTTTTCATCCTTCCGTTCTTGCTGTCACAAAAGATTTAAATTACAACAGTATTTGTCCGTGTTCAGTTTAGCCTGCAGCAGCAGGCATTTTCCAGGGGCACCACGAGGAGGAACGGACTCACCCCCATACACTGCTTAGTCTTCTTCTGCTTAGAATTTAGAGCATATATTTTGCTCTTCATTTTGGTCTTATACTTCATGTTCTTCTGCTTTTAGATCTTCTGCTTATTGTTCTTGTGTCTCTTGTTCCGTATCTTGTATTTGTAGCACAATCTTGTACCAGCTGATGTTACTGGGACACGGTTACTAAGCAGGAGGTACCTGTGGTCCAAAGCACTACCAAGGACCAGCAGACGTTGCTGGAACTCGGATACCGAGATGGAGGCACCTAGGCCAAAGGCACTGCGGAGAACCAGTTGACGGTACTGGAACCCGGAGGGGCAGCAGAAGGAAAAGAGCCAATGGCACAACCGAGGACCAGCTGACGTTACTGGGACACGGTTACTAAGCAGGAGGTACCTGTGCTCCAAAGCACTACCAAGGACCAGCAGACGTTGCTGGAACTCGGATACCGAGATGGAGGCACCTAGGCCAAAGGCACTGCGGAGAACCAGTTGACGGTACTGGAACCCGGACGGGTAGCAGAAGGTACAAGAGCCAATGCAAGTAACGAGGACCAGCTGACTGTGCTGGAACCCGGAGGGGCAGCAGAAGGAAAAGAGCCAATGGCACAACCGAGGACCAGCTGACGTTACTGAACCCCAGTAACACAGGAGCAAGTGTTGACTGTGCTAACAGCACTTCCGAGCAACAACTGGCGGTGTTGGAGCCCAGGGTCAAGGAGGATGTTTAAATACTAGATCAAGTAATTTCCTTGTTACCTGTCAATTTTAAATGTCTATACTTCAAACAAGAGAAAGATAACCTTTACTACCATAAGATGATGATTTCATTTAAACTAATATCTAGATAAATAAAGAATTGACAAACATAAACACATACATTAACATGTTGAACAGCAATGCAAACCACAAAATAAATTAGTTAAGGAATCTGCTATACGGTTGTACATAAAAGCATACAAGTACATATCTGAATCCATTAATGATGGATAAGTAACAGTATGTACACCATTTTTATTGTATAGACAATGAATGTCTGACTTCAAAACATCATCAGCATTACAAGTTATCTGTGATATTACTAAAATGTTCCATTTGCTGAATAATGTCACTAAATATTTTATACAAAATTATACAATTTCCATCATGTAATACTCATAATATGTGGCAATAATCATTTTTATTAACAAACATAACCTTTCAAAAGTGCATAGTGAAAATTGCTATTTATGGCTGACTGTGACTGTCGACTTGGAAGCATGACAACAGATAGATAAGGTATATATAGATGAGACTGCATAGCCACAGATGGTGAATGGCGATGTAATACTGTACCTCAATAAAGTGTGCGTCACTACTACATAATTTTTTTATATAGCTTTATAAACAGGGTACATGGATGTATGCTTGTGCCTTTGTTTTGACGCACAGACTGCCTTCCTGCTGAGACGCATTGGGTAGTGAACAGTTGTGTGCAGTGTTCACTGCAGTCTCTGCGGAATAACCACACTTAGACCTTATAACTTTTCAGAGTTTCTTTATCAATCTACCAAGATGAAGAAGGCAGGGAGTAAGGCACGTGGTCGTGGAGTTTCTTCAGGGAGAGGACGTGGGGATTCTGTGGCTGCTGCGGCCCCCAGTGACACAGCATCCACCAGTTTTCCCCGTGAGCGTTCCTTTATGCGCACTTTTGTAGGAGCTCGGAGTACCCCCCTGCTGCGGGAAGAACAAATTGAAGCCGTTGTTGTTTGGATGTCAGCCAATGCATCGACTTCAATTGCTTCCACCTCCTCTCAGGACCACAGCACTGTTGGGCAACCATCTGTCTCTTCACCGCCTGGCAAATTGCCCAGGCAGTCAGAGAGTTCTGTACAGGAGCCAGCTGATTGTCTGCTTCTGTTCTCAGAATCTATTGGCTTGCAAACAGGGGCCCAGCCAAGCAGCATTCTGTAATGTGAAGAGGGAGTATGCAGTGATGCGCAACAGCTGTGTCTCTCTGAATCTGAAGAGGCGGGTGAGACAGTGCCGATGGTCAGCACACCGCAGAACGCATCTGATGATGATGAGACCCAGGTGCCAGTTTCTGTTGAGCATGGTGCTGGCCAGACCACCCAACAGCAGGTGTTGGAAGAGGGTAGTGGAGATGATGAGGTCCAAGACCCAACATGGCATGAGGAACAGGAAGGTGGTGGAGCAGCTCAGAGGAATAATAATAATATTTATTTATATAGCGCCATCATATTCCGCAGCGCTTTACAGTTTAGCCGTTTCAGAACACAAGTCATAAGTAACAACGTTAACAATACAATAATTTAAGCTAAATAAGTCGCCCCTGCTCGTGACAGCTTACAATGTACAATGAGATGGGGGAGATACAAAGTATAGGTGTTTATATACAATGGTGCATTTACAATGATGTTCCAGCCATCTTAAGGGACTGAGGGATGGAGATAGTGAATGGGCTAGAGACACACACACACTTACACAGAATACATAGAATGACTTTGATTAGTGAATGTGATAGGCCGCTCTGAACAAATGTGTTTTGAGGGAGCGCCTGAAACCATGCAAATTGTGGATAGTCCTAATTTCTTGGGGTACAGCATTCCAGAGGATTGGCGTAGAGCAGGAGAAGTCTTGGAGTCGGAGTGGGAGGTACGTATTAGTGCAGAGGTTAGTCGAAAGTCGTTTGCAGAGCGCAGCAGTCGGTTAGGCCGATAGATAGAAATGAGGGAGGAGATGTAGGAGGGGTGCTGCACTGTGGAGAGCTTTGTGGGTGAGAACCAGTACTTTGGTTGAAAGCTGGGAGAGGCCTAGAGAAATGGTTAGTGATAGAAGGAAGATAGAGGAAGACATTGCCCCAACGGTACAAACAGGAGGGAGAGTTAGGCTGCAGACTCGGTTGCCTGTAGCCTCCAGTTTGGCACCTGTTCGGAGCAGTTGTCTTCCAAAAGTCAAAACGTGCGCTCCCAGGACTTGCACTGCGTGGTCCTTTTTTCACACACTTGCACATGATATTTGCTATGTGAAATGCAAGCTGTGTAATTAAAAATTAAAAATAGCTAAAAGTGTCAGTCACCTCAATACCACAAATATGTGGAAACATGTGCGGACAAAGCACGTAGTTGAGTTACAAAGACACACTAGAGATGTAGGCCAACCTACAGCAGCACCTACATCTTCAGGTTGTGTTGAAGCCTCTTCATCGAGCTCACACACAGCTGGTTATGCTTCCTCACAGGATCGCCATGGAAGAACCTCGGCCACTGTTGTCCAGAGACAAACTGTTATTCCACACACAGCAGCAAGTTCCCTGTCATCCTCACACTCCCAGGCCACAAAACAGCCATCGGTAGCACAGGCATGGGATAAAAGACGGCCATACTCCGCAAACCATGCACGAGCACAGGCTCTGAATGCTGGCATTGCAAAACTCCTGTCCCTTGAAATGCTGTGATTCAGGCTGGTGGAGACAGACAGTTTCCGTAACTGAATATCATTGTCAATCCCACAATACAATGTGCCAAGCCGATTTCATTTCAGCAGGCAAGCCGTCCCTGGTCTGCAAAAGCATGTTGAGGGAAAAATTAAACATGCGCTACTAAAAGCCCTCAGTAGCAAGGTCCACCTGACCACCGATGCGTGGACCAGTACCCATTGTTATGATCTGCTACAACCAGTAAGGAAAGAAGGGAATTCTGTCCCTACAATACAACTAAGCTGAATCCCTACGATGTAACGGGGAACCTGATCCTGCGACCAGACCCGCTAAAGTCCTCATCTAGTGTGAACGAAGACCTATAGTTGCGAGGGAGTAATCCCTACAAGATCTAGGGACTGTGAGAAAAGGTGGACACCTCCTAACATAAATTGTAGCATGGATAATTAAACAGAAAAATAAATACTTTGTGATCCTAACATCAAGCAAAACTGACAGATTAAGGCACCTAAGCACCCGGCTAGCTTAACAGTAGATAATACAATGAAGTCAAGCAAAGCCAGAAGGGCGGAGCCAGACTAAATAGGGAAAAAAGGTCATGTGACCAGCAAACTGAAACAAAACCTAACAAGAGGGTTCTAACACCCATGGCCAGGGACAATACCTTTCCCTCACTGCCCATTGGGTCAATGTTGTGCAGCCGGGTACTGATCTTGCGAGTGGCGCTGTACGTGTTCTGCCAACTCCAAGGATTGCAGGAATCAAGTCTGTACACATTGATTCCTCCTCCTATTCCAGTTCCTCAGAATCATCGCTGCAGGAGCCGTCACGGTCTACCTCCACATGGACCCGTGAACGTTTACCTGTTGCGACCGATATGAGCACAGCCGTGTCCAAATGTCAACAGGCCATCCTGAAATTAATTTCCATGGGGAATCTTAGCCACACAGCGCAGGAGCTCTGTAATGCCATAAAGCAGGAGAGCGACGTGTGGTTTTTGGAAGAGAACCTACAGGCAGGCTTGGTAGTGTGTGACAATGGCCGTAATCTGGTGTCAGCTCTGGGCCTTGGCAACCTCACTCACATACCATGTCTGTCATATGTGCTCAACTTGGTCGTGCAGAGTTTTTTGAGGGACTATCCGGATCTTGATGCACTGCTGCACAAGGTCCGCCTAGAGTGCGCTCACTTGCGACGTTCCAGCATGGCCAGATCGCTGATTGCAGCTCTGCAACGCAGATTTCACCTTCATGAACATCGCATCATATGTGACGTACCCACCAGGTGGAATTCCTCGTTACATATGTTGGAGCGGTTGTGTGAGCAGCAGCCAACAGTAATGGAGTATCAGCTGCATCAGGCGCAGTCAACTCGCAATTTGCGCCGTTCACACTTCACCACTACTGAGTGGGCCTCTATAATAAGAATAATAATATTATTTATTTATATAGCGCCATAATATTCCGCAGTGCTTTACAGTTTAACAGTTTCAAAACACGAGTCATAAGTAACAACGTTAACAATACAATAATTAAAGCAAAATCAGCCGCCCCTGCTGGTGAAAGCTTACAATCTACAATGAGGTGTGGGAGATACAAAGTACAGGTGTTTATATACAATGGTGTTTTTACAATGATGGTCCAGCCATTTTAAGGAAGTGAGGGATGCATGGAGATAGTGAATGGGCTACACACACAGAATTACACATAGAATGACTTTGATTAGTGAATGTGATAGGCCACTGTGAACAAATGTGTTTTGAGGGAGCGCCTGAAACCATCCAAATTGCGGATAGTCCTAATTTCTTGGGGTAGAGCATTCCAGAGGATTGGCGCAGCGCGGGTGAAGTCTTGGAGTTGGGAGTGGGAGGTACGGATTAGTGCAGAGGTTAGTCGAAGGTCGTTTGCAGAGTGCAGCAGTCGGTTAGGCCGATAAATATAAATAAGGGAGGAGATGTAGGGGGGTGCTGCGCTGTGGAGAGCTTTGTTGGTGAGAACCAGTAATTAGAATTGGATCCTATAATGAATGGGCAGCCACTGCCAGTGTAATGAGTGGCGAATAACTCTATGAAGGATATCTGCCACGTTTTGCGTGCGTTTGATGAGTCAACGCGGATGGCGAGTGCAGATGATGCACTAGTCAGCCTGACTGTCCCCCTTATCTGCCTGCTTCAAAAAACACTGCAAGCACTAAGGCATGAGGTTTTGGAAGAGGTGGAGGATGAGGAGTCACAAATTCCATCACCTTCTGGACAGTCAGCGCAACGTGGTTCCTCACAAAGGGCTGGAGGACTTTCAAAGTACCATGCTGTATCAACAATTGAACCTCCAGAGTCGCTGTCTATATTTTCATAACCATTACAAACTTTTAATGTATTTACAAAGCACATAATGTACATTTTTTGTCTATCCTTTTGTAATGCTATTGTGTTTCCATAAACTGATGTTACAGAATTATGATACAAAGTTTTTAAATTTTGAGTTTTAAATTTTGTAAATTTATATGTATTTGAAGGACTTTGTGAGGAGGATGAGGAGGAGTCAATGGAGGAGGAAGACATCGCTCCAGAGGGAGGTAGACAATGCTCTAGTCAGTATGTAGACCAAGGGTGGGGTGATGCACAGCAGGCGGAGATGACGCCTCTTGCAGGGGACAACGTTTCTTGGCCAGTTGGGAGTCTGCAGCACATGGTTGATTTCATGCTGCAGTGGCTGAGAAACGACCGCCGCATCGAACACATTCACACCACGTCTGATTATTGGGTGTACACCCTCCTAGACCCTCGCTACCGGGACAACTTACAAAGCCTCATCACACCGTTGAACCGGGAGCGTAAAATGCGGAAGTACCAAGACACACTGGTGCAATCCATAATGTTCTCCATTCCAGCCGAGAGCACTGCTGCTGCTACTGATTTACAAAGCAGCTCTGTGGAGACAGCTCTGCAACAAGAGGGAGCACAAGCAGCGCCTCTGCACAGGGCAAGAACAGTATGTTCCAAATGTGTCGAAGTTTTGTGGCAGCGCCACCAATGTCTACACCATCCGAGACGGCTCCAGTCAGCAGGAGGCAACATTTCCGTAAGATGGTTACAGACTACATGTCTTGCCCTCTCAGTGTACTCTCAGATGGCTCTTCCCCATTCAAGTTTTGTGTCTCTAAGCTGGATACATGGCCAGAGCTTAGCCAGTATGCATTGGAGGTGCTGGCTTGATCTGCTGCCAGTGTATTATCGGAGCGCGTCTTTACTGCTGCAGGTGGTGTACTAACAGACCGTTGCATGCGACTATCCTACGATAATGTAGAACGGCTTACTTTTCTGAAAATGAACTAGGCATGGATCTCGCCTGAATTTGCCTGTCCGGTTTCAGATTAACTAACTGGTTGGCAACGTTTTCCATGTCTCCTGTTATGTTCATCTTTCTACTACCTGAGCTATACTCCCTGGGCTACAACACTGCCAGTTGCTGCTCAGAAGTGTCGTGTCCACAGACCAATACACAAGCTATAGTGATAGTGAGGTTCAGTAACGCCTGCTGTTCCCCTGCTGTGTGTCCGGCAAAAATTACTGCTACCTAGCTACACATGTTTAAAAAAACATGACATGTTAAAGTGGCTAGTGCTACACATAGATATCAGGCTACACCCTTATTTCTAAGCTGTAAACAAGTGAAACGTCAAATTTAAAACCATTCAATGATTAGTGTTGGTAACAAATCTGTAACTAAATAATTGTGACATATTATGGCAGATATCCACATGTCTAACACAAATGCTAACACAAAAGCATACTTATGCTATAGGGTACTGATGGTGAACCTTCTCACTCCATAACTTTGACAAATCCAACTCACATCATGCCTCAAATGCTGCAATGTTGGAAGTGCATAATGTGGGTTGAACTTTGACAACAGCTGCAGTGCGAAGGTTATCCTTCTGTGTTCTTGGCTTTTAAATAAAAGCATACAAGTAAATATAATAATACATTGTTGATTAAGGGACATGATGTACACCTGTAATATTGTGCAAACAATGGATGTAGGACTATTCCTCTTCAACATTACTTATATTTGTGTCATTTGAAAAAATACATATTTTAGTTAAAAATTAAAAACCCATGTTCAGTAGCTGTGAAAGGCCCGTTTGTGTACTTCTATATTGTTTGCAACCAATGTATTGTATACGGATGGAAGCGCGTCACACTAATAGATTAGATTTATTTTAAATGGAATGTAGCAGAACCAATTGGAGATAAATGAAAAGGATGAGCCACTGAGACACGCTCAGCAGAGTACAAGCAGCAGTGCTTGAACAAGTAACTGGAGCGTGATCTGCACTCAAAAAAGTAAAAAACACAGACTGAAGTGAACACTGAAACACAACTGTCCACAATCTGTGAAAAGCTCCTTTCTGTACTTCTATAGTGTTTGCAACCAATGTATTGTATACGGATGGAAGCGCGTCACACTAATAGATTAGATTTATTTTAAATGGAATGTAGCAGAACCAATTGGAGATAAATGAAAAGGATGAGCCACTGAGACACGCTCAGCAGAGTACAAGCAGCAGTGCTTGAACAAGTAACTGGAGCGTGATCTGCACTCAAAAAAGTAAAAAACACAGACTGAAGTGAACACTGAAACACAACTGTCCACAATCTGTGAAAAGCTCCTTTCTGTACTTCTATAGTGTTTGCAACCAATGTATTGTATACGGATGGAAGCACGTCACACTAATAGATTTGATTTTTTTCTAATATAATGGAGCTGCACCAATTCCACTAAATAAAATAAAAAAAAAAAAAAAAAAAGTGACACGTGCAGATGCCTACAAACAGCGGTGGATGCAGAGCAAACTGCAGCGTCACCTGCACTGTCACACACACACCTTGCACAGAGCTGTTAAAACAACACTGGCAAAATGAAGCTTTACACAGCGGTTGGTAAACTAGCCTGCCTCAAGCACAGTAGTACACAAAATCGCAATATCTAACTGTCCCTCAGAGTGAGCAGAGTAGCGTTCTGTCCCTTACTGAGTTCACAGCACAGTGACGCTAAAATGGCGGCGGCGCCTTTTATAGTGCATTCTGACATCATTTCAGCAGCCAATCACAGCCATGCCATTAGTTAAGATAACCGCAGCATTACAGGATGTGCCCACACTTCGTAGGATTCCTCATTGGCTGACTAAAATCACATTGCCTCTCAAAGAATTATGGGAACTTCCGATTCCGGTATACGATATTGAAAAAGTATCGGAATTAAGTATCGGAATTCCGATAACGCGAATATCGGCCGATACCCGATACTTGCGGTATCAGAATGCTCAACACTAGTCACTGTCACTGTGAGTGTCCGTCGGTCGGGTCTGTCAGGAGTCAGCGGCACTTACCTGGCAGAAGATCTCCGGTGGTCACGTCCTGGACTGCTTGATGGCCGCCATTATCTTCTCCCTGGCGGTCACATGCAGTTTTTCGCGATAACTGCAGTGACTGCTGGGTAATCCCGGCCTTAAAGCAGTCAGTCCGATGACGGAACCGCCGGGGAAGCAGGTAATCAGCTGTGCTGCGCCGGGATGACAGGCTCTGCCTGTCATTCTGATGTAGCAGAGCTGGATAGTCGTGGGACACTCGTTACTATGGACTGCGTCGTACAGGTGGTATACTGCTGTTTTTTTTTTTTCATTTTTTTACTGGAGATCTATGGCGTCGCAGGATGAGACTGTAATAAAAGTAATGAAAACTGTGTTGTTGTTTTTTTTATTAAATTAAAAAACTTTTATATGAACATTCACCCGTCCGGGTACATCAACAATTTAACTATTTACATACAGGGACCCTGTCCGGGTTATTTATAATTCTTTGGCAGGGGTGTTCCAGGTACCACCTGGTACTCTTCTGATGCTTGCCAAACATCCGAGACACCAAGGACCACCAGGACCTGATGACGTCGTGTGGCCTGTACAGTCAAGTCGTGACCCGCTATCTGGGTCTGTGTGGCCACCTCTTTCATCTCCCTCCGGGTCTGGACCCCTATGTCCCGGACTGAACGAACCCCAGGGGGCCTAACAGGCGCCGGGTACGGGCCAGCTATAGTTATCATGTCCATAGCTGGGGCTGCTGAGGAGACCACTGAGGGGGCTGGGGAGATTTACGGCGTGGGGTGGGCACTTGTGCAGAGGCCTGGATGTGGGAGGCTGAAGGCTCCGAGGGTCTCACAGGTTCCTGACACTCTGGGGAGTAGGGGTCGCACCTGGTAACATTTAGGGCGTACCATCCATTGTAACCCCAGTGTCGGGTGTAAGTCACCAAGTCTCCTGGCAACAGGTCCCTCCCCGGGTGTCCTTCTGGGAGGTGAGTCTCCACGTCCCGCCAGGTCACAAACACTTCTAAATAAAGTCCAGGCTCCTGGATGAAGCCCCAACCAGCTTTCAATTTAAAGCTCCGTACTGCACCCTTACGCCGCGGCTCCCTCAGGGTACCTTTATCTTTTCTCATCCGGTCCTTATCTGCCCGGTCCTTCTCGATGTGACGTTGGCGAAGCTTCTGGGATTCGCGCTGCTCCCTTTGTCGCTCTGCTTCCTTCTCCCAACGTCTCCACTCTTCCTCCTGACGCCGGTTGTAATTCTCCTCCAGCATCTCCATGTCTCCACCATCAAACTGCAGCTTACGATGTCCGGTTTGCGGCAGCTCTCCTGGCGCCCCCCAGTCCTGGCGGCGCTCACCTGCGGAGGAAGCAGCCGGCTCTGGAACAGATGACAGTCGGGGCTCCGGTACAGACAGGTAGACATCTGGTGTCTGCGCGGCCTCCTCCATGAGGACGGGTGTCGCTTCTTCTGTCTCAGCGATGGGGGCAGACAGCGGGATCTGGGGTGCTGCCGGTGCAGAGTTTTTTGCAGGAACGGGTGCCTCCACTGCGACAACGTCAACCGGATCACATTGCAAGGGCTGGGATGCCCGCACGGACTCCTCTACTAGAACGGGTGCCTCACCTTCCGGTACAGACACTTCAGGTAAGAGGGATTGGCGCCGCTCCAAGTTTAGTTTTAGGGCACGCCAGCTGGCTTCCATCCTGGCGACCTCCTCCCGGTGCCGGGCCAGGCCTCTTAGGGTATCCTCCGCTTCTTGCAGCGTAGGAGGGTTTCCAGGCCGGGTGCCCAACGGTGGTTCCGTGGCGATCGGGTCGCTTCCGTGGGGGAGAGCTCTGACTGCTCCATCCCTTCACACTTCTGCTCGTGTCCATTAGCCATCTCTGCCAAGTCACATGTGTCATTAGCATCTGGAGAGGGCCCCTCTTTTGTAGGGAGGCGGGACCTTCGTGTTAGTTTCCGCACACTGAGGAGGATGAGGAGGCGGAACTGAAGAGCTGTGGGGCACGATCTTACATTGCAGTACCATTTAGAGTGGTCGGCCATCGTTTTCACGCCACTGAGTGAGTGTACACCCACGAAGAGCACGCCCTTCTTCTTCACCAGTGCCTCGTCGTGACGCAGATATGGCGGAAAAATGGCAAATACGTTCTCTGATGATTTTAGCAATTCTCAAGCACAAAACCAGTTCAATTCAGGCACACAGGACTCGCTTATAGCGAGCTACAGAATCCTGTTCGTGACGCCCAAGTTGAGTCGCACAGAGCCAGAGGTTTTGGGGGTACTCGGCACCGAGCCCGTCGACTTCTATGGGGTATGTCACGGCTTTACCCGGCAATTGAATCAGAGTCTATTTTACTATGTAGAAGTGTATAAACTATAAAATAAAGTATATATATATATATATATATATATGTCACAATGACATGTATATATATATATATATATATATATATATATATGTATTCTATGTGTGTATATTTTGTGTTTACAACGAAAGAAAGGGTTTTTTTTTTTGCGATTTTTTGTTCCCATAGACTTACATTGGACTTCCGGTATCGGAATCGGATATCGACGATATTTAGTGATATCGGCGATACCATTTCGATACGATATTTTTAGATATCGAGCAGTATCGCTCAACACTAGTCATAAGTAACAACGTTAATACAATAATTAAAGCAAAATAAGCCGCCCCTGCTCGTGAGAGCTTACAATCTACAATGAGGTGGGGGAGCTACAAAGTACAGGTGTATATATACAATGGTGCATTTACAATGATGGTCCAGCCATCTTGAGGGAGTGAGGGATGGATGGAGATAGTGAATGGGCTACACACACACACACTTACACATAGAATGACTTTGATTAGTGAATGTGATAGGCCGCTCTGAACAAATGTGTTTTGAGGGAGCGCCTGAAACCATGCAAATTGTGGATAGTCCTAATTTCTTGGGGTAGAGCATTCCAGAGGATTGGCGCAGCGCGGGAGAAGTCTTGGAGTCGGGAGTGGGAGGTACGGATTAGTGCAGAGGTTAGTCGAAAGTCGTTTGCAGAGCGCAGCAGTCGGTTAGGCCGATAGGTAGAAATGAGGGAGGAGATGTAGGGGGGTGCTGCACTGTGGAGAGCTTTGTGGGTGAGAACCAGTACTTTGAATTGTATCCTATAATGAATGGGCAGCCAGTGTAAGGACTGGCGAAGAGCAGACGCGTCCGAGTACCGATTAGCCAGATGGATTACCCTGGCTGCTGCATTAAGGATGGACTGGAGAGGGGATAGTCGAGTAATGGGGAGGCCAAGTAATAGAGCGTTGCAGTAGTCCAGGCGGGAATGGATCAATGCTACAGTGAGGGTTTTTGTTGTTTCCATGGTGAGAAAAGGGCGGATTCTAGAGATGTTCTTTAGTTGTAGGTGGCAAGAGCGGGCAAGAGATTGTATATGGGAGGTGAAGGAGAGATTGGTGTCAAACATAACCCCCAGACAGCAAGCCTGCTGCCGGGGTGTTATTATGGTGCCGCCCACGGAGAGGGATAAGTCAAATTTAGGGAGGTTAGTAGACGACGGGAGCAGAAGAAGTTCAGTTTTGGAGAGGTTAAGTTTCATAAAGAGAGCGGACATGATGTTGGAGACTGCGGACAGACAGTCGGTGGCGTTCTGTAGTACAGCGGGGGTAAAGTTGGGGGATGACGTGTATAGTTGTGTGTCATCAGCATAAAGATGCTACTAAAAGCCAAATCTGCTGATGGTCTGTCCAATCGGGGCCGTGTAGAGAGAGAAGAGAAGGGGGCCAAGGACTGAGCCCTGGGGTACACCGACAGTGAGAGGAAGAGGAGATGATGTGGAGCCAGAGAACGAAACACTGAAGGAGCGGTTAGAAAGATAGGAGGAGAACCAGGAGAGAGCAGTGTCCTTAATACCTAGTGACTGGAGCCTAGACAGTAGGAGACAGTGGTCAACCGTGTTGAAAGCTGCAGAAAGGTCGAGAAGAATGAGCAGAGAGTGGTCACCGTTACGTTTTGCTGTAAGAAGGTCATTGGTCACTTTGATGAGTGCAGTTTCAGTCGAATGTAGGGGGCGGAAGCCGGACTGTGAAGGGTCTAGAAGGGAGTAAGTGGAGAGGTAACGGGTGAGGCGGGAGTAGACTAGGCGCTCCAAGAGTTTAGAGATGAAGGGGAGATTGGAGACCGGTCTGTAGTTGTTTGTGCAGGAAGGGTCGAGAGCGGGTTTCTTTAGTAGTGGATAGTGTTGAGCGATACTGCTCGATATCTAAAAATATCGGATCGGAATGGTATCGCCGATATCACTAAATATCGTCGATATCCGATTCCGATACCGGAAGTCCCATGTAAGTCTATGGGAACAAAATATCGCAACTAAAAAAACACTTTCTTTCGTTGTAAACACAAAATATACACACATAGAATACATATATATATATATACATGTCATTGTGACATATATATATACATATATTTATAGTTTATACACTTCTACATAGTAAAATAGACTCTGATTCAATTGCCGGGTAAAGCCGTGACATACCCATAGAAGTCGACGGGCTCGGTGCCGAGTACCCCCAAAACCTCTGGCTCTGTGCGACTCAACTTGGGCGTCACGAACAGGATTTTGTAGCTCGCTATAAGCGAGTCCTGTGTGCCTGAATTGAACTGGTTTTGTGCTTGAGAATTGCTAAAATCATCAGAGAATGTATTTGCCATTTTTCCGCCATATCTGCGTCACGACGAGGCACTGGTGAAGAAGAAGGGCGTGCTCTTCGTGGGTGTACACTCACTCAGTGGCGCGAAAACGATGGCCGACCACTCTAAATGGTACTGCAATGTAAGATCGTGCCCCACAGCTCTTGAGTTCCGCCTCCTCATCCTCCTCAGTGTGCAGAAACTAACACGAAGGTCCCGCCTCACTACAAAAGAGGAGCCCTTTCAAGATGCTAATGACACATGTGACTTGGCAGAGATGGCTAATGGACACGAGCAGAAGTGTGAAGGGATGGAGCAGTCAGAGCTCTCCCCCCACGGAAGCGACCCGATCGCCACGGAACCACCGTTGGGCACCCGGCCTGGAAACCCTCCTACGCTGCAAGAAGCGGAGGATACCCTAAGAGGCCTGGCCCGGCACCGGGAGGAGGTCGCCAGGATGGAAGCCAGCTGGCGTGCCCTAAAACTAAACTTGGAGCGGTGCCAATCCCTCTTACCTGAAGTGTCTGTACCGGAAGGTGAGGCATCCGTTCTAGTAGAGGTGTCCGTGCGGGCATCCCAGCCCTTGCAATGTGAACCGGTTGACGTTGTCGCAGTGGAGGCACCCGTTCCTGCAAAAAACGCTGCACCGGCAGCACCCCTGATCCCGCTGTCTGCCCCCGTCGCTGAGACAGAAGAAGCGACACCCGTCCTCATGGAGGAGGCCACGCAGGCACCAGAGGTCTACCTGTCTGTACCGGAGCCCCGAATGTCATCTGTTCCAGAGCCGGCTGCTTCCTCCGCAGGTGAGCGCCGCCAGGACTGTCGGGCGCCAGGAGAGCTGCCGCAAACCGGACATCGTAAGCTGCAGTTTGATGGTGGAGACATGGAGATGCTGGTGGAGGAGAATTACAACCGGCGTCAGGAGGAAGAGTGGAGACGTTGGGAGAGAGAAGCAGAGCGACAAAGGGAGCAGCGCGAATCCTAGAAGCTTCGCCAACGTCACATCGAGAAGGACCGGGCAGATAAGGACCGGATGAGAAAAGATAAAGGAACCCTGAGGGAGCCGCGGCGTAAGGGTGCAGTACGGAGCTTTAAATTGAAAGCTGGTTGGGGCTTCATCCAGGAGCCTGGACTTTATTTAGAAGTGTTTGTGACCTGGCGGGACGTGGAGACTCACCTCCCAGAAGGACACCCGGGGAGGGACCTGTTGCCAGGAGACTTGGTAACTTACACCCGACACTGGGGTTACAATGGATGGTATGCCCTAAATGTCTCCAGGTGCGACCCCTGGTCCCCAGAGTGTCAGGAACCTGTGAGACCCTCGGAGCCTTCAGCCTCCCACATCCAGGCCTCTGCACAAGTGCCCACCCCACGCCGTAAATCTCCCCAGCCTCCCTCAGTGGTCTCCTCAGCAGCCCCAGCTATGGACATGCTAATGATAGCTGGCCCGTACCCGGCGCCTGTTAGGCCCCCTGGGGTTCGTTCAGTCCGGGACATAGGGCTCCAGACCCGGAGGGAGATGAAAGAGGTGGCCACACAGACACAGATAGCGGGTCACGACTTGACTGTACAGGCCACACGACGTCATCAGGTCCTGGTGGTCCTTGGTGTCTCGGATGTTTGGCAAGCATCAGAAGAGTACCAGGTGGTACCTGGAACACCCCTGCCAAAGAATTATAAATAACCCGGACAGGGTCCCTGTATGTAAATAGTTAAATTGTTGATGTACAAGGACGGGTGAATGTTCATAAAAAAGTTTTTTAATTTAATAAAAAAAACAACACAGTTTTCATTACTTTTATTACAGTCTCATCCTGCGACGCCATCGATCTCCTGTAAAAAAATGAAAAAAAAACCAGCAGTATACCACCTGACCGACGCAGTCCATAGTAACGAGGGTCCCACGATGATCCAGCTCTGCTACATCGCAATGACAGGCAGAGCCTGTCATCCCGGCGCAGCACAGCTGATTACCTGCTTCCCCGGCGGTGACGTCATCGGACTGACTGCTTTACGGCCGGGGTTACCCAGCAGTCACTGCAGTTATCGCGAAAAACTGCATGTGACGCCAGGGAGAAGATAATGGCGGCCATCAAGCAGTCCAGGACGTGACCACCGGAGATCTTCTGCCAGGTAAGTGCCGCTGACTCCTGACAGACCCGACCGACGGACACTCACAGTGACAGTGACAAATCCGATTCCGGTATCCGATATGACGAAAATATCGGTACTCGGAATCGAAAGCCCGATACAGCTAATATCGGCCGATACCCAATATTTGCAGTATCGTATCGCTCAACACTAGTAGTGGAGTAATGATGGAGTGTTTGAAGGAGGATGGGAAAATGCCAGAGGAGAGTGAGAGATTAAAGATTTTAGTTAGGTGAGTTGTGATAACTGGAGAGAGAGGCTGGAGGAGATGTGAGGGAATGGGGTCGGTAGTGCATGTAGTCGGACGAGAGGAAGAGAGGAGTCTGGAGGCTTCTTCTTCTGTGATGGGATCAAATGTGGAAAGTGAGCCAGGGGAACAGCAGGGTGGGATGGGAGTCACAGCCCTTGGTGGTTGAGAGCAGATTTCCTGACGGATAGTATCTATTTTTTCTATAAAATGGGAGGCCAGGTCTTCAGCACAAATGTCTGTGATAGGGGCTTGTGCTTTTGGCCTGAGGAGGGAGTGAAAAGTGTCAAAAAGTTTCTTGGGGTTGTTGGCTAGTGAGGAGATCAGGGTGGTGAAGTAGGTCTGTTTGGCGAGGTGAAGGGCAGCATTATAAGTTCTTAACATGAATTTAAAGTGGATGAAGTCTTCTGGTGTGCGGGTTTTTCTCCAAAGGCGTTCAGCACTCCTAGAGCATCGCTGAAGAAGTTGAGTTTGTAATGTGAGACAGGGCTGTTTTACTGTGTGTTTGGAAGTTCTGAGAGTGAGTGGTGCTACTTGGTCAAGGGTGCTTCTAAGGGTGCTTCTCCCGTGAAGTTAACGGAGATAGTGCAAATGCTATATCTTGCTCAATGTGAAGTTCACAGGCAAGATCTTTACATTTTAGTTGTCAGTTATTACCCTCCTAACCAAAGGGTGTTCGGCAGCAGTGAACATAAACTGCATTGCGGACCCCGTGTTCGGTTGCAATCCATTATACCTGAAAGTTGTTGCAACCGAGCGCATAACACGCTGTCTTCTGACAGCATGGAACTGCGGCTCTCTGACCAGAGGGGATGATTTCACCAACGATCAGAAGCGCTACGCCGGTGTTTCCCACATTGTAACACAGCTTGAGGGACATCGGCTTTTGTGCTTTATATGTTCGACTATATTCGGCGATTTAATAGATGATTAAATCCACTAATATTGAAATTCGGCAATCGTGAGCCGAACCGAACATTGAAATATTTGCTCATCTCTACTGATGATTCTATGCTACAGTGACCAGTCGCCACTTCAGCAAATAAATCCATAGTGCTGTTGAATCTGTGGTACAACGACCAGTCGCCACCTCAGCATACAAATACAGTGTGCTGCTGATTCTGTGGTACAGCCACCAGTCCACATTTCAACATATAAATACCTAGTGCTGATTGTGTTGTTCAGCTACCAGTTTATATTTCAGCATATAAATCCCTTGTGCTAATTGTATGGTCAAGCCACCAGTCCACATTTCAGCATATAAATCCCTTGTGCTAATTGTATGGTCCCGCCACCAGTCTACATTTTAGCATATAAATCCTGTGTGCTAATTGTGTGGTCCAGCTACCAGTCCACATTTTCAGCATACAAATCCTTTTTCTTATTGTTTGGTCCAGACTAGAGTTGAGCGATACTTTCCGATATCCTAAAGTATCGGAATCGGAATGGTATCGCCGATACCACTAAAATATCGGCGATACCCGATACCGATACCGGAAGTCCCATGTAAGTCTATGGGAACAAAATATCGCAGCTAAAAAAACCCCATTCTTTCCTTGTAAACACTAAATATACACACATAGAATATATATATATATATATACATGTCATTGTGACATATATATATACATATATGTATAGTTTATACACTTCTACATAGTAAAATATCCTCTCTGATTCAATTGCCGGGTAAAGCCGGCTTCAGTGAAAAGACAGAAGCACCCGACATGAAATGACACTTGGTGTACATAGGGTTAACCATGTCTTTTCATGTCGTTTGCTATCTGATTTGCACAAACAATTAAATCAGTCTATGTGTGCAAAATTTCACACCTGTAGGGGTTAATTAAAGGTGTAAATTCGTAGCAAAAAAGTCCGTTTTTTTTACAACGAATTTACACCTTTAATTAACCCCTACAGGTGTGAAATTTTGCACACATAGACTGATTTAATTGTTTGTGCAAATTAGATAGCAAAGGACATGAAAAGACATGGTTAACCCTATGTACACCAAGTGTCATTTCATGTCGGGTTCTGCATTTTCACAAAAGCCGGCAATTGAATTAGCGGCTATTATACTATGTAGAAGTGTATGAACTACAAATATAAATATATATATATATGTGTCACAAATTCAATGACATGTATATATATATATGTGTAATACTATTGTAGGAACTCGAGGATTCTGATAGCGTGGGGCAATGAACAATCAGAGACGGGTTTCTTTGAATGCAAATAATGTATTTGTGAAACAGCAAAACACCCAAAAACAATATTCAAACAACCCGTAGTGACATGCAATGAGTCCATATATATATACACAAGTCCAGTTATATGAATCCAGATATATAAGTCCTTGAACCTCTATAGCGAGGGTGGTAAAGTTCTTACGACGGAGTCCTCACACAAATGTGACCACAAGGTAAGTCTGATGCACAGGTAACGTGGCTGGATTTACACACTGCTGGTGTGTGAAGAGTCAGATCCAGGTATGCAGAAAACACAGGGAGGTCCAGGAACAAGTTAATCTCAGTTGTGGCTTAATTCAGAGAAGTCCAACAACAAGTTCATATGTCAGTAAGATTCCAGTAACAGTTCCAACAGCTCTCACCAGAGGTAATGCACGAAGGGTTAAACAGCAACAGTTCAGAAACACAGTTCTTATCAGATGGAGTGAACCAAGGGTTAAATTCCCAAGTCAACAGTTTAGTGATAACACAGTACGTGCAACTTACATATGCAGAGAATGTCCAGAGCCATGGGTAGAAACTGCTGTGGCTGAGAAACACCTGAAGATAAGGTTATGCACTTTCCTGGTAAATACACAAAAGATCTGTGAGGAACAAAGCAGCTGGGTTGCAGGGAAACGGAAGCAGAATATTCCAGCAGTGAAGCCAGCACCTGAGCCGGGTTTTAAACAAACGAACAGGAAGTAGGGCACAGAAAACAGCAAACTCCATTTTAACAAAGGGCAAAATCATTGACAAAGTTACCTAGAAAACCCGGAATACTGACATTACTCCCCCCCTAAAGACGGCCTCCGGACGGTCCTGGACCAGGCCTGTCCGGGTATCTCCGATGAAACTGAGCAATCTTCAGAGGCGCATTGATGTTACTTACTGGTTCCCAAGAATCATTTTCAGGAGAGTAACCTTGCCATCTAACTAGATACTGAAGCCGGTTTCTATGAAGTCTCGAATTAACAATATCCTGTACCACGAATTGTTCTTCGCCATCAACCAACACTGGTGGAGGGGGAGGTACGATACGTCCCTGAAACGTGTTAGGAGAGACTGGTTTTAATAAGGAAACATGAAATACTGGGTGTACCTTTAAAGTCCGTGGTAGCTTCAACCGACAGGCAACAGAGCTCACAATCCCAGTGATCTTGAATGGACCGATGAATTTCTGTCCCAGTTTCTGCGAAGGAACACCCAATTTTAGATTCTTGGTGGACAACCAAACTGAGTCTCCTACCTTATACATAGGTGCTGGTTTCCGGAATCTATCTGCCGACTTCTTGTAACGCTCCTGTGCTGTGGTCAGGGAGTCCTTCAAAACTTCAAGATTACGTTGCAACGCCGTCACTCTGTCTTCAACCGCTGGTACCGAAATCGTAACCGGAGACCTAGGCAAAATACTTGGATGATAACCCAGGTTGGCAAAAAAAGGCGTTACCTTCGTGGAACTGCTTTGGGAGTTGTTGTACGAAAATTCCGCTAGAGGAAGTAGCTTCAGCCAATCGTCCTGCAAATGACTGACGTAACAGCGTAGATATTGCTCCAAGGTTTGATTTGTCCGTTCGGTCTGCCCGTTGGTCTGAGGATGGTATGCAGAAGACAAGCAAACATTAATGTGGAGCGCAGAACAAAATCCTTTCCAAAATCTAGAGGTAAATTGTATTCCCCGGTCAGAAATGATGTCATCTGGTACCCCATGCAGCCGGAAAATGTTCTGGATAACTAGATCTACTGTCTCTGTAGCTGAGGGAAGACCAGCACACGGAATGAAATGAGCAGCTTTCGTTAAACGATCTACTACCACCAAAATAGTATTTTTACCACCAGAGGTGGGTAACTCCACAATAAAGTCCATCGAAATAGACCCCCAAGGGCGAGACGGTACAGGTAGCGGTTTAAGAAGACCAGTAGGTGAAACGCGAGGAACCTTGTACCGGGCACAAACTTCACAAGAGCGGACATAGTCATTCACATCCTTCAAGCAGGTAGGCCACCAAAAAAAACGAGTTAACAATTCCTGCGTCTTCTGTACCCCCCTATGACCAGCCAATTTAGAGTCGTGGACCAACTGAGAACTCGAAGTCTTACAGCCTCTGGGACATAAATACATCGATCTCTAAGCCACACACCATTCCGAAGGACAAGATTCACATTGTCAGGGGAGCTGCAAGAAATACGTCACCGTCATAGGCCAGCTTGATCTCCTGCCACAAGTCCCGGTTCCGGAGCACTCCAACGAAATTGGCCTCCGACAAGATGGTCTTCGACGGGGTCCCAGGCACGGAATCCACGGTATGGATTCGGGATAATGCGTCAGCTTTCCCATTACGTGAACCTGGGCGGTACGAAATAATAAAATTAAACTGGTTCAAGAACAAACTCCACCTAGCTTGTCGAGGAGAAAGACACCTGGCAGACTTAAGGAATTCCAAATTGCGATGATCCGTGAGTACTACTACCTGCTGAGTTGCCCCCTGCAAATGGTGTCTCCATTCCTTAAAGGCAGAAATAATTGCCAAAAGTTCCTTATCTGCCACATCATAGTTCAGTTCTGCAGAAGATAACCTACTACCGCCAACACCTTGTTGGGTCGCCTAGGACATTTAGGACAATTGATGAGGAAATGGTCCGATTGACCACAATAGAAACATAAGCGCTCACGGAGACGGTGTTCGCGGCGTTCATTATTCTCACGTCTCTGCAGTGAGTCCACCTGCATAGGCACCTCCTCAGCCTCTCGCGGGTTTTTGCCTGTGGTTTCCCTGGACGGAAGAGAGTAATTAGTAATGCGATTTACAGCGGCCCATTTTTCTTGTCTGCGTTCAGTTAAACGGATATCAATACGTACACAGTGCTGTATAACAATTCAAACTCCTGTGGAGACTCTGAACGAGCTAGCTCATCCTTGATTGCATTTGACAAACCTTTTCTAAAGATTGGTAATAAAGCATTGTTTTCCCACTGGGTGTCCACCACTAACCTTTTAAATTCAGTAACATATTCTATGACTGACCGTTTCCCCTGGCGTAAGGAAAGCAAGGCAGATTCAGCGGTAGCACGGCGGTTGGGATCGTCGAACATTTGCGCCATGGCTGCCAGAAAATTGTCCAAATTATTTAGACGGGTATCATGACTTTCAACCATAGGATTTGCCCAAGCCAGTGCACGTGATGTCAACAACATAATAATACATAGAACCTTAGATCTATCAGACCGGTAGTAGGAGGCATGTACATCAAAAAATAATATACATTGATTAACAAACCCACGGAATTGACTTCGGTCACCATTAAAACGGAATGGAGGCAATTTGGGCATACTGGTGGATGAGGTAGGCTCAGTAGGTAAGGCCTCCAGGACTCCTAACCTAGAACGTAGATCTTGGAGAGCCTGACCAAACCCCTGTGCATTGTGGTTAACCCGAGACTCCAAGTCTCTAATCTGATTGTGTGCAGCCGCCACCTCCTGCTGCAAGGAGTTAACTATGGTGAACAATTTGTCTGCCCGTGTCTCCGTCATTGCCCCAGCAGAATCCTCTTTTTTAGGCTGGAATATCCTGTAATACTATTGTAGGAACTCGAGGATTCTGATAGCGTGGGGCAATGAACAATCAGAGACGGGTTTCTTTGAATGCAAATAATGTATTTGTGAAACAGCAAAACACCAAAAACAATATTCAAACAACCCGTAGTGACATGCAATGAGTCCATATATATATACACAAGTCCAGTTATATGAATCCGGATATATAAGTCCTTGAACCTCTATAGCGAGGGTGGTAAAGTTCTTACGACGGAGTCCTCACACAAATGTGACCACAAGGTAAGTCTGATGCACAGGTAACGTGGCTGGATTTACACACTGCTGGTGTGTGAAGAGTCAGATCCAGGTATGCAGAAAACACAGGGAGGTCCAGGAACAAGTTAATCTCAGTTGTGGCTTAATTCAGTGAAGTCCAACAACAAGTTCATATGTCAGTAAGATTCCAGTAACAGTTCCAACAGCTCTCACCAGAGGTAATGCACGAAGGGTTAAACAGCAACAGTTCAGAAACACAGTTCTTATCAGATGGAGTGAACCAAGGGTTAAATTCCCAAGTCAACAGTTTAGTGATAACACAGTACTGCAACTTACATATGCAGAGAATGTCCAGAGCCATGGGTAGAAACTGCTGTGGCTGAGAAACACCTGAAGATAAGGTTATGCACTTTCCTGGTAAATACACAAAAGATCTGTGAGGAACAAAGCAGCTGGGTTGCAGGGAAACGGAAGCAGAATATTCCAGCAGTGAAGCCAGCACCTGAGCCGGGTTTTAAACAAACGAACAGGAAGTAGGGCACAGAAAACAGCAAACTCCATTTTAACAAAGGGCAAAATCATTGACAAAGTTACCTAGAAAACCCGGAATACTGACAATATGAGGTGTAAAATTGCTGAAAAAAAATGCGTGGGCTCCCGCCCTATTTTCGCAACCAGACAGACAAAGCCAGTGAGTGGGGGCAGATAATAATAGCCCAGAGAGGGACCATTATTTTTGCCCCCCCCGGCTACTAACATTTGCCCCCAGACACCCCAGGAAAGACAAATCTATAATTAGATTCGCCCTTTCTGGCACTTTGCCCGTCTATTCCCATTGCCCTGTAGCGGTGGCGAATGGGTTAATATGGGGTTAAAGCCACCTTGCTATTGAAAGGTGACCTTAAGCCAGGTTAATAATTGAGAGCTGTCAATTAGACAACTATCAATTATTAATCCTATTGCATGAAATAAAAATAAAACACACACACTTTAATTAAAAATCATTTTAATGAAATAAAGACACATGTTTTTGACCATATTTTATTTTACTGCAAAAACCATTTCCTGTAATAAAAATAAAATAAAAAAGCAAAATTATTCTTACCTATCCCATGCACAGTCAGGTCCCACGGTGTAATCCTTCAGAAAGGGTTAATGTTTACTGCAGGGACCGCAGCTAATGCTGCAGCCTCACAGTAAACCCCAAATGAATGAGTTCCTCTCCTGCCTGACAGGAGAGTAAAGGCTGGGTGTCACATAACGATACACCAGCGATCCCGACAACGATATGCACTTGTCAGGATCGCTGGTGTATCGCTACATGATCGCTGCTGAGCTGCCAAACAGGCAGCTCAGGCAGCGATCTGGGACAGCGACACTGCGGGTAACATCGCTTAAGGGCCCGTCTCACATAGCGATATCGCTACCAAGATCGCTGCTGAGTCACAAGTTTTGTGACGCAGCAGCGAGCTCACCAGCGATATCGCTGTGTGTGACATTCAGCGACGATCAGCCCCCCTGCCGGGTATCGCTGATCGTCGCAGAAATGTCAGGACCTTTTTTTGATCGCTGGTTTCCCTCTGACAGGCACGCATCGCTGCGTGTGACAGGCGGGAGACCAGCGATCCGCTGGTAACCAAGGTACACAGCGGGTTTCCAGGCACCGCGCAGCGCTTGGAAACCCGCTGTGTACCTTGGATACCAGCTCCCTGCATCAGGGCGCTGGTATCCAAGGTACACAGCGGGTTTCTAGGCACAGCCCCGCGCCTGGAAACCCGCTGTGTACCTTGGTTACCAGCGGATCGCTGGTCTCCCGCCTGTCACACGCAGCGATGCGTGCCTGTCAGCGGGAAACCAGCGATCAAAAAAAGGTCCTGACATTTCAGCGACGATCAGCGATACCCGGCAGGGGGGCTGATCGTCGCTGAATGTCACACACAGCGATATCGCTGGTGAGCTCGCTGCTGCGTCACAAAACTAGTGACTCAGCAGCGATCTCGGTAGCGATATCGCTATGTGAGACGGGCCCTTAAGTGGAAAGCTTAATTGATTGCTTTCCACTTTCACTTCAGGTCAGCCAGGGACACAATCAGTGACGTCAGAGGGAACTGATTAACAAAAATAGGGGTTCCCTTCGAAAAAAAATGGCGTGGGGTCCCCCCTGTTTTTGTTAACCAGCCAGATGAAGCAGACCGCTGAGGCCTGGATTTTCAGGCTGTTAAGGAGCCAAGATCCATGGACCTTGCCAGCCTGATAATACTAGGCCACAGCAGTCTGCATATCTTGGCTGATTAACAAAAATAGGGGATCCCCTCGAAAAAAATTGGCGTGGGGTCCCCCCTATTTTTGTTAACCAGCCAGATGAAGCAGACCACTGAGGCCTGGATTTTCAGGCTGTTAAGGAGCCAAGATCCATGGACCTTGCCAGCCTGATAATACCAGGCCACAGCAGTCTGCATATCTTGGCTGATTAACAAAAATAGGGGATCCCCTCAAAAAAATTGGCAAGGGGTCCCCCCTATTTTTGTTAACCAGCCAGATGAAGCAGACTGCTGAGGCCTGGTTTTTCAGGCTGGTAAGGATCCAATATCCATGGACCTTGCAAGCCTGATAATACCAGGCCACAGCAGTCTGCATATCTTGGCTGGTTAACAAAAATAGGGGATCCCCTCGAAAAAAAAACGGCGTGGGGATCCCCCCTATTTTTGTTAACCAGCCAAGTAAAATGCAGACTGCTGTGGCCTGGTATTAAAAGACTGTCAAGGCCCATGGATTTTGGCCCTCAACAGCCTGATAATACCAGGCTACAGCAGCCCCACATTTGGCGCATCAAAAGATGTGCCAATTGTGGCACTTTACCCGGCTCTTCCCACTTGCCCTGTAGCGGTGGCAAGCGGGGTAATAAGGGGTTAATGTCACCGTTGATTGCACGGTGACAATAAGCCCGGTTAATAATGGAGAGGTGTCAATAAGACACCGATCCATTATTAATCCCAAAGTTATTAAATGCATAAAAAAAAGACAAAGCAAGAAAAAAGTATTTTAATGAAATAAAAGAGACAACACAGTTTTCATTAATTTTATTGTACTCTCATTCCTGCGACGCCATCGATCTCCTGTAAAAAAAGAAAAAAAACAAACCAACAGTATACCACCTGTCCGACGCAGTCCATAACGACAGTCCCACGACGATCCAACTCTGCTACATCGCAATGACAGGCGGAGCCTGTCATCGCGACGCAGCACAGCTGATTACCTGCTTCCCCGGCGGTGACGTCATCGGACTGACTGCTTTACGGCCGGGATTACCCAGCAGTCACTGCAGTTATCGCGAGAAAACTGCATGTGACCGCCGGGGAAAGAAGATTGCGGCCATCAAGCAGTCCAGGACGTGACCGCCGGAGATCTTCTGACAGGTAAGTGCCGCTGACTCCTGACAGACCCGACCGACGGACACTGACAGTGACAGTGACAATCCCGATTCCGGTATCCGATAAGACGAAAATATCGGAACTCGGAATCGGAATTCCGATACAGCCAATATCGGCCGATACCCGATATTTGCAGTATCGGAATGCTCAACCCTAGTCCAGACATCAGTCCACATTTCAGCATATAAATCTTTTGTGCTAATTTTGTGGTCCAGCCACTCTATCTCAGCAAATAAATACTAATTGTTAATTTAGTGACTGACAGGTCTGGGCATAGGGTTGTGAAACAGCTGGTTAAAAGATGTGAATGGTACATCCATACATAAGTGGGGAAATGTGAGGTAGTGGTGAAGGGGGAATAGGCCTGGTGTTTGAGGAGAACATGGGGTAGGTGGTAATGTTATTGAAAGCTCTACTTAACAAACACTGTTTCGTATTATCCAAAGACAACTGACAACTTCTGTTACTGGATGGACTACTCGACTCCCTTTCTTTGCCACCCACACAGCGGTGCGCCTTGTAGATAATTTTTTGAAATGTGTAGACTCCAAGTTGGTTCTCCGTCTGTTGAGTTGCCTGTAGTGGAAGGGGTGTCAGAGCCACATTATGCTATTTCTACTCTGGGAAAATTGATGCCACTTTAGTGGTGTTTGCCAAAAATTTTTTGAAATGTGAAGACTCCAAGTTGGGTCTCCATCTGGTGAGTTGACTGTAGTGGAAGGGTCTCAGAGCATCAGGCCTACACCTGTCTCACATCCGTCTCTTACTGATCAAATTGTAAGCTAGAAATGCTTGGCCAGGCCTTGTCTCAATCATCCATGCTGTGCCATTATAACATTACTACTTTTGGTCAATTTATGCTACTTTTCCTCGTGTCTGCCCCTAATTTTTGGAAATGTTTTAACTCCAAATTGGGTCTCCTTCATGTGTTGTGACTGATTTTTGCAGGGCCCCCAGAGCAGCATACCTACACTTAAGTTCAAAGCTGTAAATGCAGGCCCAGACCTTGTTTCATGCATGGCCCATGCCTGATTGCTAACAATAGTAGTTTACGAGGCTGACATTTGTGCCGCCTGAGTGTAGCTGAGCAGAAAAGCTGTAGCATGAGGTATCAGGGTTCCCAGCACAGTTGGTCTACACTGGTGCCTCACCCACCTCTTCATTTCAACTTAATATCACTTCACTTAATGCCACTTTTCCTAATGTCTGCCCTTAATGTTTGGAGATATTTGGACTCCAAGTTGGGTCTCCTTCATTCCTTCATGTGTGTTTCCTGTGACAATAGGGCTCCAAGACCGGCAGGCCTGCACTTACTTTTAGTCATTTACCTGTGTTACTATTCCTAAATATTTTTAAGAATAGTAGTCTACAAACCTGATATTTGTGCAATTAGTATGTGGATGAGCGCAAAAGCAGTTTGAGCTGTTGTATGAGGTATCAGGGCTCCCAGCAGAGTAGGCCCACACCAGTCCCTCATGTACCTTTTAAATTTAACGTAAATTCAAAGGTGTAAATGCTGGCCCAGACCCTGTCTCATGCATGCCCCATGCCTGACTGCTGCACCATTATAAAATTTCTACTGTGGGTCAATTGATGCCACTTTTCCTGCTGTCTGCCTCTAATTTTTGGAAATGTTTGGACTTTTAAGTTGGGTCTCCTTCCTAGACTAAATGCAGAATGTATGTGAGATGAACAGCAAAGCAAACGATTAGCCCTTAGAATGGCTGTTAGTATGATGGTTCAGCTTCAGCACCAGTATCAACACTACAGGACTCTGATTCATTATACTGTGCACACACAGGCCTAGACAAGCAATTTCTCTCACCAATACGAAGTGCGAGCATGACGGTGCCTGTTCTTTTATATCCACTAATGATTAGTGATGGGCGAGCACTAAAATGCTCGGGTGCTCATTGCTCGGGTCGAACAAATTGGAATGCTCAAGCAACGAACCCAATGTAAGTCTATGAAACTCGAGCATTTTTACCTTGGCACCCCGGCGGTCTACAGATGACGGTGCCTGTTCTTTTATATCCACTAATGATTAGTGATGGGCGAGCACTAAAATGCTCGGGTCGAACAAATTGGAATGCTCAAGCAACGAACCCAATGTAAGTCTATGAAACTCGAGCATTTTTACCTTGGCACCCCGGCGGTCTACAGATGGACTACAAATTGCTGAAATCGATGGGAACAGTGCTCAAATGACATGGGAACAGCATGGAGAAGAACCCTGGAAGCATTTCTGATTCCCAGGTCACTACTGTGAACAATGTTGTCACAGTCTTACGCCAATTTTACAGACGCACACTAAAACATACAAAAACGAATTCAAAATGGTTTTCCTGGGAAATATGCTAAGGAACATCCTTTCCAGGGTAATGACTTGTATATAAGGCAAGCTAAATAATCAAAAACAAAAATGCTCCTCCACTATATTCACACGTAGCATTTTTGATGCGTTTTTCAACTTTAGTTTTGCTTTCAACCAAGACAAATGCATTCACTGTGAAGTCATTTTAACATTTTACAACCTTAGCTGGGCATGTGGTGTGTGACACATCATCAGACAAATTATTAAACATTGGATTTCCTATACTGTTTTTAGCCTATGCAGTGAGTGGCAGGACTGCCAAAAATTAGGACGCACCCCAATACTCCTTTAAAGAGACGTACAGGATGGCCACCTGAAAGCAATGTTCCCATTATTAGGAAGTAGGTACTCCATACTGTTTGCATATGAAGTGAATGCAACACCTGCCCCCAATTTGGATGCACACCAATAACCCTTTGAACAGAAGTACAGGATGGCCACCTGAAAACAATGTTCCCAATATTAGGAATTTGGTACTCCCATACTGTTTGCATATCATCAGGACTTCTCCCCCGCACGCCGAACTTGAGTGCCGGACACTGATGCACCTGAGGTCCGGGGGCGGCTGTGCAGTGCGCGACGCAACATTGGCCCACATGTGAGTACTAACCCTATAAAAACCGGGACATTCTCGAGACATGACATGCATACCTTCCCTTGAAAAAGCGGTACTCGAAACGCGTGTTGGGACATCTGCGATACTGGGACAGACTTATTATGGGTATGTGTCGGCTGTGATATTTATGCCAATCCATTTTTGCATGTGCACATTGCTTGATTATTTGTGGCTAGGCCTTATTTATACATGTTGATGAGTTGGCATCTGACCATAGGCTGTGATAGTTATATTTATCCATCTTTGCACCTGCACTTTATATTGTTTAATTTTCTGTGATTTGCTTTACTTTATGCATGTTGATGTATTTGTATCTGGCTTTACGTCACATGATCCCTGAGTCTTTACCTCTTCCCTTTATCCCATTATGTGCATTTTTACTTGAGTCTGTATTCCTTTCTTCTTGTACTTTTTTGCTCTGTCAATTATGACTTTGGTACCTTTGGACTAAATTTCAAATAAAGTTTGTTACTTTTCTAGTTACTTTTCTATATACTTTCTTTAAGAGTGGTGTGTTTGGATACTTCGTATCCACTTTTTGCTTGAGACTGTTATCACACATCCCTATATTTTGATGCAATCTTGGAGTCCTTTCCATGGTGAAGGTCCCTTTAAATTTGCAGGAATATGCTTTTGGACATTTTTGTAATTGAATGCAAGGACTGCCTTGCCCCAAAGTTACATGCATCTCAATAACCCTTTGAACAGACGTACTGGATGGCCACCTGAAAGCATTGTTCCCATTATTATGAAGTTGGTACTCCCATACTATTTGCCCATGAAGTGAATGCCAGGCCTACCCCAAATTTGGACGCATACAAATAACCCCTTGAAAAGACGTACAGGATGGCCTCCTGAAAGCAATGTTCCCAATATTAGGAATTTGGTACTCCCATACTGTTTGCCTATGAATTGAATGCAAGGCCCGCCCTGCCCAAAAATTACACGCACCCAATAACCCTTTGAACAGACATACTGGATGGCTACCTGAAAGCATTATTCCCATTATTATGAAGTTGGTACTCCCATAAAGTTTGCCTATGAAGTGAATGCAACACCTGCCCAAATTTAGATGCTCACTAATAACCCTTTGAACAGACGTACAGGATAGCCACCTGAAAACAATGTTCCCGTTATTAGGAATTTGGTACTCCCATACTGTTTGCCTATGCATTGAATGCAAGGCCTGACCTGCCCCAAAGTTTCACACACCCCAATAACCATTTGAACAGAAGTACTGGATGGCCACCTGAAAGCATTGTTCCCATTTTTATTGAAGTTGGTACTCCCAAATTGTTTGCCCATGAAGTGATTGCAAGGCCTGCCCCAAATTTGGACGCACACCAATAACCCTTTGAACAAACGTACAGGATGGCCACCTGAAAGCAATTTTCCCAATATTAGGAATTTGGTACTCCCATATTGTTTGCCTATGCATTGAATGCAGGGCCTGGCCTGCCCCAAAGTTTCACGCACCCCAATAACCCTTTGAACAGAAGTACTGGATGGCCACCAGAAAGCATTGTTCCCATTATTATGAAGTTGGTACTCCCAAACTGTTTGCCTATGAAGTGAATGCAAGGACTGCCCAAATTTGGACTCACACCAATAACCCTTTGAACAGACGTACAGGATGGCCACCTGAAAGCAATATTCCTAATATTAGGAATTTGGCACTCCCATACTATTTGCCTATGCATTAAATGCAAGGCCTGCCCTGCCCCAAAGTCACAATCACCCCAATAATCCTTTAAACAGACGTACTGGATGGCCACCTGAAAGCATTGTTCCCATTATTAGTAATTTGGCACTCCCAATCTGTTTACGGGGGAAGCCCAAAAAAATTTTTGAGGATGGTACTTTTTAAAAATTCCATGTCCCCCCTAGGTTTTAGTGGGGGATTTAAAAAACGAATACCGACGGCCTTGTTGATGCTAGGAAACAATTCCCTATTTGCCCCAAAAATTTTTTCCCCACATCTGAAAGTGTAGATTTCCCAAAATTCGGGGGGAAAATACACCCCAGTGGGGGGCCCGGGAAGTGTATTGCCCCTAAGCAGGCGGGGGGGGGGAATTTAGGATTTCAAAAAAGGGCCCACGGGTGGGTATCTGACAAGCAGATTGGCTTTTTGGGGGGTGGGACTTTGGAAACTGCTAAAACCACAAATTTTTGCCAGGGGGCCAGGAAAGGTTAAAAGTGTGGCCCCCTTCGCCTCAGACCCCCATCGGGCCCCCCTTGCCCCCCAAAAAGACCATCCCTGGGTGTACTTAAAGGATCACCCGGGGTCTCCTCTTTTTCAGGCTGTAAACAACTCTTCGCTTTGGGTGAGGTTTGTCATCTAAAATTTATTTTCAGCACACCCCTTTTTCCTTTGGGCTGGGGGAATTGTGCATTTCCCCCTTCCCTTATGACTGTTTTTTTTTTAGAAGGGAGGTTAAAAAGGGGAGGGGGTTTCAGGAGCTTTAATTGCGGGACTGCCCTGATTGCCCCACACCCCCCAATCTTCGGGGTCGGGGGGTGTTTTCCACCCCAAGGTCTAAGGGGCCCCGGCTTTCACAATTTTAACCCCCGTTTTTGAAACGGGATGTCCCTTTTTCCCTCCCCCCAAAAAGAAACTTGACGTGCCGGGTTAGGTGGAATTTAATAGTAACTGATTTTTTCGGGCATGGAAAAGTTGTGGGACCTTTTGCTTTGTTTTAATCGGGGGGAAAAGGGAGAAATAGGGGGGGGCGGGGGAAAACCGGGGTACCGGGGGAGGGCCCCCGCCATCATTTTGGGGAAAGTTCCACCCCCTTTTGACCAAAAACAACTTTTGGGCAACAGTTGTAAAAGGGAAAAATTTTTGGGGGGGGGCCCTTTGGGGGGCTTTGGTTTGGTTTTTCCGTTGTTTTCCCCCAAAGGACGGGTTTGGGGAAAACTAAATTTGCTGGATAAAAAGGGGGACATGGACTGCTTGCTGATAGGGGCTACTTGAGGGGTTTGCAATGACGGTGCGGGCAGGGGGCAACTTGAAAGAACCTTTGGACTTTGGTTGGTTGCATGCCAACAGAGGGGGAGAGCCCCCCGAATCAAAAAAGGAAAAAGGGGAACCTCTTGGGGCCCCCAAAATTGGGTTTTTTTTCTCCGGGCATCGGCATGGGGGGAAAGGAAGGAGAAACAGGGGGAAAATTTTTTTCCCCGGATCAGGTACTCAATTTGACCGGGGGAAAAAACGGGGGGGTGGTGATGGAAAAATGGGGGAAGTTTTTGGGGCTTCCAAACCAAAAACCCTTTTTTACATTTCTGGGTTTTCCAATATTTTTTGTGCTCTGGGGCGCCTAGTAATTGAACGGGGGGTTTTGGGGGAGAAAAATTGGATGTTGTTTTGGCCAATTTCAGCTTCCCCCCTCCCCTCCCTTTTACCCCGCTGCCCATCCCCCTCTTTCCCCGTTCCCCATCCTTTGCCATGCCCTTGCCCATTTTAAAGGGGGGGAAAAAATTTTTTGAAAGGGGGTTTCAAAGGGTGATTTAAAATACGGGCCCCTGTAGGTAACTATTTTTTTTCCAGCAAAGGGGGTTTTTAAAAAATAACTTTTATAAAAACACCCCAAAAAATTTTCCCGTACCCAAAAGGGGCAAATTTTTGTACATCAGAGGGAAAAACGCGGACGAAAAAACCCCTTTTTTTTAAAATTTCTTGTAAGAATTTTTTTTTTAAGCAAACTGGTGTCAATAATTTGTAAGCCCATCCAAAAAAATTTTTTCGAAACCCCAAGAAACCCCCCGTTTAAAAGGGGTTTTTTTTCCCCGCGGTAAAGGGGGAAGGCGGCTGTATTCTAACCCCCAAAAAAGAAAAAAGGGAAAAAATACGTTAAGGGGCCCTGGAAAAAAAGATTTAAAGGGGAGGTGCGTTCGCAGCCCCGGGGCCCCCGGGCGGCAAGCCTGTGCTGTAAGAGGGGGTGAGTACAAAAACCCCCGTTATCACCAGGTTGAAAAAAAAATGCTTAGCGCGATGGGGCTTTTAGGGGAAAATCTTTTAAAATCCCCAAACCGTGGGGGGGAAGCCACACCTAAAAGGGGGTAAGTGCGAACTCATTTTCTTCAGTGGGGCCCAAAGTAAAAAAAGGGGCCTGATTTGGTTTAAAAAACCCCTTTTGGGCGTCACAAAGTCGCTGAGAAAACCCTACGGGCCCGATCAGGGGGTTTAAATGTTTGTGGGGAAATAGCAGCCCCAATCACAGCCCAAAGAACCAACAATAATCTCCCCTGGAGAACCCGGGTTATTCTAAGGGCTTTTTAAAAACCCGGGCCCTAACCTGAAATACAATCTCCCCCCGGGGATTTCCCGGGGGTTTTTTGGGGGCTTTTTCCCAGAAAAAAACCTTTTTGCAAAACCCCAAAAAGGGCCCCCAAAAAAATTAAAGGTTTTAATCAAACCCGCATGGCCCCCCACCCAAAGCCACCCTTTTTTTTTAAAAAAAACCCTGCGGGCCCCCCCCAAAAAAAAGGCCCAATGCGAAACCTTTCCCAAAAACCCAAAAGTTTTTTCCCCCCTTTTTCCGGGGGGAAAACCAAAGGGGTTCCCTTTGCAAAAAACCAAAAAAAGACCCCTACCCCCAAAAGGGGGAAATTTTCCCCTGGGCATGCTAAAGGGAAAAAAAAAGCGGGAAAATTTTTTCCCAAACCCTGCCTCCCCCCCGGTTTTAAAAATGGGGGAAAAGGGGGAAAAGACGAAACAACCTTTCCCCCAAAAGGTTTTTAAAAAAGGGGCGAGACGCGGGGACCGCCCTTTTTTTTTTGGGGGGGGCCCCTCCACTGCGGGAGGGTTTTTCGAGACTCCTTTTTTTGCACCCCCCCGGGAACCCAAAACAACCCCCCTTGTGCTCTTTTTTTGTTTTAAAAAAGAAAAAATCGGGATTAAGTTGAAAAAAAATTATTCCGGGCCATTTTTTTCCCTGAGGTATGTAAAAACCTAAAAAACTGTAATGGGCCCGAAAAGGGAAAAATAAAAAAATGGCCCCTTCTTGCTCAAAAGTAAAAAAAAGTTTTTTAAAAAACATGGCCTGCCCCCCCACCCCCGTTAGGGAAAACTTTTCCCCAAAAACCCTAATTGGGGCCTCAAAGGGGCTGTTAAAATTTTGATGGTTTTGTGTATTAAAATTTTAAAAACCCCCACAAAATTATAACCCCCAAAAAACTGCCCCAACTCTGCACAACTTTTCCCCACGGGGCCCCCCTTTGGGGAACTGTGATGAGCATGCCCTCCCCCGGTCTCCTCAGACCTGAAAAGGGTTTTGCGGGGTAGCCAATCACTGTAATGCCAAAAACCAAGGGGGTGACCCCTTTTCGGTGGGAAACAACCCCCGCATGTTTTTTTGGTTTTTTTAAAAAAAGGAAACAGGGCGGGTTTTTGGGGGCCCCAGTCCCCCCCCACCCAACCCCAAAAAAATTTGGCCCACCCCCACCGAGAAAATTTTTAGGGTGTTTTTCTCGGGGCGGCACCGGCACTTCCGAGTTTTCTCGCTCATCCAAATGATGATGCCCCTTTTTGGCCCGCAAATCCAAAAAGGCCTAAACCCCGGGGCTACAGTTTTTCGTAAAGCGAGGCTTTTCCCCGCATGCTTATTGGCTATGAAACAATGGCAAATGTGGGGGGCGGGGGTTACGTTTTTACTTTTTACCCCGAAACAATGCTCCCCCCGAAAAACGAAAAAAATAGGCCCCAGGTACTCGATGTTTTCCCCCAACCATAAAGGGAGACAGGAAAAAAAAAATTTTATAAAAAGGGAAAAAGGGGGGTGTTGGAAACCCCCGACACTTCCCCAATGCAACCCCCTTTTCCCCCCAGTTTTGGTTTCCTTTCCCCTTCCCTTTTCCCCTCTTTTTTAACCCCGGTTTTTTAAAACCCTGGGGGTTTGGGCCCCGGCCCCGGTGAAAGGGGGCCCCCCCCTGGTCTTTCTAATACCACAAGACAACACAAGGAGACAAACAGGGGAAAACACACAAACAAATAGAAATCTATGGCTTAAAAGGAATAAATAGCCCGCTTTTACTGGGAAAAACTTTTCCATAAGGGCAGGTCAGGTTAAAAAACCCCTTTTTATGGGATGGGAGGAAATCAAGAATGGGGGTAAAAAAATGAAGGGTGGGGTGGTCCAAATTAGCAGGGAGCTGAGGGCAAAAAACCCCCCTGGAAAAAGGGGATATAAAAAAATTTTGGCCCCCCCTTTTAAATTCCTATTTTTTTTGGGCTTTTGGAAAATTTAAATTTGTTTTTGGGGCCCTTTTTTAAATTTTTTTTCCCCTTTCCTTAAAAGGCAAAAATGGGGGGGAAAAAGGAAAAAGGGAAAAGGGGAAGGGTTTGTTTTTTTCCCCGCCCCAAAAAAAAAAAAAATTTTTTTCCCCGGACCCGGGGCCCCCTTTTAAAAAAAAAAGGGAAAACCGTTTTTTTTAAAAATTTGGGAAAAAAAATTTAAAAATGCTGGGCCCTTTTTCCCAAAAACCCCCCCCCCCCCTTTTTTTTTTGGGGGGGGGAAACCCTTTCCCCCGGTTTTTTTTCCCCAAAAAAAAAAAAAGGGGGGGAAAAAAAAAAAGGGCCCTTTTAAGGAAAAAAACCCCCCTTTTGGGAAAACCCCGGGGGTTTTCCGGAAATTTTTAAGGGGGGAAAAATTTTAAAAAAAAATTTTTAAAAGGGAAAAAAGGGGGGGCCCCCCGGGGGAAAAACCCTTTTTTAAAAAATTTTTTCCCCCCCAAATTTAAAAAAAAAAAAAAAAAACCAAAATTTTTTTGGGTTTTCCAAAAATTTTTCCTTTTTTCCCGGGGAAAAAAAAAAAAAAAAAAAAATTTTTTTTTTTTTAAAAAAAAAATTAAAAAAAAAATTTTTTTTTTTTTTTTTGGGGGGAAAAAAAAAAAATTTTTAATTTTAAAAAAAAACCGGGTTTAAAAAAATTTTAATTTTTTTAAAATTTTTTAAAAAAAATTTTTTTTTAAAAATAAAGGGGGGGGGGGTTTTTTTTTTTTTTTTTTTAAAAAAAGGGGGGGGGTTTTTTTTTAATTAAAAAATTTTTACCGGGTTTTTTTTTTTTTTTTTTTTTTTTTAAATTTAACCAAAAAATTTTTAAAAAAAAAATTTTAAAAGGGTTTTTTAATCCCCAAAAAAAAATTTTTTTTTTTAAAAAAAAAGGGGGAAAAAAAATTTAAAAAAACCCAAAGGGGGCCCCCCCTTTGGGAAAAGGGCCTTCCCTTAGGGGGGGTTTTTTTCCCCCAAAAAAAAAAAAACCCCCCAAATTTTTGCCCCCCTTGAAACAAAAATTTTCCCCCCCCCAAAAAAAAAATTTTTTTTTTAAAGGGGGTTTAAATTTTTTTTTAAAATTTTTTGGGGGAAAAGGGGGTTTGAAAAAAAAAAAAAGGGGGGGTTTTTTTTAAAAAGGGGGGAAAAAATTTTACCGGAAAATTTTATAAAAAATTTTTGGGGTTTTTTTAAAAGGGGAAAAAAAAAAATTTTTAAGGGTTTAATTTTCCCCCCTTTTCCCAAAAAAAATTTTTTTTTTTTAATTTTTCCCTTTTTTTTTTTTTTTTCCTTTTAAAAAATTTTTTTTTAAAAAAATTTTAAAAACCGGGGTTTTTTTTTTTTTTTAAAAATTTTTTTTTAAATTTTTAAATTTTTTTAAATTTTTTAAAACCCCCCCTTTTTTAAATTATTTTTTCCAGGGGGTTTTTTTTTTTAAATTTTTTTAAAAATTTTTTAAAAAATTTTTTTTAAAAATTTTTTTTTTCCCCCAAAAAACCCCTTTTTGGGGGAAAAGGTTTTTTTTTTTTGGGTTTTTAAAATTTTTTTTTAAAACCAAAAAAAAAAAAAAACCCAAAAAAAAAATTTTTTTTTAAAAAATTTTAAAATTTTTGGGTTTAAAAAAAAATTTTTTTTTTAAAAAAAGGGGGGGTTTTTTTTTTTTTAAAAAAAAAAAAGGGGGAAAAAGCATTTTTTTTAATTTTTTTTTCCCTTTTTGGGAATAAATTTTTTTTTTTTTTTAAAAAAAAAACCCAAAGGAAACCAAAAAAACCCCCCCAAAAATTTTTTTTTTTTTAAAAAAAAAACCGGCCCCTTTTCCCCCAAAAAAAGGAAAAAAGGAAAAACCGGGGGGGTTTTTTTTTTTTAAATTGGAAAAAAATTTTTCCCTTTTTTTTTGGGTTTTTTTTTTTTGGGGAAAAAAATTTTAAAAGGCCCAAAGGGAAAAAAAAATTTTTTTTTTAAAAAAAAAAAAAATTTTAAAAATTTTTGAAAATTTTGGGCCGGGTTTAAACCCAAAAAACCCAAAAAAAAGGATTTTTTTTTTCCCATTAAAAAATTTTTTAAAAAAGGGGGGGTTAAATGAAAAAGGGGGAAAAAAACCCCCTTTTCCCCAAAAAAAAAAACCCCCCCAAAAAAAATTTTTTCACCCCTTTTTTTGCCCTTTTTTAAAAAACCCCCCCCAAAGTCCCCCCCCCAAAAAACCTTTTTTACTGGGGGGCCCCAAAAAAAATTTTTTTTTAAAAAAATTTTGACCCCCAAAAAAAAAAAGGGGGAAAATTTCCCCCCCCCCAAAAACCCCTTTGGGGGTAAAAACCCCCGGGGGGGGCCCCTTTTAAAATTTAACCCCTTTTTTGGGGTTTTGGGGGGGGGGCCCCCCCCTTTAAAACCCTTAAATTTTTTCCCGAAAACGTACATTCACACGATCCCTCTTAAACCATCAAGAGAATGCCAAGAGTGTGAAAACAGTAATCAAATCAAAAGGTGGCTATTTTGAAAAACCTAAATATAAACATATTTTCGTTGTTTCACACTTTTTGTTAATTATTTTTTTCCACATGTTTTAATTCCTAGTTTTGATGCCTTCGTGTAATGTACAATTTTCTATATGAAAAAATTACAGAAAAATCTTTAAATGAGAAGGTGTTCCAAATTTTGGGTCTGTATTGTACATGCTAAAAAGAAAGTCGGGGAAAATAATAATTTATTTATTTTTCCAAATTTTTTCCACTACACTTTACTTTTAAAAAGTGAGGATGGGAAAAAGATGAGCTTACAATGTTGGCGAATTATTAACTTTTTCGCTACTCGCTCGAATATATGTATTGGGCTTTTCGTTCTCAGCGAGAAATTTGCTTTTCACCATATTTCCCGATCAGATGTTTGGCGTTATTTGCCCAATCCCCAGTAATGCCGATGCATCCTTGGTGTGGCATTACTGTGTTTGGGGTTTCCCGAACACGAGTGTTTGTGGCATGTCATGTGCTTGACGGCGGAAACCCTTTCTTTATGGTGTGAAACGTCCCCACCCTTGACACACGGGATCGGGGGTATAAAATTCACCTCCGGCATGGGTCAGCTGTTGGGAATGCGCCCCCATCAGGGTGTCTGATGCCACAATAACAGTGAGAGGGGAGCGGCTTATAAGAGATTCACCATGTCCGTCGAAAATTAATAAAAAAAGGCATGGGCCCCCTTATTTTTGAAAAAGAGGGGCAAAACTCAAATGGGGGTGCAATCCGCTTTACTTCAGCAAGCTGGGTTTTAAGAATGAGGAGGCCCCCTGCCATATTTTTTTAAAAATTTAAATAAATAATTTAAAAAAAAGGCATTGGGTCCCCACATTTTTGACAAACCCCCTTGCTAAAGCAGACAGCTGGGGGGGGTGGCATTTTCAAGCTGGTAAGGGGCCCGGATATTGCCCCCCCAGCCTAAAAATAGCAACCCGAACTGTCCAAAAAGGGGCATCTATTTTGATGCGCCAATTCTGGTGCTTTGCCAGGCCTTCCCACTTCCACGTAGCAGCAGCAAGTGAGGGTTTTTTTTTGTGAGGTTTAACCCCCCTCTGCCCTAGAGTACATTCTGTCCATGTGACCCCGGGCCTAATTCCCATGGACGGGAAAAGTATCATGGGCGATCAGTGCGTCCCGGGGGGAGCGTAGTGATCGCCGCCGGGGGTCAGCGATATCACGCTGACACCCCGCACTTGGTCAGAGGGTCAAGGCCATCCCGGCACTTTTAAACCCCGGCAACCCCGGATCAAACATGATCGCGGTGTGCCCGGGGGACAGGGGAGAATCGCGCGGGTGGGGGTCCCTGCGCGTCCCCTGAGACCCCCAGGCAGCGCGATTGTCGGCTGTTCCCAGGGTCCCCTCCCCCTTCGGGCCCCCCGGGTGCAAGTGGCGCGGGGGGCCTGCAGGGGGGCGACTTCCTCATGCCCGCTGAGGCAGGCACTGAGAAAACCGCAGCACTGCCAAACGAGTTGTGTGAAGGTGCTGTGCACACTGTCACACCAGCGATCGCTAAATATTTGATGCCCCGGGGCAAAATAAAAAAAACCCCCCAAAAAAAAGGGGGGAAAAACCCGGCCCCGCCCCCCCCAAAAAAACCCCCCTTTTTTTTTAAAAAAAAAATTTTTTTTTTAAAAAGGGTTTGGGCCCCCCTTTTTTTAAAAAAAAAAAAACCCCCCCCCTTCCGGCAAAAAAAAAAGGGAAAAAATTTTCCCCCCAAACCAAAAAAAAAAATTTTTTAAAAAAAGGGGGGAAAAAATTAACCCAAAAATTTTTTAAAAAACCCTTTCCCTTTTAAAAAAAAAAAAGGGGGTTTTTTTTAAAAAAATTTTAAAAAATTTTTTTTCCCGGGGCCCCTTTTCCCAAAAAAATTTGTTTTGGGGGGGGGGGGGAAAAAGGGGGGGGGGAAAAAAAAAATTTTTGGGCAAAAAGGGGGGGGGGGGGTTTTTTTTTTGGGGGAACCCTCAAAAATTTTTTTCCCGGGGCCCGGGGGAAAAGGGGGGGGGGGGGCCCCCCCCCCTTTGAAAAAAGGGGGGGGCCCCGGGGGGGCCCCCCCCTTTTTTTTTGGGGGGGGGGGGGGGGGGAAAAACCCCAGGGTTTTAAGGGGGGGGGGGGGGGTTTTTTTGGGGGGGGGGGAAAAAAAAAAGGGGGAAAAAATTTTGGGGGGCCCTTTTCCTGTTTTTTTTTTTAAAAAAAAAAGGGGGGGGGAAAAAAAAATTTGGGTTAAAAAAAATTTTGAAAAGAAAAAAAAAAAAACCCCGGGGAAAAATTTTTTTTTGGGGAAACCCCCCCCCAAAAAAAAAAGGGGAAAAAATTTTTTAAAAAAACCCCCCCCCCCTTTGGGGGGAAAAAAGGGGGGAAAACCCCAAAAAAAAAAATTTTTTAAAAAAAAACCCCAAAAAGGGACCTTTTAAATTAAAATTTTAAAAAATTTTTTTTTCGGGAAAAAAGGGGGGAAAACCCAAAAAAAAAAAAAAAAACCCCAAAAAAAAAAAAAAAAAAAAATTTTTTTTTAAAAAAGGGAAATAAAAAAAATTTTAAAATTTGGGGGGGGGGAAAAAAAAAATTTTTTTAAAAAAACCCCCAAAACCCCCCCAAAAAGGGGTTTCCCCCCAAAAAAAAAAAAAAATTTTTTTTTTTTAAATTTCCCCCAAAAAAAATTTTTAAAAAAAGGGGGAAAAAAAAAAAAAAAAAAAAACCCCCCCCCCAAATTTAAAAGAATAATTAGGGGGGAAAAAAAATTTTCCCCCCTTTTTCCCCCCCAAAAAAAAAAAAATTTTTTGAAAAACTTTTTTTTAAAATTTTTAAAAAAAACCCCAAAAAAAAAAAATTTTTTTTTAAAAAAAAAAAAAAAAAAAAGGGAAAAAAAGGGAAAAGGGGGTTTTTAAAAAGGGGGGGAAAAAAAAGGGGTTTTTTGGGGTTTTTTTTGGGGGGGTTTTTTTTTGGGGGTTGGGGGGTTTTTTGGGGTTTTTTTTAAAGGGGGGGGGGTTTTTCGTTGGGGGGAAAAAAAAAAAAAGGGGGGGGGCCCCCCCTTTAAAAAAGGGAAAACGGGGGCCCCCTTTTGGGGCCCCCACCCCCAAAAACCGGGGAAACCCCCTTTTTAAAAAAAAAAAAAAAGGGGGTTTTTAAATTTTTTTCCCCTTAAAAATTTAAAAAGGGGTTTTAAAAAAAAAAAAAATTTTTTTTTTGGGAAAAAAAATTTTTTTGGTGCCCCCCTTTTTTTGGGGGGGGGCCCCCCCTTTTTCCCTTTTTGGTTTTTTGGGGGGTTTTTTTCCCAAAATTTTTTTTTTTTTTTAAAATTTTGGGTTTTCCCCTTTTGGAAAGGGGGCCTCTAAAAATCTGTTCCCATTAAAAAGGGGGGGGGCCCCCTAATTGGTAATGCCCGAAAAGTTATGGGCTACAAACATTTCCCCGGCTGGTAAACATCAAATCTGAAAAAAAATTTAAAAAGGCAAACCAAAATAAACCCCCTTTTAAAAAACAAAAATTTTTTGGGGCATCACAAAAACAGGTCACCGGGGATTAATGGGGTGGAGGGATGAGGTAAAGGGAGAAAAGGAAAACAGAAAAAAGGGGCCCCAAAAAGGAAAGGGGTATACCCTTGGGTGGGTGTGAAGAGGTGCATGGGAAAAACCCCCCCAAAAAAAGTTTTTGGGGATTTGGGGTTTTTGTTTTTTATCTACAAAACTTTTGGGGTTTTAAAATTGGGGCCCAACCCCCCCTTTGTTCATTTTTATAATTCAGCCGGTCAGCTTTTCATTTGACGGGTGGACCCACTTATCAGTTAAAAAGCCCCCAGGGACTAATCCGTCTAAAAAAAACCCTAGCGGGGGGCGGGCGGGACTTCCGGGTACAGAGCCAGTTTTTGCCACAGTCCACTTGGATCCCCAAAAATTTAAAAAAGGCAAAAGGGGAAATCAAGGGGACGTTGGTACAGTCGAAGGGTCCCCCCCCCCCCCCCGCATTTCCCCAAAAAATTTTGCCCCCCTTTGGGAGAACCCGCCCAAAAGGGCCTGGGGGGGGAAGGACTGAAAAAAAAAACCCCCCAAACTTGACTTTCCCCCCTCCCATTGCTGGTTTGGGGGTTGGGGTTTTTTATCTCGCCTGTCCCCCTTTGGTTGTCTGGGGAACGTGATTCTCCACCACTTTTTCAAAGGGGGAATTTTTTTTTAATGCCCGAAAAAAGGGGGCCTTCGGGTCCCCCCCCATTTTAGTAACTTGCCGCTGGGGGAAAAAAGGACACAAAGTTCTCGTTGAGCTGGGTCCAAAAGTGTCACCCCCCCGAAAAGGGCTTTTAAAAAAAAAATTTTTAAAAACGCGAGGGCACAGCCCAAAGGGACAAACAAAACTCAGCCCCGCAAATGCAAAACAAAAAGATTTCCCGTTTTCCCCCAAAAGGATTTTGACCTTTTCCCCTCCCCCTCCTCGTTCCTGTCCCGGGGCCCCCCTCTGAACAAACAGAAAGGACACTTTGCGGGGGAGTTCCGTTAAAAAGCAAAAAAACTAGCCCCTGTTTTCCCTCCCCCCCCCTCCCCCTTTCTTTTCCCCCTTTTTTCCTAACCCACATTGGGAAAATGGGGGGGGCGGTTTTTAATCCCCGGGTTAAAGGTTCCTTTTTCCTTTTTTTTTTGGGTCCCCCTAAATGCTTTCCCTTTTTTTATTCGAAGAAGAGAGCATTTCGAAGACAGAAAAACCGGGGGGTGGTGACGAATTTTTAGGGTTTTTCCTCCCCACCACCCCTTGGTGGGGCCCTCAAAGTTTTTGAGGATGGAAACTTTCCGACTCCATGTCCACCCCCGGGGGTTTTTTTGTGGGGGGGTTGAACAAATTTTCCGGGGCCTTTTGATGTAGAGAAACAATTCCCTTTTCTGCTAAAAAACCTTCCCCCATTTTGCGTGAGATTTCCCAAAATGGGGGGGACACACACCCAGTGGGTCCCCCGGGAAGTGTATTGCCCCTAAGCAGGGGAAAGGGGGGGGAATTTTAGGACTTTCAAAAAAGGGCCACAGGGGCGTATCTGAAAAGCAGATCTGGCAGCGGGGGGTAGATTTTGAGAAACTGCGAACCACGAAGTTTAGCACATGGGCCAGGAATGGTCATTTTTGGCTCTCCCGCCTCAGACCCCCATCTTTTCCCCAGCCTTTGTACAAGGGACCATCCCTGGCTGTACTTCACGGACCCCCCCCGGATCTGCCTGCTTTTCAGGCTGTAAAAACCAACCCCCCCTTCGCATTGTGGGGTTTTTCTCTAAGAATATTACTTCAGCACAGCCTTTGCCTTTTGGTGGGGGTTGTGCAGTTCCTTCATTTTTGATGTTGGGGTTTTTAAAATTGGAGGTTAAAAAAGGAGGGGGAGGTCGGGGGGCTGTACATTGCGGGGGGTGCCCTGTTGACCTAAAACCCCCAATCTTGGGGGTTTCGGAAAGGAGGTTTACCCCAAGGCCCTAACGGGGGCCCCGGTTTTTTACATGTTAACCCCGTGTGCTATCGCGGGGTACCCTTCCCTGCCCAAAGCACTTGACGGGCCGGGGTTTAGGTGGAATTTAAAAAAACTGATTGTTGCGGGCATGGATAATTTGTGGGACAGGTGCTTTGTGTAATCGGGGTGGACAAGGGAAATAGTGGGGCGGGGGGCCCCAGCCCAGGGAGGGCCCCCCTTTCATTTTCGGAAAGTTTCCCATTTTCCCTTTACCAAAAAGGGGAAAACTTTTGGGGCGCAAAGCAGTTTTTAAAAGGTAAATTTTTGGAGGGGGCCTGGGGGGCTTTGGGCTGGTATTTCCGCTTGTTTCCCCCAAGGGGCTGGGGTAGGGGCAACTGAATGCTGGATATAAAAGGGAATGGCGTGCTTGCTGAAGTGCTATTGATTTTTTTGGCAAGGGACAGGTGGGCAGGGGGCAACTTCGCGGGAAACCTGGACGTGGATTGGTTGCTGCACAACAGCCCCGGGAGGAGCCCCGAATTTTAAAAAGGGAAAAAAGTGAACCTCTTGGGGTTTTCCAATGGGGGACTTTTTCCCCGGGCATCGGCATGGTGGGGGAAAGGGAAAAACAGGGGGGGAAATTTTTCCCCCTGTTGGGGGGCTATCAATTTGCCCGGGAAAAAAAAAACAGGGTGGGGGGGGGGGGATGGGAAAATGGTGAAGAATATTTGCCCCCCAAACCAAAAAACCTTTTTTGACATGCCTGGGTTAAAAATTTTTGCTGCGGGCGGGCCTAGTAATTGAACGGGGTTTTGGGGGAGAAAAATATGGGGTTGTTTTGGCGCAATTTCAGCCCCCCCTGCCTCCCCCCTTTCCCCCTGTTTTGCCCCCTCCCCCTCATTCCTTTCCCCCACCCTTTTTGCCATGCGCCTTGCCCATTTTAAAGGGGGAAAAAATTTTTTTTCAGGGGGTTTAAAAAGGGCTGATTTAAAAATTACCCCCCCGAGGAAAATATTTTTTTTCCAGAAAAATGGTTTTAAATAAATAACTTGTATAAAAACACTCCAAAAATTTTACAGTACCCAAAATGGAAAATTTTTGTACATAGAGGGAAAACGCTGTGAACCCCAAACCCCCCCGGTTTAAAAAAAAAATTTTGAAAAACTTTTTTTTAAAAAACGGGGGGTCAATAATTTGTAAGACCTCCAAAAAAATTTTACATTACCCCAAGAAACCCCCCTTTTTAAAATTGGGGTTTTTAAAGCTGTAATAGGGAAGGGTCGGCTGTATTTAATCCCCAAAAAGAAAAGGGAAGAAAAAAAATTTTTAAAGGGGGGCCCGGGGGAAACCACCTAATAGTTTTTTAAGGAGAGGTGCTTTTCGCACCCCGGGGGGCCCCCCGGGAGGCAAGCCGTGCTATTTGGGAAGGGGTGATAGCAAAACCTGTTTCACCAAAATTTTAAAATAAATGCTTACCCGCGATGTGGCATTAGTCGAACTCTTTTAAATCCACAACCCGTGGGGGGAAGCCACCCTATAGGGCGATAAGTCGAACTCACTTTTTTCAGTGACCCAAAGTAAAACATTGGGGCCTGACTGCTTTTTAAAGCAAACCCTGTTGGGGTCAAAAAGTCGCTGAGAAACCCCAAATGGGTCCGTTTACAGGGTTAACGCTTTTCGGTTAGCAGCCCGGGGATCGCAGTCAAACACAACAAAAAACTCCCCTGGAGTACCCCGGGTTTTCTAAGGGGTTTTTTCCCCACCCCCAACACTGCTTTAAAAATTCCCCCCGGGGGGTCCCGGGGGTTTTGGGGGCTTTTTCCCAGACCAAACCCCCAATGCATAAGACCACCGGGCCCAAGCAAAAAAGGGTTTTAAAATTTCGCGGGGACCCCAAAGCCATGCCACCCTTTTATTACAAATGCAGGACCTCCAAAAAAAGGGGCCAAGGGAAAACCCTTCCAAACACTGTAGTTTCGGGCCCCTTCCCGGGGGGAAAAACCAAAGGGGGTTTCCCGCTGAAAACCCGGCAGAAACCCCCGATCTAAAAAGGGGGAATTTTTCCCGGGCATGCTCAATGGAAAAGCGGGGGCTTATTTCCCCGGGAACTGCCTGCCCCCCACGGGTTATAATAGAGGAAACGGAAAAGACACAAAAGCCTTACAGTTTAAAGGGGCGAGACGGGGGCCCCAGCTTTGCGACAGGCCCCCACTCGGGACTGGTTCGAGACTCCTTTGTCGCAGCGGAACCCAAAAATAATCCCCTGTGTTTGGATTGTTTTAAAGGGAAAAAATCGGGTTTAAAGATGAAAAAAATTTTTCCCCGGCCCCCTGTTCCCCGAGGCATGATATCCCAAAAAATTTTCTGTAAAAGGCAGAGGAAACAAAAAGGGAAGGCCCCTTTTGCTTATGTAATGAAGGGGCCCCAAAAAACAGGGCCCCGCCCCCCTACACTGTTGATATTATAAACCCAATTTTCCTCAGAAGGATGTTGTTTTAGAGGGGAATTTGTGTTTTTCGTTTTGTAGACCCCCACAATTATCCCCCCCAAAAACTGTTTTTCTGCGGGCACAAAGCTTCCAACTTTTTGGTCATTTGGGCCGCAGACCAACCAGGGGACACAGGGAACACTAAACCCATCAGGTTAGTTTTCCCTTCGCAAAAAGGCCTCTTCCGTTTTTTCCCTTTTTCTAATGTTGCTTTTGCTTGCTTTTTTTTGCGGGCTTTGTTTCCGTTCTGTACCCGTGTTGTTTATGTGGGCCCGGCATTTTTCGGGTACTTTTTCTTGGGGGGTCGGGCCGCGTCTTTGGCTGTCCTGGCGTCGCTGTTCGGGATGGTCTTCGGGTCTCTTTCCAGGGCCCCCTCTTAAAGGGTCTCTTTTTGGGGGAAATTCGGGGTTGTAAAATTTTTGCGTCCGGGATCCGAGTGATTACCAAATATTTAAAAATCAATGGAAAGTATGAGTTCGGGCCTAGTAATGGGCCACTAACTCTGGCCGGATTACAAAAGGGTACATACCAAAGAAAAACGAAGGCCCGTTGGAATTGATGGAGGGGACAGAGTAAGACCCAATAACAAATTTAACCCGTCATACTGGACACGTTACTAAGCGGATACCTGTGAGAAGCTTAAGGATACCCGCCGGACTCAAACCGAAGGGCATGGGCCCAAAAGGGAATGCCAAACCACTGCGGAGGGAACCGGTTGTGGGGAAAAACCAAATTTGGTGTAAAAAGGCCACTGATTTGGGGAAACCGGGGGGCCCCAGCAAAGGCAGACCTTGGCACAAGGGAAAATTTTTTGGAGGTAGGGATCCACGGACTGGGGAGGGTCCGGCTAAAGCACTACAAGAAGCAACGTGCTGAACTCGGAATACCAAAATGGAGGCCCCTGGGCCCAAAGGCATGCAGAGAAAGCTGATCTGAACCGGCAGGGAAGGGAAGGTAGGGAAAGGGAAAGTAAGGGGCCCATTTGACTCGGAACGGGGGGGGAAGAAAAATGAGCCAAGGACCGGGGAAACCGAACGAAAGGAACCGGAGGAAAGCAGAAGGGTAAAGGGTGGGTAACAACCACTACTTGCTAACCCACACCCAGGAAAGGGCCCTTCCACCGGGAAACCTGCATGGGGGACTACTACTAGCGGGTCCCGTGGTTTAAAAATTTTCCAAGAACGAACTTGTCTAACCAGAAACACAAGGAGCAACAGGGAAAACACCCAAAAAAACTAGGTTAAGGGAAACCCCGGGATGGGACAAATTCCATAATAGTCAGGAAGAAATTTTTTTTTATATGGGGGGAAAAAGGGGTTTTTAAAAAATGGGGGGGAGGGCCCCAAATTACCGCAGAAAAACCCCCACTTATCAAAGAAAAATGTTTTTAACCCCCTTCCCAAAAAAAAAAAAGGGGCCGGGGGTTTTTCCCCGGAAAAAAAAAAAAAAAAAAGGCGGCTTCCAAAAACCCTTTTTTTTTTTTAAAAAAAAAAGGGGGGGGGAAAAATTTTTTTTTTGGGGGGGCCCCCCCCGTTAAAAAAAAGGGGAAAAAAAGGGGGAACCCCCCCAAAAAAAAAAAAGGGGGGGTTGGGGGGGTTTTAAAAGGGGGGGGGCCCCCCCCCCCCCCCCCAAAAAAAAACCCCCCCAAAAACCCCTTTAAACCCGGGGGGGGGGGTTTTTTTGGGCAAAAAAAACCCCCTTTTTGGGGCCCCCCGGAAAAAAAAAAAACCCCAAACCAAAAAAAAAAAATTTGGGGGGGGGCCCCCGGGAAAAAAAAAAAGGGGGAAAAAAAAAAAGGGGGGGGTTGGGGGGGGGAAAAAAAAAGGGGGGGGCCCCAAAAAACAGCGGAACCCCCTTTGGGGGAAAAAAAATTTAACCCCCCCAAAAAATTTTTCCCCCTTTTGGGGAAAAAAAAAACCCCCGGGGAACCCGGGCGGAAAAAAGGGGGGGCCCCCCAAAATTTAAAAATTGGGGGGGGCCAGAAAAAAAACCCAAAAAAAAAAAAATTTTTTTTTTTTAAAAAAATTTTTTTTAAAATTCAAAAAAAAAAAATTTTTAAAAAAAAAAAGGAAACCCCCCCTACCCCTTTTTAAAAAAGGGAATTTTTGGGGGGTTTAAAAAATTTCAAAAAAACCCTCAAAAAGGGTTTTTTGGGGGGGGGGAAAAAAAAAATTTTCCGGGGAAAATTTTTTTTTTTCCCCAAACAAAAAAAATTTTTTAAAATTTTTTAAAAAAAATTTTTTCCCCCCCGGGGGGTTTTTTTTTCCCTTGGGGGGAAAAAATTTTTTTTTTTTCTTTTTTTTTGGGCCCCAACCCCCGGGGGGGTTTTGGGCCCCCCGGGGAAAAAAATTTAATTTCCCCCGGTTTTTTTTTTTTTAATTTTTTTTTGTTTTTTTAAAAATTTTTTTTTTTTTTTTTTTAAAGGGAAAAAAAAAAAAATTTTTTTTTTTTTTTTTTTCCCCCTTTTTTTTTTTTAAATTTAAAAAAATTTTTTAAAAAATTTTTTTTTTTTTTTCCCCCCCCCGGGGGGTTTTTTTTTTTTTTTTCCCCCCTTTTTTTTTTTAAAATTTTTTTTGGTTTAAAAAATTTTTTTTTTGGGGGTTTTTTTTTAAAAAGGGGGGCCCCCCCTTTTTTGGGGAAAAAAAAACCGAATTTTTAAAAATTTTTTTTTTTTTTTTTAAAAAAACCCTTTTTTTAAAAACCTTTTTGGGTTTTTTTAAAACATTTTGGGGGAAAAAAAAAGGGGGGAAAAAAATTTTTTTTTGGATTTTTTTTTTTTTTTTTTTTTTTTAAAAAAAACCCCCCCAAAAAATTTTTTGGTTTTTTTTTTTTGGTTCCCGGGGTTTTAAATTTTTTTTTTTTTAAAATTTTTTTTCCCAATAAAAAAATTTTTTGGGGGTAAGAAAGGGGTTTTTTCCCCAAAAAAAAAAATTTTTTTTTAAAAAATTAAAAAAAAAAAAAAAGGGGGAAAAAAAATTTTTTGGGGGGGAAAAAAAGGGGGGGTTTTTTTTTTTTTGGGTTTTTTGGGGTTTTTAAAGGGTTTTTCCCCAAAAAAAAGGGTTTTTTTGGGGGAAAAAAAAAAAAAATTTTTTTAGGGGGGGGAAAAAAAAAAAACCCCCCCAAAACCCCCCCCGGGGGGGTTTTTTCCCCCCGGGAAAAAAAAAGGGGGGGGCCCCGGGAAAAAAAAAAAAATTTTTTTTAAAAAAAAAAATTTTTAAAAAAAATTTAAAAAAAATTTTTTTTTAATTTTTTTTGGGGGGTTTTTTTTAAAAAAAGGGGGGGGGGGTTTTTTAAACCATGAAAAAAAAAAAAGGGGGGAAAAATTTTTTCCCTTTTTGGGTTTTTTAATTTTAAAGAAAAAAATAAAAAAAATTTTTTTTGGGCCCTTTTTTTTTTTTTTTTTTTTGGGGGGGGGGTTTTTTTTTTTAAAATTTTTTAAATTTTTTTTTTAAAAAAATTTTTTTTTTTTTGGGTTTTTTTGAAAAAAAATTTTTCCCCCCCCCAAAGGGGGTTTTTTTTTCCCCCCCCAAAAAAAAAACCCCCCTTTTTTAAAAAAAGGGGGTTTTTCCCCCTTTTTTTTAAATTTTTTTTTTAAAAAAAAAATTTTTTTTTTTTAAACCCCCAACCCTTTTTTAAAAATTTTTTTTTAAAAAAAATTGGGGGGGGTTTTTTAAAAAACCCCCCCCCCCGGGGGGGGTTTCCGGGGGGTTTTAAAGGTTTAAAAAAATTTCCCCAAAAAAATTTTACTTAAAAATATAAAACCCCCGTTCCCCTTGATTTTGACCTTTTTTTCCGGGGGAAAAAAAACCTCTTGGTTCAAAGCTTGAGGGGGGGGGCGAAAAAAAACCTTATTCGCTTTCCCCCAGGGGGTAAATTGGAAGCGGCTTTAAAACCCCCCTGAAGGGCATTTTGGGGTCCTTTTACCCCTTTTTGGGCTCACAAATCCCCCTTTCCCCCTTTTTCCAGCCCCTTAAAAAAATGACTTTTCAGGGTTTTTTGTGGCAAGTTTCTGATTTTTTTATTTGGATGATATCTTGATTTTTTCAAATGACTGGGACTCTCATGTAAAAAATGTTCAAATGAAATTCCAAAATTTTGGGGGGAAAAAAGCTCTGTATGTAAAAGGGGAAAAAAGTTTTTTTTGGCGTACAAAAGATCTTTTTGGGGGATTCATTTTGTCCCCATCTGTTATTGAAATGGCCCCGGGAAAAAGGTTTTGGGGGCCCCATTGTGTTGGGTCCAACCTACAAAAATTTAAGGCTCTTCAGGTTTTTTGGGTTTTCCCAATTTTTTTAAATCGTAAATTTTTTGTAATTTTTTTTTAAATTGTTAAACCTTTAACTATTTGACCGAAAGGGTTTGTTTGGGGAAAAATTTTGGCCCCTGAGGCGTCTCGCTTTTGGGGGAAAAATTTAAAGCAAATTCACTTTCCCCCTTTTTAAAACGGCACCTAAAAGTTTCCCCCCCCAAATTAAAGGTGGAGGTTAAAGCCTCTGAAATTGGGGCAGGTGCCGTTTTTGCCCCCAAAAAAACCCCGGACCTCAAAAGTAACCCTTTGCCTTTTTCTATCGAAAATTTTCCCCTATAAAAATAATTAGACGGGGTAATCGGGAGTTAAATTTGGCCCTTTAAGGGGGGTTTTGGGAAAAGTGGAGACATTGGCGGGGGAAAACCAAAAAAAGGGGGTGGTCCTTTTGGACATAAAAATTTGGGGTTTTTGGAAAACTGCCAAGCGATTTAATCCTGACAGGCCAGGGGGCCTTGTTTTTCACCTTTTAATTTTTTTGGTTTCCTTTTCCTTGGGACTAAGAATGTTAAGGGGGGTTTTCCCCCCCTGGGGGTTTCCTTGCGGACTCTCCTGAAACTTCTGATCCCTCTGTTTTTTTGAAGGGGGTGTATTTTTTTTCCCCCTCCCCCCAAAATTTTAGACTTGCTCTGGGGGGGGGTAGGAGGATAGGCCCCCGGGGCCCCCCCCTTTTTGGGAAAATTTTTTGGCCCCGGCCCCAAGGGAAAAAAAAAGTGGATGTCTGAGTTATTGTTTTCCCCTTTGGGGTTTGGGGGCCCCCCAATTTTTGGGACCAGAGATTTGGGTTTGTCGGTCCTTTTTTGGGGGCCTCCCTTTTTTCGCGAGTCAGGGAATTTGTGCAGCCCGGGGGGGAATTTCTCTCGCTCCAAGCCTTGCTCTCGCCAGGGGTTTTGGGTTTTGCCTTGCCTGGCCCAAGAGCCCCTGGACCCATATCTCCCATGGATTTTTTTCCACTTCCGTTTTCGGGGGAAAGACCACCAAACTGGGAAAATTTTGTGATAGGTTTTCCAAAATGCATCTTGTGCCATTCCCAAAATTCCCTTTTTTCCTCAAAAGGGGGCCCCTTGTTCCTTCAGCACGTGGTTCTTTTTTCCGGCTTTTTGAGAACATTGTGTCGACCCGAGGAGTCCCCGTTTGTTTCCCGATTTTGGGGGGCTTTTTTTTTAAACTGGGTGTTCATTTTTTTCCTCGGGGGTTTTATCCTCAACCCCAAAAATAAACTGAGAGAAAAAAAACCCCCCTTTGGGGGGTTTTCAAGGGTGCTTTGTGTCTTTTGATCAGGTGGCTGGGGCTCTTTTTTGCCTTTGGTGAGTTTGGGTCCCTTTAAAAAAAGGGGTAGCTCTCCACTTTGATGTTCCCCTTTTTCTGTAATTCTGGGTTTCAAACCCCCTATTTTTTTTGGAAGACGGGGTTTTTTTTCTTCCAGGTGTTGCTCTGTTTTTTGGGGGTTTGCGCGGGTTTTTGGGGGGGCCGGGGTTGGGAGAGGTTTCTTTTTTTTTTTGCTCTTCCAGGGACATTTAAGATCCAAAAGGTTTTCCCAAAAGCCCTTTTTTAAAGAGGTTTGTTGACCATGGTTCCCTGCTGCTGTCCTTGCCCCTGTTTTGTTAGGGGAAATCTGGATATGTGGTTGAGAAAAATTGGATTCTCGTTTTTTAGCAAGACTCCAGTATTTGGAAATTTGAGGGTTGGGGTCAGGAAGAAATTTTGGGGGTTTTGCTTGGGAATCCATGTAGGAGATTTCCCGGGTTTCTAGAATTCCCCCGCCGCCCTGGTTGCTAAATGGGGTTTGGGGTCCCCTCCTCAAGGGGGGGTCTTTTTGAATGGTTTAAATGAGTTTGAAACCCCCCTCTGGTGGTTAAAGGGGTACTAGTGAGGATTGTGAAGAGGGGGAATCAGGTTTTAAAGTTGGTCTTTTTAAAGGGGAATTTTTTTCCCAGGGTTGGGGTGATAATTGTTTGTTAATCCTTCTTTCCTTTTTTCCCTTGTCCCCTGCGGTGTTCCATCTCTCTACGAAAAGCAATTTCTTTTTTGGGTTTTTTCTGTATTTTCTTTTTGGCCCGCACTTCGGGGGGGCCCGGGGCCCCTCCGGGGTTTTCCCCCTCTCGTTTGTTCAGCCACTGGTTTTGTGTTTTGCTTTTTCCTTTTTTTTCAGTGGCTGCTTTTTTTGTTACACCGAGAAAAATTTAGGTGGTAGGGTCGTGTTTCTGGTGTTTTTAAAAAGTAAATTTGGGTTTTTTTTAGGGTTTTTGGGTTGCGAAAGGCCCTTCCATCCTTTTTTATTTAGATAGTTTGGGCCCCCAAAAGGTTTTTTCAAAATTTTTTTTTTCTGTGTCAGTATTTCCTTTGTCTAACCCCATTACTGTTTGGGGGGTTTTATTATCTTTGGGGGGTTTTGCTCCCGGGGGGAAGTTTTTCCCATTCTATTTTAGGTGTAGTTGTTTCCGGCTGTGCAGGCGTCAGGCCAACGTAGGAACGCTCCACGGCTGCCCCCTTGTTTTTGGGGGGGTTTTGTCAGGGCTGCAACCAAGATTCCCAATGCTTGGTGATTTCCTTTTTGCCGTACTCCCCAGTACCCAAAAATAAAGTTTCACTGCCCAAACACTGAGTGCTGTAACCGGCTGGGCAGGAGCGGCCCCCGCCAAAGACATGCCCCAGAAAACCCTGACGGTAGGAACCCCCATGGGACAAAAAAAACGCTGGGTGTGTAAAACCGGCGGGCGGAGGGAGTCCCTGCCCAAAAAACTTCTGAGCGCAACTGGCAAAGTTGGGGCCCCGGGGGAAGTAGAAACAGAGTGGACAGAGCCTAATTGAAAAGTTTAAAATTGTACTTGTGGGTTTGGAACAGCAGGAAATTGCTGGTACAAGCTGGGGGCAGTGACTTTCTGAACCCCAAAAAAACAGGACATATGTTACTGTGCAGCGGCACTTCAAGCAGCAATGGCGATGTTTTGGGCCCGGTGAGATAGAAAAGATTGGAGGGAGAGAACAAATTGGGGGAAGTTGAAAAGGACTTGTGTTAGGGGACAGAGCGGAAAAATTGCACTACCCCCTGGGGTCATGACATTCTGAACCCCAAAACACAGGACTGTTGATGGCAGACAGCACTTGAGCAGCAACTGGCAGGTTGGAGCCCGGTCAAAGGGGTGTGGGGAAAAGGAGGAAATTGCCAGCACACAGCTGGGGATAGCTGACATTTCTGAACCCCAATAACACAGGAGCTAGGTTTACTGGCAGACACCTTTTTGGATAATACATGTTGGGCCCGGGTGAGGTAAAATGAGTGGAGGGAAGGACAAATTGGGGCAATTGAGAATCGGACTTTTGTGGTGGGACAGGATAAATCATTGTCCTACACAGCTGGGTACACTGACATTACTAAAACCCCAAAACCAGGGGCTAGTGTTGCTGTGCAGATGGACTTCTGAGAGCAACTGGCCTTTTGGAGCCCAGGGATAGGTAAAAAATGGGGGGAGAGGAAAAATTTTTGGGAAAGGTTAAAAATGGAAATTTGTAGGGGGCAGAGCGGGGAAAATTGCCAGTACCAGGGGGATCAGTGACTTTACTGAACCCCAAAAACGGGAGTAGTTTTTACTGGCGCGGCACTCCCCAGCAAAAAACTGGCAGTTTTGGGACCCCGGGCCCAAGGGTGTGTGGCTAATGTTGCAACTTTCAAATCTGATGAAATTTAAAATTGGATAGAGACTTTCCCGGGGACACACAGCAGGGAACAGCGGCATTACTGAACCCCCAACAAAACAGGGCGAGTGGTTTTCTCTGTGCATACAGCACTTCTGAGCAGCAACTGGGGTGTTGGGGGCCCAGGGTCAAGGGGATGGTGTAGTAAGGCCAGTATGAGCAAGTTTAATCTCTGGTGAACTTTAATTTGGAGGTACGGCTTTTTGCCGGAAACAGGGGGGAAAGCTGGGTTATGAACCCAAAACGGGACCAGTGTTTTTTCTTGTTCAGCATTCGAGCGCATGTGTTTAAAGCCCGGGTAAAGAAGGGTTGGGCTGGGGCCTATTTGGGCTTTTAATCTCTGGGTAATTTAAAATTGGGGGTAGGGGGATTTTGCCGGGGACAAACAGCAGGTGAACAGCTGGCTTTACTGCCCCACAACACGGAGGAGGGGTTTTTTCTTGTGCAAAAGCATTCGAGCGCAATGGGGGTTTTTGGAGCCCAGGGTAAAGAGGTGTAGGTGGGGCCAAAATGTGAGCAATTTTAAATCGGGTTTAACTTAAAATTGAGGTAGCAGATTTATTGGGCCCCAAAGGGGACCAGGCATTATAAACCCCTACAAAACAGGAGCGAGTGTTTTTCTCTTGCATACACACTTTTGAGCAGAAACTGGCGGTTTTGGACCCCGGGTCAGGGGTGAGGCGGGGGCCTAGTAAAAAGCAATTTAAATTTTGGGTTTGTAACTTTAATTTGGAGTGCAGACTTTTTGCGGACACACACAGGGAACAACAGGCTTATGAACCCTACAAACACGGGCTAGGTTTTCTCTGTGATACGCATTCTGAGCGCAATGGCGGTGTTGGACCCCGGTTAAGGGGGTGGGGTGAGGCCTATGATGAGAAGTTTAATCTCGGGTGAAATTTTTAATTTGGAGGTAGCAGGATTTTTTGCGGCCCAAAAGGGGGGGAACAGCGGCTTTAAATAAACCCCTCAAAAAGGAGTGTGTTTTTCTCTATGCATACACCCTTTTCTGAGCAGAAAAATGGCGGGTTGAAGCCCAGGGCAAGGGGGTTAAACCCTTAGGAGTTGCCTTTTTCCCGTGGACTTAAAAATGGTTACTCCAACAAGAGAAACGAAAATTTTTTCCCCAAAAAATTTGCTTTTTTTCAAAAATGAAAAAAACATTTAAAAAAAAAGCATAATGCAATGGCGACAACAAAAAGCAACCAAAAAAAAAAAACCCTAGGGTAAAGGGGTTTAAAGAATGCAAACAATAATTTTTTTAAACCATAAGGAAAGGGGATGTACCCGTAAATGTGCGGACAATGTATGTAGGATGTCATCATCATCATTAAAGTTATAGTAGTGTTGGCGAAATGCTAATATCTAAAAATATGTATCGAAATTGAAACCCGAAGCATAAAATCTCGATATCCTTTTTGATCCCGGGGGTCCATGTAAGTTAGGGGGAAAAAAATATGCAAAAAAAAAAACCCTTTTTTCTTTTAAACACAAAATACACCATAGAATACTTTATATTTAAATTAAATTTTAAAAATGTCATTGTGCTTTTTAAAAATATATAAAATAATTTTTGTTTTACACTTCTACATAGAAAAAAAGACTCTGATTCAATTGCCCGGGGAAACCGTGAATCCCCCGAAAATCGAAGGGGGCGGTGCCGGAACCCCAAAAACCCCCGGGCCTGTCGACTCAACTTGGGCGCACGAATGTTCTGTAGTCGCTAAAGGACCCCTTGTGCCTGAATTGAATGGTTTTGTGTTGAGAATTGCTAAAAAATCAGGAAAAGTATTTCCTTTTTTTCCCATAGGTCCGCGGGCACTGGTGAAAAGAAGGGCGTGCTCTTTATGGGTGTACATCACCAGTGACGCGAAAACGAGGCTCTAATGGTTGCAATGTAAGACGGGCCCACCTCTTCAGTTCCCCCTCCATCCCCTCAGTGTGTGGAAACTAAAACGAAGTCCCGCCTCCCTCAAAAGGGGGGCCCTCCCAAGTTAAAGCACATGTGACTTGAGAGTGGTAATGGGGACGGGAAATGTGAAGGGGGGAGCGTGAGAGCTCTCCCCCCCGGAAAAGGGCCCCATCGCCACGGAACCCCGTTGGGCCCCCCCGGCCGGGAAAAACCCCCTCCCCGCAAGAAACGGAGGATACCCAAGAGGCCCGGCCCCCGGGACCGGAGGGGTGCCGGGGGAAACGAGTGGGTGCCCTAAAACTAAATTGGAGCGGCGCCAATCCCCTAACCCGGTGTCCTTTTTCCCCGGAAAAGGGAGGGGCCCCTTTAGTGAGGAGTCCTTGCAATGTGATCCGGTTACGTTGTCGCAGTGGAGGCCCCGTTGTGAAAAAAATCGCACGGCAGCACCCCAACCCCCCTGTTGCCCCGTCGCTGAAAGAAGAAGCGCACCCGTCCTCAGGGAGGAGGCCGCGCGGGCACCGAGCATACCGCCGTACCGGAGCCCCCCATGTCATCTGTTCCAGCCGGTGTTCCCCGCAGGGAGTGCCGCCAGGACTGGGGGGGGCCAGGGAGCTCCGAAAACCGGACCGAAACGGGTTTGTGGTGGAGAATGGGCATGGTGGGGAGAATTAAAAACCGGCGTCAGGGGAAGATGGAGCTTTTGGGGGGGGAAGCAGAGCGAAAAAGGGAGCGCGAAACCCAAAAGCTTGAAAACGTCAGTGGAAAGGCCGGAGAAAGGGGCCGGATAAAAAAAGGGAAAAGGGAAACCCCGGGGAGCCGCGGCGAAGGGTGCAGTGGGGTTTTAAAATTTAAAAAAGGGTTGGGGCTTATCCAGGACCCTGGTTTTTATTTAAAAATTTTGGAACCGGCGGGAGGGCTCACCCCAAAGGGGACACCCGGGGGGGGCCCTTTTCCCAGGGGATTGGTGCTTACCCCGAACGGGGGGTTAAATGGGGGTGCCCAAATTTTTCCAGGTGCACCCCTACCCCCCAAATGTCGGAACCGGGGGCCCTCGGGCCTTAGCCTCCCCACCCAGGCCTCTGCAAAGTGCCCACCCCACGCCGAAAAAATCCAACCTCCCAATGGTCTCCTAGCCCCCCAGCAAAGGACATGAAAGTATAGTCCCCCTACCCGGCCCTGTAGGCCCCCTGGGGTTGTTCAGTCCGGGACTGGTTCCGACCCGGAGGGGTGAAAGAGGTGGCCCACAAAACCCAGATGGGGGTCACGACTTGATTTGAAACAGGCCCAAAACACTCATCAGTCCTGGAGGTCCTTGGCCTGGATGTTGCAAGATCGGGAAGAGACCATTTTTGGTCCTGAACACCCTGCCAAAAAATTTAAAAAATAACCCGGCCCGGTCCCTGTAGTAAATAGTTAAATTGTTTAGGGAACCCGACGGGTGAATGTCTAAAAAATTTTTTTTAATTTAATTAAAAAAAAAAAACAAGTTTTCATTATTTTTTAATACGTCTCATCCTGCGACGCCATCGACCCTCCTGTAAAAAAATAAAAAAAAAAAAAAAAGTAAACCACCTGATCGACGCAGTCCATAGAACGGTGTCCCCCAAACGATCCAGCTCGCAAACATCAGAATGACAGCAGAGCCTGTCATCCCGGCGCACAGTGATTCCCTTTTCCCCCGGCGTGAGTAAATCGGACTGGTTTACGGCCGGGATTACCCTGCAGTCACTCCCGTTATCGCGAAAAACTGCTGTGACCGCCAGGGAGAAGATATTGCGGCCATAAAGAGTCCAGGACGTGACCCCCGGAGATTTCTGCAGGTAAATGCCGCGATCCTGAAAAGACCCAAACCCACGGACACTCCCAGTGACAGTGAAAAAATCCCATTCCGATCCCATAAGACAAAAATCGAAAAAGAATTATCGAAGGCCCGTAGACTAAATCGGCCGATAGCCGATATTTGCAGTTTTCTTCGCTCAACACTAGTTTTATGGGGACAGTAAAAAATACATCATTGAGAAAACTATTAGTTCACACCCCATATATTAGGTCCCCATGTAATCCTGATAATATGGCGCAATAATCAATGATCAACCTACCCCAGAAAAGTGGGATCGGCATAGTGAAAAATTGCTATGTATGCCTGCAAGAGCAGGGGAAACAATGCCAACGGATAGAAAAGGAAAGTATCTATGTACAGATGATAGCCACTTATGGCGAATGCGATTAATACTCTACCTCCCAAAATGGCTGCGGCACCACTCACGCGTGTTTTCGCTTGTAGCTTGTTTTAAAAAGGGGAAGTGCATGTTTGCTTGCCCGGCAGTTTTGCCGCCCCACGGCCCTTTTCCCGCTCTGCCGTTTAGTGGGGCGTGGGCCATATATGCTGACTTGCGTGAGTTCCGCAGCTTCTTCAGGTAGCCCCCGCTACAAAGCCGCCATCATGACTGATTTTTCCCCTATAAACATGCACCAAAGAGCAACCCTAAAACAATTTCCCCCCTTGAAGAAGCTACAACGAAACGCGCGTGAGGGGTGCCCCCAGCCTTTTTTGAGGTACGTATTATATCCCCTTTTCCCCTCGTGGCTATGCACTCTTATACATAGATAGCATATACCTTTTCTATCCGTTGGTGTTTTTTTCACTTTTTATAGGTTATGCATGAAATTGCGCCTAATTTCAGATTAGATGCGGGGCCTTTCATATATGGGTGTGAACTAAGAAAATGCCTCATCAGTGTATTTTTTGCTGTCACATATATAAGTAATGATGAAGATGACAGCCTACATCAATTGTCTGCACTAATACGGTTGTCTACCCTTCCCTTTGCAGCTTAATGGATTAAAGAAATGTACTTGTAACATTAATTTGAACCCCCTACCCTAAAGTAGGCTTTTTTGGGGCATTGTAGTCGCCATGTGCATAAAAGCGCTTATATTTAAAATGCTATTTTTACATATTGGACTACAAATTTACATTTTATGTTGGAAAGCTTCAGTTTTCTTGTTTGGAGCATATCATCGGTTTTAGGCCCGCCCTATGTGTAGCAATTTGACATCATGTGGGGCATGTGGGGGAGCAGAGACTCATTGCCAGAAAACACACAGAACAGCTGGCTTACGAACCACACTAACACAGGAGCTTGTGTTTTTCTCTGTGCAGACGGCATTCATCTGAACAGCAACGGGCAGTTTTTGGGGGCCAGGGAGAAACAGTTCAGGGGGTAGAAACATGAACCCAACAGGAGCCCATGGATACTGTTGCCAACCAATTTTTTAAACTTAAACCGGACAGGCAAATTTAGGCGAAAATCCATGCCTTGTTAAATTTCAGAAAAGTAAGCCGGGTCAACGTTATCGGGGGAGAGTCCGAAAGCAAGGTCTGTTAGTACCCCACCTGGGGCACTAAAGACTCTCCGATAATACACTAGCAAGCAGGGCAAGTCATGCACCTCCAATGCAACCTGCTAAGCTCGGGCCATGTATCCACTTAGAGACCCTAAAACTTGAAGCGAAAGAGCCGTCTGGGATACACGGGAGAGGGCAAGACATGTAGCCCTGTCACCATCTAAACGGAATCGTTGCCCCCTGCTGACTGGACCGTCTGTGATGTGTAAAACTTTTTGCGGGACTAAAAACTTTGCCAAAATTTGGGGCCCCATACTGGTTTTGCCCTGTGCAAGGCTCTGCTTCGGGCTCCCTCTTGGGGCAGAGCTTTCTCCACTGCCTCAAAGCACAGAGCTGCTTTTAAAAAGCACAGCGCAGTGCTATCGGTTTAAAAGGGAAAGAACATGAGGGAATGCACCAGTGTGTCTTGAAAACCCATGCATTTACGCTCCCGGTTCAACGGTGTTTATGAGCTTTGAAGTTGTCCAAAGGGGAGGGTCCTAGGGGGGTTACACCCAAATTTAATAAAGCGGGTGTAAATAGGGGCAATGCGGGCGGCGTTTTCCAGGCACTGCGAAAGAAAAAAACCCAGTGCCTGTGTGTTCAGATTTCCCAACTGGCAAGAAACCTGTCCCCTGCAAAGGCGTCATCTCGGGCCTGCTCGCATAAACCCCACCCTCGCTCTACATACTGGCTACTAGAGAAAAGTGTACCCCCCCTCCCCTGGAGTGATGTCTTCCTCTCCATTGGCCCTCCTAAACCTCCCAAAAAGGGGTCCCCTCCTAGGCCTTTGTGGGGAACCACATTGCGCAGACTGCCAGAAGCTAATGGAATTTGTGGACTCCTAAACCTCCACTTCTTCCAAAACCTCATCCCTTATGCTTGCAGGTTTTTTGAAGCGGGCAGATAGGGGAGAAAATTCATGCTGACTAGTGCATCACCCAGCACTCACCATCGCGGGGAAATCATCGAACACACGCAAAACGGGGCATATGGCCTTCATAGAGTCCCACCAGAGGTGGTGAATTTGGAACGGCGCGAAGTGCGACTTGTTTGCACCTGAATCAGCGGTACTTCTTTAAACTGTGCCTGCTGCTCACAAAAAACCGCTCCAACATATGTTTAAAGTGGAATTTTCCACCTTGGGGGGTAGGTTTACATAAGATGCGATGTCCGGAAGTCAGAATCGCCGTTGTAGACTGCCCAAAGCCGATCTGGCCATGTTGGAACGCCGCAAGTGAGCGCACTCTAGGACCTTGTGCAGCAGTGCATCAAATCTGGATAGTCCCCTCAAAAAACTCTGCACACCAAGTGTGAGCAAAAATGTGTCCAGACATGGTAATGTGAGTGAGGTTGCCTAGGGCCCCGAGCTGCCACCAAAATTTTTGGCCATTGCCACAACACTAAACCCAAAACTGGCTGAAGGTTTGCTGGCACAAACCACCACGTCGCTCTCCCCGCTTGATGTCATTCCAAGCTCCTGCGCTGTGTGGCTTCGATTCCCCTTTGAAATTTTTTCAGGACGGGCCCGTTTGACGTTTGCCACGGCTGTGCACAAAACGGCCGTAACAGGAAAGCGTTCACGGGTCCATTTGGAGGCAACAGGACGACTCCCCGCAGCGATGATTATGAGGAACTGGAGTAGGAGGAGGAGTCAATGTGTACAACTGGATTCCGCAATCCTTGGAGTTGGCAGAACACGTACAACGCCACTCTCAAGATCAGAACCCGGGTCCACAACATTTACCCAATGGCAGTGAGGGAAAGGTATCGCCCTGTCCATGATTACTGGTGCACACATCGGGGGTCAGGGGGACCTTGCTACTGATGGCGTTTTGTAAACCATGTTTAATTTTCCCTTTCCCCATGCTTTTACAGGCGGGACACTTGCCTGCTGATTAAAAAGCGGGAAGCACGTTGTTTTTGTGGGACTGCCAAAGACATAAGTTTTTGGAAAGGGGTCATTTTCCACCACCTGAATGACAGCATTTCAAGGGACAGGGGTTTTGCAATGCCAGCATTTAGAGCCTGTGCTCGGGGATGGTTTGCCAGTAAAGGCCCTTTTCTCCCATGCCTGTCTACCGATGGGTTAGAGTGGCCTGGGGGGTGTGGGATGCAGGGAACGTGGTGCCCGTGGGTGGAATTACACTGGGCTCTGTACACCAGTGCCAGAGGTTCTTTTCCAAAAGGGGGCCCCCTTGAGGAAAAGGGTTTTACCCGCTGTGGGTGAGCCGGAGGAAGAGGGTACAACACACTGAAGAAAGGGAAAGGGGGGCTTTAGGTTGGGGAAAAACGTCTTTTTATGTGTCTTTGTAACTCCCCCACGTGCTTGGTCGCACAAGTTTCCAAATATTTGTTTGGGATTGAGGTTGCTGACACTTTTAGGGTCTTTATTTTTTGATTACACACTTGCATTTGACCCAAAAGCAAATTTTTCATCGCAAAATGTGTTTAAAAAGGAAACCCCGGGGGACATGCAAGTCCTGGGGGGCGCCCGTTTTTCTTTTGGGAAAAGAAAAAAGCTCCAACGGGTGGCAAAGCGGGGGGCTACAGGCAAACCGAGTCTGACCCCTACCTCTCCCCCTGTTTTGGGGGGTTGGGGAATCTCTTCCAGAGCTGCCTCACCACCTTCCTGTTCCCCACGCCATGATGGATCAAGGACCCATCATCTACACAAACCCCTTTTCAAACCCCGGGCTTCTCCTGGGGTCATCTGGCCAGCACCATGCGCAACAAAATTTGGCACTAGAGTCTCATCAAAACGGGATGCTTTTCAAAAGGTGTGCTGACCAAAGGGCACGGGCCCCCCCCGCCTCTTCAATTCAGGGGGGGGGGAGAAAAAAAGGGGCAGTTACCCCTCACTGAAAACTCCCCTCTTCAAATTCAGAATGCTGCTTCTGGCCCCCGTCTTTCCAAGCCACAGATTCAAAGAACTTTAAGAAAGACTGAGCTGGCTCCTGTACAACTCTTTTTGAATGCCTGGGCAATTTGGCAGTGGTGAAAAGACAGAGGGTTTGTTCTTCAGTGCCCTTGGTCCTGAGGGGAAAGGGAAGTAATTGAAGTCCAAGCTATTAGCTGCAACCCAAACCAAAAAACGGCTTCAATTTGTTCTTCCGCCCAGGGGGAAAAACGGAAAAATTCTCCTACAAACCTGCCCCTAAGGACCGCCCCCCGGGAAAACAGGGGATCTGTGTCACTAAATCCACACAGGCCCACAAAATCCCCAGGGGCCCTTCTCTCTGCTGAAACTCCACGCCCACGCCCCACGTTCCCTTTTACCCCTGCCTTCTCCACTGTGAAAAAGAAAAAGAAAGCTAAAGAACTAAGGCCTGGAGCCTTATCCTGAACACTGCAAACAGGAAAAGAAACACAATTATTAAAGGGGAAAAACCTTTTAAAATATGAGCAAGGGGCCTACCTCCCCGTGAGGTGGGGCTTTAATTCACTTTGGGGTTTTTAAAAAAAAAAAACAGGTTGTAAATAAAAAAGGGGCCGGGGAAAAGTACACAAAATTTTTGTACCTAACAACCGCAGGAACCCCCCAAGCATCGTGAACCCCCCTTGGAAATTTAACCCCTGGCGGGGTTCCGCCGGGCCACAACCAGCCAAAAGGCCCTCAATCACTAAAAACAGGGCCCAACTAAAGTAGCTGGAACGGAGGGGAAGCACACAAAATTTGGGATTCCGGCCCCCCCCCCCTGCCCCAGTGGCAATTAGGGGCCAAGGACGCCCTTTTTGAGGCGGACGAAACCCCGCATGATGAAATTGGAAAAACCCAAACTTCAGCGTGCGCTGCACCAAAAAGAGAACCCCCCAACAGCCAGCCCACGGCAGAGAACTGGCACTAGCTCTGACGGGCCCCCCGCATCTATCTCCAAATTTTTGCAACCAATGTTTTGGGAAATCCAAAAGGGAAGCGGGGCACCCGAGAGGTTTAAACAAAATGTTAGAGAGCTTAAACCCCCCCCCAACCCAATTGGGCCTTTGGACCGACGTTCACCCGGGACTCCAACCACCCCCGGGGGTGGGTGCAGAAAAATTTCAGCGTGATGCTGCCTCACAAAAGCCCCGACAAACAGCCGTAAACCACTGCAGAAACTGTGCACTAGCTCTGAAAGGCCCGCTCTCAAAACCCATAGTGCTTGCAACCAATGTATGTGATACGGAGGGAAGTGCGGCACCCTAAAAGGAGGAGAAATTTAAATAAAAAAATGCGGGCCAGCAATTAAAAAAAAATATGAGGCAGTGACCCACGTTTAGCGACAAACAACCGCATTTGATCAGAACAAACTTCAGAGGGGACCGGCCACTCACACACAACCTTGCAGAAGCTGTTAAAAACCGCACAGCAGGAAAAAAGAAGCTTACACAGCGTTGGAAAAACCTACCCTGCCAAAAGCCCCAAACACAAAATCGGCAATCCCAAACTGTCCCCAAATCAGAAAAACAGCGTTCTTTTCCCAACCGAATTCACAGCAGAGTGAAACCAAAATTGGCGGCGGCGCCTTTTTTAGTGCATTCTGACTCATTTCAGCCCCCAAATCACGGGCCATGGCCATTAAGTTAACATGACCGCAGCCTTACAGGATTGCCCCCCCATTCTTAGGATTCCCCCATTGGTTAAAATCAAATCACACGGGCCTCTCATAGCTTTTTGGAACTTCCAAAACCGGTATACATAAGGCAAAAGTATCGGAACTCAGTACCCGGAATTCCTGAAAACCCCGGCGAATATCGGCCGATACCCGATACTTGCGGTATCGGAATGCTCCACACTAATCATCAGCTCTTGCTGTCACTGATATTAATGGCAGCAGGTGCAGCTGATGGGAGTAATCGTCCCAGAAGCCGCTGCCTGCTGTCATTGTTCTCACAACAGCTCTCCTCATTCTCCCCTGCTCGTGCTGATTGCCGACAGAGCAGGGGAGATTGATGAGAGTCGTCTTCAGCACCAGGTGCCGGGGAGCAGCACTTATTGTACCGCTGCTTCCCTAGCGCCCACCATGTGGTACTGATGCAGTACACAGGCGGCACATGGTTGCCACACATTTGTCACACGTATTACTCACACGGACATTGACATCTCCGGTAACAATTTCACATTAGAGCAAGTGACATGGAAAATTTCTAATGGTGAAGTAAGTTATTGGCTGTGAAATCAATGGACCTTTATGAAGGCATTGGGAGCATGAGATCTTTCTCACGATCTCCGTGATGTCAGACAGGTCCTATCAGTTCATCCGATAGCAGACACTGCTCAGTGTCTCTGTTGGCTGGCAGCAGTATGGTTGCATCATGCAACCATGCAGACTTTCATCTAGATGTAGCAGAGCTAGACCCATCACAGGACAGATGGATTATTATCTTCTCTGAGGAAAGGTGAGGAATGTTGTTTTTTTAACTCTTTTGCATAAGACAATGGCATCAGTGGAATGGGCGAGGTCTTAAGTATGGTTTAATTAAGATTTATTAAAGGAGTCTGTGTCATTCTTTCAATTAAAGTACTTTTTTCATACAATATGACTATGGGATTAGTACATCAACCCCCCCAGCTATCACCTCACTTGCCACCACTACAGGGCAAGTGGCAAGAGTGAGGCTATGTGCTAGAATTGACACATCTTATAGATGCGCCTTTTCTGGGGTGGCTGAGAGCTGATGTTTTTAGCCTGGGGAGGGGCAGTGTTCATGGCACTTTCCTAGGCCATTTATATCAGCCCATGGCTGTCTGCATAGCCTTTTCTGGTTATTAATTATAGGAGGACCCTATCTTATTTTTTTGGAGGGTCCCCCATTTTAATAGCCAGTAAAGGCTAAGTATACAGCTGTAAGCTGATATTAATAGCCTGGGAAGCTCCATGGGTATTACCCCCTTCCCATGCTATACACATCTGCCCCCAGCCGTTGGCACTCCCTCTGCTGGTTAAGAACATTACACGGGAGCCCACTCCATTTTTTTCTGAGAAATAATCTTTTAGTAATGAACCCTAGAACGCATAACCATAGAAATCTACACTTTCACATACCTGGGGCCTTTTAGGCATGTGTGCAGATAACATGGAATAACTCAAATAAAAAATACTTTTCAAAGTTTATTTGAAAATTGCAAAGTAAGGATGCATTCCCACTAGCGCTGGGGTCCGCCAGGAGGGGATGCGTAATGGATCTGAGCTCCTGGGGACCCCAGCTAAGGCTAATTCCTTTTCAACTTTACTGATGACCCCAACAATTCTCACATGTTATCTGTTCGGAAGAATGTTCCTTGCAGACATTTTGTCCTCAAGTAGTACAGATACACTCAGATTTCCTTTCCTTCTTTGCTGGACAAATATAACAACGCGTCCAAGAACCCCATCAGTACTATAACAAAAAACATTAGTTTTGGATGTTCTATTTATACGTTCTGCTGGATCCACTACTTCTTCATCATCTGAAGATTCACTGGACGATGAAGTAGAGACATTAGCTGGTGGCATGTACTCTTCATCATACAAAGAAAGTTCACTGTCTTCATCAATATCAAAAATGATTGCTTAGATTTCTTGCTCAGTCAAACCCCTGGATGTAGACTGTGCCATTGTAAACTTAGATGTCAGTAAACTAAAATAAAAAAAAAATAATGATTACAATCAGGGTTGTACACTCTTTGTTAGTGTGTGTGCTGAGGGTAAAGTATTGCCCCCTCCTCTCACCTTCAGCAGGTTACCACTTTCTTTTAGGTGCAATAGAAGTCTCTGGATTTTTGTAACTCAGAAAGTTTCTTTTTCCAGAAACAAGAAAGCTGATTCCTTCCTCCAAAGTCTCTTCAGCAAGTAGCACACACTGAACAGGATGTTGTCTGTCCTCCTGGTCCTGTGTGTTCAGGACCTGTGATGATGTCGGAGATGCATGACTTTGTGAGGGAGCCTCCTTCCCAAGATTACATGACCAAGTAGTCAGGCAGAATCCACACTCTTCACAGCAACAGCAGAGTCATAAAGACTGTGTCATAAAGACAAATGTTCCCCAGCAGCAGTAAAGACAAAAAGACTGAGGATCACATGTAAACCTAGTACAGGCCTAAAAGGCCCCAGGTATGTGAATATGGGGTAATCCCAAAAAAGAGTTGCTATACCAAAATGTCTGTAACATAAAAATATATGAAAAACTGGAAATTGCTAACAACTACAGTCATGGCCAAAAGTTTTGAGAATGACACAAATATTAATTTTTACAAAGTCTACTGCTTCACTTTTTCTAATGGCAATTTGCATATACTCCAGAATGTTATAAAGAGTGATC
>JARQOD010000004.1:419446921-419542379 GCA_033576555.1 Oophaga sylvatica
GATCTAACAGTGTGGTTACCCAGTAGTCAGAATTATTTTGAATTCTGACAATTCGAAGGTCAGGTTGCAGGTATTGCAGCAAGAAGGCACTCATGTGTCTTGCGCATCCAGGAGCACCAAGTCCCTGTTGTGTTGGTGGCGAGGTATGAATCATGCTTCCTTCCTCTGCCCTCTCCCCCAACCTCACACAACAGAAATGTGATCAAGGTCTGTCTCATCTGATGAGTCTTCCATGTCCATCGCCAGTTCGTCCTCCACTTCTTCCTGGGCTCTTGCACCTTCCTCACTAGTGGAGCTTAGTATAGATGGCCTAATAGAATGAGTACCACACAGTGCTACTATGCCCACAATTATTGTCCAGGCAAGATGCAGCTAAAAATTATTAGGAATTTGAACTCTGGTGGAGCTTTGTATAGATGGCCTAATAGAATGAGTACCACAGACTGCTACTATGCCCACAATTATATTACAGGCAAGATGCAGCCAAAAATTATGACTATTTCAATGCTGGTGGAGATTTGTAAAGATGGCCTAATAGAATGAGTACCACAGACTGCTACTCTGCCCACAATTATTCTACAGGCAAGATGCAGATAGAAATTCTTTTTTTTTAAACTCTGGTGGAGCTTTGTATAGATGGCCTAATACAATGAGTACCACAGACTGCTACTCTGCCCACATTTATTCTACAGGCAAGATGCAGCAAAAATTATGAGTATTTCAACGCTGGTGGAGCTTTGTATTGATGGCCTAATACAATGAGTACCACAGACTGCTACTATGCCCACAATTATATTACAGGCAAGATGCAGCAAAAAATTATGAGTATTTCAACGCTGGTTTAGCTTTGTATAGATGGCCTAATAGAATGAGTACCACAGACTGCTACTATGCCCACAATTATATTACAGGCAAGATGCAGCCAAAAATTATGAGTATTTCAACGCTGGTGGAGCTTTGTATAGATGGCCTAATACAATGAGTACCACACACTGCTACAGGCCCAAAATTATTCTTCAGGCAAGATGAAGCTAAAAAATAATTTATTTGAAAGCTGGTGGAGCTTAGTATAGATGGCCTATTAGAATGAGTAACACACACTGCTACAGGCCCAAAATTATTTTCCAGCCTAGATGCAGCTACAAATTATTAGCAATTTTAAAGCTTAAAATGTTTGGTGAGGTGATTTTACCAAATCCTCAAGCTTTTACTCTCCCCAGGATGACACAGGGGTAGAAAAGTCCTTGCGGATCCATGATTTGTTCATCTTTATGAACGTGTCTGTCTACATTCGCAGTGGACAGCCGCGTGCGCTTATCTGTCAGCACACCACCAGCAGCGCTGAACACACGTTCAGAGAGAACGCTGGCTGCTGGGCATGACAAGATCTCCGAAGGCGTGAGTGGCGAGCTCCGGCCATTTATCCAGATTGGAAGCCCAAAAAGAGCAAGGGTCCAGTGACACAGTCATGGCTTCGATGTTCAGTTGGAGATACTCCTGTACCATCGTCTCTAGGCGTTGACTATGTGTCTCACTTCTTCTCTCCTGTGGCCTTGCAAAGGATGGGCTAAAAAACTGGTGAAAGGATTCCGCAAAATTGCTGTGAACGCCAGCAGATACTGTGTTTCTGTTACGGTTTGAGTGCTGAAGACTCACAGTCCCTCGGTTGGCAAGTTAGAACTGTGAGATTCACTACGTGCACCACTGGTGTTTTGTGGAAAAGCACATGTAAGATTCTGCAACAGTCTCTGCTGATACTCCTGCATGCGTGAATCCCTTTCTATTGCAGGAATTATTTTGGCAAATTTACTTTTGTACCGGGGATCTAACAGTGTGGCTACCCAGTAGTCAGAATTATTTTGAATTCTGACAATTCGAAGGTCAGGTTGCAGGTAGTGCAGCAAGAAGGCACTCATGTGTCTTGCGCATCCAGGAGCACCAAGTCCCTGTTGTGTTGGTGGCGAGGTACGAATCATGCTTCCTTCCTCTGCTCTCTCCCCCAACCTCGCACAACAGAAATGTGATCAAGGTCTGTCTCATCTGATGAGTCTTCCATGTCCATCGCCAGTTCGTCCTCCACTTCTTCCTGGGCTCTTGCACCTTCCTCACTAGTGGAGCTTAGTATAGATGGCCTAATAGAATGAGTACCACACAGTGCTACTATGCCCACAATTATTGTCCAGGCAAGATGCAGCTAAAAATTATTAGGAATTTGAACTCTGGTGGAGCTTTGTATAGATGGCCTAATAGAATGAGTACCACAGACTGCTACTATGCCCACAATTATATTACAGGCAAGATGCAGCCAAAAATTATGACTATTTCAATGCTGGTGGAGATTTGTAAAGATGGCCTAATAGAATGAGTACCACAGACTGCTACTCTACCCACAATTATTCTACAGGCAAGATGCAGATAGAAATTCTTTTTTTTTAAACTCTGGTGGAGCTTTGTATAGATGGCCTAATAGAATGAGTACCACAGACTGCTACTATGCCCACAATTATATTACAGGCAAGATGCAGCCAAAAATTATGACTATTTCAATGCTGGTGGAGATTTGTATAGATGGCCTAATACAATGAGTACCACAGACTGCTACTATGCCCACAATTATATTACAGGCAAGATGCAGCAAAAAATTATGAGTATTTCAACGCTGGTTTAGCTTTGTATAGATGGCCTAATAGAATGAGTACCACAGACTGCTACTATGCCCACAATTATATTACAGGCAAGATGCAGCCAAAAATTATGACTATTTCAATGCTGGTGGAGATTTGTATAGATGGCCTAATACAATGAGTACCACAGACTGCTACTATGCCCACAATTATTGTCCAGGCAAGATGCAGATAGAATTTTTTTTTTTTTAAGGCTGGTGGAGCTTTGTATAGATGGCCTAATACAATGACTAACACAGACTGCTACTATGCCCACAATTATATTACAGGCAAGATGCAGCCAAAAATTATGAGTATTTCAACGCTGGTGGAGCTTTGTATAGATGGCCTAATACAATGAGTACCACAGACTGCTACTCTGCCCACATTTATTGTCCAGGCAAGATGCAGATAGAAATTCTTTTTTTTTAAACTCTGGTGGAGCTTTGTATAGATGGCCTAATACAATGAGTACCACAGACTGCTACTATGCCCACAATTATATTACAGGCAAGATGCAGCAAAAAATTATGAGTATTTCAACGCTGGTGGAGCTTTGTATAGATGGCCTAATAGAATGAGTACCACAGACTGCTACTATGCCCACAATTATTCTACAGGCAAGATGCAGCAAAAAATTATGAGTATTTCAATGCTGCTGGACCTTTGTATAGATGGCCTAATAGAATGAGTACCACAGACTGCTACTATGCCCAAAATTATTGTCCAGGCAAGATGCAGATAGAATTTTTTTTTTTTTTAAGGCTGGTGGAGCTTTGTATAGATGGCCTAATAGAATGAGTACCACACACTGCTACTATGCCCAAAATTATTGTCCAGGCAAGATGCAGAAAAAATTCTTTTTTTTTTAAAACTCTGGTGGAGCTTTGTATAGATGGCCTAATAGAATGAGTACCACACAATGCTACTATGCCCAAAATTATTGTCCAGGCAAGATGCAGATAAAAATTCTCTTTTTTTAAACTCTGGTGTAGCTTAGTTTAGATGGCCTAATAGAATGAGTAGCACACACTGCTACTATGCACACAATTATTGAACAGGCTAGATGCAGCGAATAATTAGGAGTGATTTGAATGCTGGTGTAGCTTAGTATAGATGGCCTAATAGAATGAGTAGCACACACTGCTACTATGGACACAATTATTGAACAGGATAGATGCAGGGAATAATTAGGAGTGATTTGAATGCTGGTGTAGCTTAGTATAGATGGCCTAATAGAATGAGTAGCACACACTGCTACTATGCACACAATTATTGAACAGGATAGATGCAGAGAATAATTAGGAGTGATTTGAACGCTGGTGTAGCTTAGTTTAGATGGCCTAATAGAATGAGTAGCACACACTGCTACTATGCACACAATTATTGAACAGGATAGATGCAGCGAATAATTAGGAGTGATTTGAACGCTGGTGTAGCTGACAAAAAGTGATAGCAACTGCTGTAACCTAGCCCTGAAAAGGGCTGCAATTACAAATAGTCACTGTCCCAAGTTGACCTATCTGTCTATTTAAGAGTGAGCACAGACCTGCCTGCTAAAACTGCTAGGAACTGATGCAACGTAGCCCTCAAAAGGGCTGCAATTACAAACTAGTCCCTACTCCCTAAACCTTCCTCTCTATTTCTCAGCTATTTCGCTTGCAAGTCGCAGTTGCACAATGCACACACAATATAGCGCTAACAGCAGCAGTGCCGTCTAACACTGAGCTGCAGCAGTGAGAAAATGGTGGCGAGGGGGGAAATGGCTGGATCTTATAGGGCAAGGACATGTGACATACACAGCCAATGACACATGCCCTTGCTTGTGTGAAAAAAAGCACCTCGCTCCGTGTGTGCGCTGCTGATAGGCTGACAGACTGCACCGCCCACTGGAAATGCAGGAAAGAAAAAAAAAATGGAGATCTTCATTATTTCTGCAGAGATCCATGCCATGCCCCTCCCCCCGCCATGCTGGACACTCAAAATGTGTATTAACAGTGATTCTCAGCATAACTGTAAAAAAATCCAGTGACGATTTAGGTGCACGAACAGTTATCGAACATTACCTCGAACAGCCGGATTTTTTCCAAATCGTTCTGGTTCGTCGAACAACTCGAGCACCACCCAAAACAGCTCGAATTTGAGATTGGCGAACAGTTCGCTTCGAACACCGCTCATCTCTAGTTATAGAGCTATAACCTCGTAAAATTACAGTGGTCAGAATTGTAAAAATTGGTTTGGTCATTAAGTACCAAATAGGCCCTGTCACTAAGTGGTTAATCATGGATTAAAGGCTGTGCCTTGTCAATATTGCAGGAAAAAGTAGAACTAGAAAAATAGAAAGACATAAAACATAAAAATTTGATGCAGTGTCCACAAATCAATGTTCCCTGAGAATGAAAAAACACTTAAATTCTGGCACTACGTTTTACAACAACCAATGGCACAAAAAAATTTAAGTTGTTGCTTTTGCATATGTACAGTACAGACCAAAAGTTTGGACACACCTTCTCATTTAATGATTTTTCTGTATTTTCATGGCTATGAAAATTGTAAAATTACACTGAAGGCATCAAAACTATGAATTAACACATGTGGAATTATACATTACACTTTACAAAAAAGTGTGAAACAACTGAAAATATGTCTTATATTCTAGGTTCTTCAAAGTAGCCATCTTTTGCTTTGATTACTGCTTTGCATGCAGAAAAGGTGAACGTATGGACTCTACCTGCCTGGTTCCCAGCGTGAAGCATGGAGGAAGAGGGGTGATGGTGTGGGGGTGCTTTGCTGGTGACACTGTTGGGGATTTATTCAAAAATTGAAGGCATACTGAACCAGAATGGCTACTACAGCATCTTGCAGGAGCAAGCTATTCCATCCGGCTTGCGTTTAGTTGGACTATCATTTATTTTTCAACAGGACAATGACCCCAAACACACCTTCAGGCTGTGTAAGGGCTATTTGACCAAGAAGGAGAGTGATGGGGTGCTACGCCAGATGACCTGGCCTCCACAGTCACCAGACTTTAACCTAATCATGATGGTTTGAGGTGAGCTGGACCGCTCACCACTTCAATTTTGAATAAATCCCCAACAGTGTCACCAGCAATGCACCCCCACACCATCACACCACCTCCTCCATGCTTCACGGTGTGAACCAGGCATGTAGAGTCCGTCCGTTCACCTTTTCTGCGTGCAAAGCAGTAATCAAAGCAAAAGGTGGCTACTTTGAAGAACCTAGAATATAAGACATATTTTCAGTTGTTTCACACTTTTTTGTAAAGTGTAATGTATAATTCCACATGTGTTAATTCATAGTTTTGATGCCTTCAGTGTGATTCTACAATTTTCATAGTCATGAAGATACAGAAAAATCTTTGAATGAGAAGGTGTGTCCAAACTTTTGGTCTGTACTGTATATATATTTTTTTATTAATGGGCATGATTGCTCATGTTTTGCTGGTTTATATTGCTGCTGCTCCTATTAGGAATGTCATTGTGTGGAATAGAGAGATATAATTTACAAGAATCCATCCCACTTGTCATTTTAGTTGAGTAAGAATAATTACACACTTAAGCCCAAAAGCCAGGGCAAACTATTTCATGAAGCAGATGCTGCCCCAGCCTTTACACAAGCAATATGTCTGTATAGTTCTCCAAGGGATTTCTATTAACAAGTAAATTATGTTCCATACATCTGGCACTGCCATTGATCTTGTGCCTATAACTGTAGTGTCACACAAGTGAGACCAAGTTTGTTTGCCTGTGATAGACCCTTATTCCCATCTCTGTCCATCTTGTCTGGTTTACTAGCTCTACAGTGCAGCTGTCCTTGAAAGTACGATTTAATTTATCTCCATAAAAACAGCCAAGGGAACTCGCCAGAGTCCAATTTACTCTAATGCCAGTTTGTTTTTTTCACTTCTTGATACCATTAATTCCAGCAATATTACATGTAGTGTTAGAGAAGAAGAATAATCCACTATAGTCAATCAAAGTAAATGGAGAAAATAAAGTATACCATGATTTTTAACACAGTTTATAGCTAAAAACTGCTCAAAGATAAGTCTTAAAAGGGCCAATCCTGAAATTTCTCTCCCAACCTAAGGCTGTGTTTCCACGATCCGGAACCACAGCGCTTTGGACGGAGCAGAAAGTCCGCTCCGCCCAAAGCCCCGCCCCCTTCTGAACGCGCAGTCAATCAGGATGTGTTCATGGAACACATCCGGAACACATCCGGAATGACCACAGGGCTACATAGCCCTGTGTTATTTGCCTTGCGGCGACGCAGCGTCGCCGCAAGGGAATAGGGCATGCTGCGGTCTAAAAAGACGCGCCGCATGTCCGTAAACGCAGGTCTTCCGCCTGCGTGTTTTGAAGCATAGTGGAGACGGGATTTCTTGAAATCCCCTCCACTATGCTGTAACATCTGGACTCTGCGTGTTTGACGCTGCGCCAACGCACAGCGTCAAACACGCAGCAAATCCTGACTGGTCCTGACCGTGGAAACATACCCTTAGACTTGTGCAGTTCTAGCTATAGCATGTGCTTCCTCCCAGGTGCAATAAGCTCCTGGGCTACACGTCATTGTGTCAAGCCACAATCATTCTATGGCCGGCGTCACACTAGCGAGTTTGATGCGAGTTAGTCGCACGACTTACTCGCATCAACACCCGGCACGGCCGCCCGCTCTCGGACCAGAGCACGCGGCTGCATGTATTTCTATGCCGCCGCGCACTCTGGTCCGAGAGCAGGCGGCCGTGCCGGGTGTTGATGCGAGTAAGTCGTGCAACTAACTCGCATCAAACTCGCTAGTGTGACGCCGGCCTTAGGCTGGGTTCACATTGCGCTATGTGAGTTCGTCTAACGGACACGTTTTTAAGTACCCAAAACGCAATGTAACGGACATCGTGACGCATCTACAGACTTGCATTAGTATGATGCATAGTAAAGCATGTCAAAATTGACATGCATTAGCAACATTCCGTTTTTAGTGACGCACCTTCCAACGCGGCCTGCAGCGTTTTTGGGTCCGCTGAAGCTAACGCAGGAATAACGGAAGCGTTAATTCTGCCATAGAAGTCTATTGCTAACGCATCCAGACGCAAATGTAGCAAAATGTACAAATGATACCATACGTTGGATTGCGTTAACCCCTTCACCCCCAAGGGTGGTTTGCACGTTAATGACCGGGCCAATTTTTACAATTCTGACCACTGTCTCTTTATGAGGTTATAACTCTTGAACGCTTCAACGTATCTTCGCGATTCTGAGAAAGTTTTCTCGTGACATATTGTACTTCACGTTAGAAGTAAAATTTCTTCGATATACCTTGCGTTTATTTTTGAAAAAAACACAAATATGGCGAAAATTTTGAAAATTTTGCAATTTTCAAACTTTGAATTTTTTTTCCCTTAAAGCAGAGAGATATGTCACACAAAATAGTTAATAAATAACATTTCCCACATGTCTACTTTACATCAGCACAATTTTGGAACCAAAATTTTTTTTTTTAGGAAATTATAAGGGTTAAAAGTTGACCAGTGATTTCTCATTTTTACAACAAAATTTACAAAGCCATTTTTTTAGGGACCACCTCACATTTGAAGTCACTTTGAGGGGTCTATATGGCAGAAAATACCCAAAAGTGACACCATTCTAAAAACTGCACCCCTCAAGGTACTCAAAACCACATTCAAGAAGTTTAATAACCCTTCAGGTACTTCACAGGAGCTGAAGCAATGTGGAAGGAAAAAATTAATATTTAACTTTTTAGCCACAAAAATGATCTTTTACAAACTTTTTTTTATTTTCACAAGGGTAAAAGGAGAAAATGGGCAGATAAAGTTGTTGTGCAATTTCTCCTGAGTACGCCAATACCCATATGTGGGGGAAAACCACTGTTTGGGCACACGGCAGAGCTCGTAAGGGAAGGAGCGCCGTTTGACTTTTTCAAACTAAAATTGGCTGGAATTGAGATTGGACGCCATGTCGTGTTTGGAGAGCCCCTGATATGCCTAAACAGTGGAAACCCCCACAAGTCACACCATTTTGGAAACTAGACCCCTTAAGGAACTTATCTAGATCTGTTGTGAGCACTTTGAACCCCAAAGTGTTTCACAAAAGTTTATAATGCCTGGGTGTGAAAAAAAAAAAACAATTTTCCACAAAAATGATTTTTTAGTCCCAAATTTTTTATTTTTCCCAAGGAAATTGGACCCCAAAAGTTGTTTTCCAATTTGTCTTGAGTACGCTGATACCCCATATGTGGGGGGGAAACTGTTTGGGCGCACGGCAGGGCTTGGAAAGGAAGCAGTAACGTTTTGGAATGCAAACATTGATGGGGGTCATGTTCCATTTGTAGTGCCCCAGATGAGCCTAAACAGTGGAAACCCCCCCACAAGTGACCCCATTTTGGAAGCTAGACCCCCTAAGGAACTTATCTAGATCTTTGGTGAGCACTTTGAACCCCCAAGTGCTTCACACAAGTTTATAATGCCCGAGCATGAAAATAAAAAATCCTATTTTTTCCCCACAAAAATTATCTCTTAGTCACTAATTTTTTATTTTCCCAAGGGTAACAGGAGAAATTGGACCACAAAATTTGTTGTCCAATTTGTCCTGAGTACGCTGATACCCCATATGTGGGGGGAACCACTGTTTGGGCGCATGGCAGAGCTCGGAATGGAAGGAGCACCATTTGACTTTTTCCAACCAAAATTGGCTGGAATTGAGATTGGACGCCATGTTGCATTTGGAGAGCCCCTGCTGTGCCTAAACAGTGGAAACCCCCCACAAGTGCCCCCATTTGGGAAACTAGACCCCCTAAGGAACTTAGATCTTTGGTGAGCAATTTGAACCCCCAAGTGCTTCACACAAGTTTATAACGTAGAGCCGTAAAATTAAAAAATCATATTTTTTTCCACAAAATTGATTTTTTCACCCCAGTTTTTATTTTCCCAAGGGTAACAAGGCTCCAAAAGTTATTGTGCAATTTGTCCTGAGTGCGCTGATACCCCATATGTGGGAGTAAACCACTGTTTGGGTGCATGGCAGAGTTTGGAAGGGAAGGAGCGCCGTTTGACTTTTTCAACGCAGAATTGGCTGGATGCCATGTCGTGATTGGAGAGCTCCTGATATGCCTAAACAGTGGAAACCCCCCACAAATGATACCATTTTGGAAACTAGACCCCTCAAGGAACTTATCTAGATGTGTGGTGAGCACTTTGAACCCCAAAGTGCTTCACAGAAGTTTATAACGTACAGCCGTAAAATAAAAAATCCTTTTTTTTTTTAACAAAAATGATTTTTTCGCCCTCAATATTTTATTTTCACAAGGGTAACAGGAGAAATTGGACCCCAAAAGTTGTTGTCCAATTTGTCCTGAGTACGCTGATACCCAATATGTGGGAGTAAACTACTGTATGGGCGCACGTCGGGGCTCGGAAGGGAAGTAGTGACGTTTTGGATTGCAGACTTTGATGGAATGGTCTGGGGAGTCATGTCGCATTTGGAGAGCCCCTGATGAATCTAAACAGTGGAAACCCCCCACAAGTGACCTCATTTTGGAAAATAGACCCCACAAGGAACTTATCTAGATGTGTGGTGAGCACTTTGAACCCCGAAGTGCTTCACAGAAGTTTATAACGTACAGCCGTAAAAATAAAAAATCCTTTTTTTTTTTACAAAAATGATTTTATCGCCCCCAATATTTTATTTTCACAAGGGTAACAGGAGAAATTGGACCCCAAAAGTTGTTGTCCAATTTGTCCTGAGTATGCTGATACCCAATATGTGGGAGTAAACTACTGTATGGGCGCACGTCGGGCTCGGAAGGGAAGTAGTGACGTTTTGGATTGCAGACTTTGATGGAATGGTCTGGGGGCGTCATGTCGCATTTGGAGAGCCCCTGATGCGCCTAAACAGTGGAAACCCCCAACAAGTGCCCCCATTTTGGTAAATAGACCCCACAAGGAACTTATCTAGAAGTGTGGTGAGCGCTATGAAGCTCCAAGTGCTTCACAGAAGTTTTATAACATACAGCCGTAAAAACAAAAAAATCATTTTTTTTTTACAAAAATGATTTTGTCGCCCCCAGTTTTTTATTTTCCCAAGGGTAACAGAAGAAATAGGACAAATTGTACACTGATACCCCATATGCGGGAGTAAACTACTGTTTGGGCGCATGGCAGAGCTCAGAAGTGAAGGAGCACCGTTTGACTTTTTCAACGCAGAATTGGCTGGAATTGAGATCAGACGCCATGTCACATTTGGAGAGCCCCTGATGTGCCTAAACAGCGGAAACCCCCCAATTCTAACTCCAACCCTAACCCCAACACACCCCTAACCCTAGTCCCAACCCTAACCACAAACCTAACCCTAACACACCCCTAACCGTAATCCCAACCCTAATCCTAATCCTAACGTTAGCGCCAACCCTAACCCTAACTTTAGCCGCAACCCTAACCCTAACGGGAAAATGGAAATAAATACATTTTTTTAATTTTATATTTTTCCCTAACTAAGGGGGTGATAAAGGGGGGTTTTATTTACTATTTATAGCGGGTTTTTATGATTGGCAGCTGTCACGCTAAAAGACGCTTTTTATTGCAAAAAATAGTTTTTTGCATCACCACATTTTGAGAGCTATAATTTTTTGCATATTTTGGCCCACAGAGTCATGTGAGGTCTTATTTTTTGCGGGACGAGGTGACGTTTTTATTGGTACCATTTTTGAGCACGTGACATTTTTTGATCGCTTTTTATTTCGATTTTTGGGTGGTTAGAATGAACAAAAATCAGCAATTCATGAATTTCTTTTGGGGGAGGCGTTTGTACCGTTCCGCGTGTGGTAAAATTGATAAAGCAGTTTTATTCTTCGGGTCAGTACGATTGCGGCGATACCTTATTTATATCATTTTTTTATGTTTTGGTGCTTTTATAGCATGAAAACAATTTTATATAAAAAATTATTATTTTTGCATCGCTTTATTCTGCGAGCTATAACTTTTTTATTTTTTCGCTGATGATGCTGTATGATGGCTCGTTTTTTGCGGGATAAGATGACGTTTTCAGCGGTACCATGGTTATTTATCTCGGTCTTTTTGATCGCGTGTTATTCCACTTTTTGTTCAGCGGTATGATGATAAAGCATTGATTTTTTGCTTCGTTTTCTTTTTTTTTTTTTAAGGGGTTCATTAAAGGGGTTAAATAGTGGGACAGTTTTATAGGGGGGTCGTTACGGACGCGGCGATACCAAATATGTGTACTTTTATTGTTTTTTTTTTTTATTTACAGGAAAGAATGAATATATTGGGGAATATTTTTTTTTTTTTTATGATTTTTTTTTACCACTTTTTATTTTTATTTTTTTTACTTTTATACTTTGTCCCAGGGTGGGACATCACTGTATTTTAGCAGATCGCTGGTGTGACAGTGTGCACAGCACTCTGTCACACCAGCGATCGCTCTGGCACTGCTGCAGGCTTCCCCAGCGCCTGCTCTCAGCAGGCACTGAGGAAGCCGCCTCCCTGCAGGACCCCGGCGCCATCTTGGATCAGGGGACCTGGAGGGAGGACAGACCCTCTGAACAGCGCGACACATCGCGCTGCTCTGAGGGTCTCAGGGGAGCGCGCAGGGAGCCCCCTGCCTGCGCGATCCTCCCCTGTGCCCCGGGTACACCGCGGTCATGTTTGATCGCGGTGTGCCAGGGGTTAATGTGCCGGGAGCGGTCCGTGACCGCTCCTGACACACAGTCACGGGTGTCAGCTGTGATAATCAGCTGACACCCGGCGGCGATCAGCTGCGCTCCCCCCGGGAGCGCAGCTGATCGCCCATGACGTACTATTCCGTCCATGGGAATAAGGTCCAGGGTCACATGGACGGAATAGTACGTCTGATGGCAGAGAGGGGTTAATGAGGCTTTTCCAGGTGTTCATGTGACAGGAAATAGGAATTCAGCCATTTTGAGCATGCTGTCTGCAGGAAACGCCAGCTACACAGTGTGTGCATCGTGTGATCAGCCTGAGTGAATGTAAGTACAAATCTATATATATTCAATATGTCTATTTACTCCTTTGACTGTGTAGTGGTGACTGTGTATGCATGTCCCATGTATTTGTACTAAAAATGTATGCATTTGTTTGTACACAGATGTCGGATAGTGAGGGATCGAGCAGCAGCGGTGTGTCAGCCGTGTTCTCTTCCCAATCGGTAGGCTTGCCGTTTAAAAACTCACAATGTGGTGTGGCACTCGATGTGTATGTACAGGTCCTTCTCAAAAAATTAGCATATAGTGCAAAATTTCATTATTTTCCATAATGTAATGATTACAATTAAACTTTCATATATTTTAGAATCATTACACACCAACTGAAATTTGTCAGGTCTTTTATTGTTTTAATACTGATGATTTTGGCATACAACTCCTGATAACCCAAAAAACCTGTCTCAAAAAATTAACATATTTCAACCGTCCAATAAAATAAAAGTGTTTTTTAAAAACAAACAAAAAAACCATCAAATAATAAAGTTCAGTTATGCACTCAATACTTGGTCGGGAATCCTTTTGCAGAAATGACTGCTTCAATGCGGCGTGGCATGGAGGCAATCAGCCTGTGACACTGCTGAGGTGTTATGGAGGCCCAGGATGCTTCGATAGCGGCCTTAAGCTCATCCAGAGTGTTGGGTCTTGCGTCTCTCAACTTTCTCTTCACAATATCCCACAGATTCTCTATGGGGTTCAGGTCAGGAGAGTTGGCAGGCCAATTGAGCACAGTAATACCATGGTCAGTTGTTGTGAATGGGCTTGATATGAGTTCTGAGCAGAGGCTCCCTCTGGTGGTTACAAGCGGTGCTGGTCTGTCCAGTGGAGATTGTGAGGATTGGGAGTCAGGTGTTACTGACTGGTCTTATATAAGGGAGTCACCTTCCCATCAGGGTTGCCGGTGATCAATTGTTCTGGTCTCAATCCTTGAATCCTGTTTCCCTTGTAGCCTGCTGTGTCGTGTCTGTATCTCCTGCTATCAGATAAGACATTTTCTTCTTTTTGTTTTTGTGCTTGATTTTTGCATTTTGTCCTGCACTTCTGTGGGGGCCTTCAGGGTCCCCTCTGGGGGCTTTTGCCCTCTCAGTTTAGTTCAGCCACTGATGTTTGTACTTTTGCTTTTTACAGTTTTTTCAGTGGCTGCTGTTTTGATTTTGTTACACCAGAGAGCTAATTTAGGTGGTAGAGGTCGTGTGATCTCAGGTGTTTTTGAAATTAGTAGAGTTGGTGCTTTTCAGGGTTTTTCTGGGATCGCAGTAAGTACCCTTCCTATCCTTTTCTATTTAGTTAGTTTGGGCCCCAGCGTTTGCTCATACTATTTTCTGTCTGTGTCAGTATTTCTTCTTGTCTAACCGCCATTACTTTGTTTGGGGGCTTTCTATTATCTTTGGGGTTCTGCTCCGGGGCAGATAGCTTTCCTATTTCTATCTTTAGGTGTAGTTAGTTTCTCAGGCTGTGACGAGGCGTCTAGGACCAACGTAGGAACGCTCCACGGCTGCCTCTAGTTGTGGTGGTTAGTCAGGTTACTGCAATCTCATAGATTCCAACTGCTCTGGTGTATTGCCTTTTTACCTGCACTCCTCAGTTACCGAAACATAACAGTATCACCGGCCAACAGTATCACCGGCCCAAAATTTAATATTGTATGGTACTCACAGAAGGGAAAAATATTGTGAAAGAAAAAACGGTTGTCAGAGTTGTCAGAGATATTTTTCTGTTTGTTGCATTTTTTTTTTTTCCCTCTGTATCTCTGGGTGCTGGGGAGGATCTTTTCTCTCAATGGAGTTTGCACAGTTGTCTGGCCGTGTGGATCAGCTTGCCACTGAGGTTCAGGGTATTGCTGCATATCTTGCTAGGTTGCCTGTTGTGGAACCTAGGATCCCCATGCCAGATTTGTTTTTAGGGGATCGAGCTAAGCTTCAGAATTTCAAAAATAATTGTAAATTGTTTTTTGCCTTAAAATCTAAGTCCTCAGGGAATGCAGCGCAGCAGGTTCAAATTGTCATCTCTCTCCTGCGCGGCTATCCTCAGGATTGGGCTTTTTCCCTGACACCTGGGGATCCTGTTTTGAGTGATGTTGATGCATTTTTCAGGCTTTGGGGTTATTGTACGATGAGCCTAATGTCACTGATCAAGCTGAAAAAGCCTTGTTGGCATTAAATCAGGGGCTTGATGACGCTGAGTTATACTGTCAGAGATTCCGTAGGTGGGCAGTCCTGACCAAGTGGAATGACGACGCTTTGGCAGCCCTTTTCCGGAAGGGTCTGTCAGATAATGTAAAGGATGTTATGGTGGGATTCCCTGTCCCCTCTGGTCTCAATGATTCTATGTCATTAGCGATTCAAATTGACAGACGTTTGCGTGAGCGGAGAAGTATGCGTGGAATAGTGTTGCCTTGTGAACCTGCTTCTGAATCCATGCAGTGTGATAGAGTGGTGTCTGGGGCACAGCGTCATGAGTTTCAAAAGCGCAATGGGTTATGTTTCTACTGTGGTGATGCCTCTCATGCTATTTCAGTCTGCCCTAAGCGGGGAAGACGTTTTGCACGCTCAGTTGTCTTGGGTAGTGTTCAGACTAAGTTTTTATTAACTGTCACTCTGATATGCTCTCTGTCCTCATTTTCTGCTCAGGCTTTTGTTGATTCTGGAGCAGCTATTAACCTGATGGATTATGATTTTGCTAAACGTTGTGGGTTTCCCTTGATACCCCTACAGAAGTCTATTCCCCTACTGGGGATCGATTCTACCCCTTTGGCTGAGAATAAACCCCAGTTTTCTACTCAGGTGATAATGAGGGTTGAACCTGATCACCAGGAGTGCTGCAAATTTTTGGTTCTATATAATCTGCATGACATTATTGTGCTGGGTTTCCCTTGGTTACAGTCTCATAATCCTGTTTTGGATTGGAAATCTGTGTCTGTAACCAGTTGGGGCTGCCAATGTGTTAATACCAACACTCCTGTTTTTTCTGCCTCCCCCAGGCTCAGGATGTTCCTGACTTTTTGATTGATTTTTCTGATGTGTTTAGCGAAAGTAAATCTGCATCCTTGCCTCCCCATAGGAACTATGACTGCGCTATTGAATTAGTGCCGGGTAGTAAATTCCCTAAAGGTCGCCTTTTTAACTTGTCTGTGCCTGAACATGACGCTATGCGGTCTTATATCAAGGAATCATTGGAGAAGGGTCATATCAGACCATCCTCTTCACCCTTGGGTGCCGGTTTTTTCTTTGTGGCCAAAAAGGATGGTTCATTAAGGCCGTGTATTGATTATCGTCTTTTGAACAATATTACTGTGAAATATCAATACCCGTTACCCTTGATTTCTGACCTGTTTTCCAGGGTGAAAAACGCTACTTGGTTTACCAAGCTTGACCTCAGGGGGGCGTATAACCTTATTCGCATTAAGCACGGGGATGAATGGAAGACGGCATTCAATACCCCTGAAGGGCATTTTGAGTACCTAGTGATGCCCTTTGGGCTCACTAATGCTCCTTCTGTCTTCCAGTCCTTCATGAATGACATTTTCAGGGATTTTGTGGACAAATTTCTGATTGTTTATTTGGATGATATCTTGATTTTTTCTAATGACTGGGACTCTCATGTGAAACATGTTCGAACTGTATTCCAGATTTTGAGAGAGAATGCTCTGTATGTGAAGGGATCAAAGTGTCTTTTTGGCGTACAGAGGATCTCATTTCTGGGATTCATTTTGTCCCCATCTGTTATTGAAATGGACCCGGTCAAGGTTCAGGCCATCTGTGATTGGGTCCAACCTACTTCATTAAAGGCTCTTCAAAGATTTTTGGGTTTTGCCAATTTTTATCGTAAATTTATTGGTAATTTCTCGGTTATTGTTAAACCATTAACTGATTTGACCAAAAAGGGTTCTGATGTGGTGAATTGGCCTCCTGAGGCAGTCTCTGCATTTCAGGAACTTAAGCAAAGATTCACTTCTGCTCCTGTTCTACGGCAGCCTGATGTTTCTCTGCCATTTCAGGTGGAGGTTGATGCCTCTGAAATTGGGGCAGGTGCCGTTTTGTCCCAAAAAGATCCAGAGACCTCTAAAAGTAACCCTTGTGCCTTTTTCTCTCGAAAATTTTCTCCTACTGAACGTAATTATGACGTGGGTAATCGGGAGTTATTGGCCGTGAAGTGGGCTTTTGAAGAGTGGAGACATTGGCTGGAGGGAGCCAAATATCAGGTGGTGGTCCTTACGGACCATAAGAATCTGGTCTATCTGGAATCTGCCAAGCGACTCAATCCTAGACAGGCCAGGTGGGCCTTGTTTTTCACACGTTTTAATTTTGTGGTTTCCTTTCTTCCTGGCACTAAGAATGTTAAGGCGGATGCCCTCTCGAGGAGTTTCCTTGCGGACTCTCCTGAGTTATCTGATCCTTCTGTTATTTTGAAAGAGGGTGTAGTTCTTTCCGCCATCTCGCCCAATTTGAGACTTGCTCTGGAGGGGTGTCAAGAGGATAGGCCCGAGCGCTGCCATGTTGGAAAATTGTTTGTCCCGGACCAGTGGAAAAAGAGTGTGATGTCTGAGATTCATTGTTCCGCATTGGCTGGGCATCCCGGAATTTTTGGTACCAGAGACTTGTTTAGTCGGTCCTTTTGGTGGCCTACCTTGTCTCGTGATGTCAGGGAATTTGTGCAGTCCTGCGGGACTTGCTCTCGCTCCAAGCCTTGCTCTCGCTCTAGTGGTTTGTTGATGCCATTGCCTGTGCCCAAGAGACCATGGACCCATATCTCTATGGATTTCATTTCCGACCTTCCTGTTTCTCAGAGAATGACCGCCATCTGGGTAATTTGTGATAGGTTTTCCAAAATGATACATCTTGTGCCATTACCTAAGTTGCCTTCCTCCTCTTAATTGGGTAATTTGTGATAGGTTTTCCAAAATGATACATCTTGTGCCATTACCTAAGTTGCCTTCCTCCTCTGAATTGGTGCCGTTGTTCCTTCAGCACGTGGTTCGTTTACACGGCATTCCTGAGAACATTGTGTCTGACAGAGGAGTCCAGTTTGTTTCCAGATTTTGGAGGACTTTTTGTTCTAAACTGGGTGTTCAATTGTCTTTCTCGGCATTTCATCCTCAGACCAATGGTCAAACTGAGAGAACAAACCAGACATTGGAGACTTATCTAAGATGCTTTGTGTCTGCTGATCAGGATGACTGGGTCTCCTTTTTGCCTTTGGCTGAGTTTGCTCTTAATAATAGGGCTAGCTCTGCCACTTTGATGTCTCCGTTTTTCTGTAATTCTGGGTTTCACCCTCGATTCTCTTCAGGACAGACGGAGGCTTCTGTCTGTCCAGGTGTTGACTCTGTTGTGGATCGTATGCAACAGATTTGGGACCAGGTAGTGGAGAGGTTGTCCCTCTCTCAGGAGAAGGCCCAACGGTTTGCTAACCGGCATAGGACTGATGGTCCTCGGTTTAAAGTAGGGGACTTGGTCTGGTTGTCCTCAAAAAATATTCCTATGAGAGTAGCATCTCCTAAATTTAAGCCTAGGTTCATTGGACCTTATAAGATCATGGAGATTATTAATCCTGTTTCTTTTCGTTTGCTTCTTCCAGGGACATTTAAGATCCATAACGTGTTTCACAAGTCCTTGTTGAAGAGGTTTGTTGAGCCAGTGGTTCCTGCTGCTGTGGCTCCTGACCCTGTTTTGGTTGAGGGCAATCTGGAGTATGTGGTTGAGAAAATATTAGATTCTCGTTTTTCTAGACGGAAACTCCAGTATTTGGTTAGTGGAGAGGTTATGGTCAGGAAGACAATTCTTGGGTGTTTGCTTCGGACATCCATGCTAGGAGGCTTATCCGTGCGTATCATAGAACTCATCCTGACCGACCTGGTTGCTCAAGTGAGGGTTCGGTGACCCCTCCTCAAGGGGGGGGTACTGTTGTGAATGGGCTTGAGATGAGTTCTGAGCAGAGGCTCCCTCTGGTGGTTACAAGCGGTGCTGGTCTGTCCAGTGGAGATTGTGAGGATTGGGAGTCAGGTGTTACTGACTGGTCTTATATAAGGGAGTCACCTTCCCATCAGGGTTGCCGGTGATCAATTGTTCTTTTCTCAATCCTTGAATCCTGTTTCCCTTGTAGCCTGCTGTGTCGTGTCTGCATCTCCTGCTATCAGATAAGACATTTTCTTCTTTTTGTTTTTGTGCTTGATTTTTGCATTTTGTCCTGCACTTCTGTGGGGGCCTTCAGGGTCCCCTCTGGGGGCTTTTGCCCTCTCAGTTTAGTTCAGCCACTGATGTTTGTACTTTTGCTTTTTACAGTTTTTTCAGTGGCTGCTGTTTTGATTTTGTTACACCAGAGAGCTAATTTAGGTGGTAGAGGTCGTGTGATCTCAGGTGTTTTTGAAATTAGTAGAGTTGGTGCTTTTCAGGGTTTTTCTGGGATTGCAGTAAGTACCCTTCCTATCCTTTTCTATTTAGTTAGTTTGGGCCCCAGCGTTTGCTCATACTATTTTCTGTCTGTGTCAGTATTTCTTCTTGTCTAACCGCCATTACATGTTTGGGGGCTTTCTATTATCTTTGGGGTTCTGCTCCGGGGCAGATAGCTTTCCTATTTCTATCTTTAGGTGTAGTTAGTTTCTCAGGCTGTGACGAGGCGTCTAGGACCAACGTAGGAACGCTCCACGGCTGCCTCTAGTTGTGGTGGTTAGTCAGGGTACTGCAATCTCATAGATTCCAACTGCTCTGGTGTATTGCCTTTTTACCTGCACTCCTCAGTTACCGAAACATAACAGTCAGTAAACCATTTACCAGTGGTTTTGGCACTGTGAGCAGGTGCCAGGTCGTGCTGAAAAATGAAATCTTTATCTCCAAAAAGCATTTCAGCTGATGGAAGCATGAAGTGCTCCAAAATCTCCTGATAGCTAGCTGCATTGACCCTGCCCTTGATGAAACACAGTGGACCAACACCAGCAGCTGACATGGCACCCCACACCATCACTGACTGTGGGTACTTGACACTGGACTTCAGGCATTTTGGCATTTCCTTCTCCCCAGTCTTCCTCCAGACTCTGGCACCTTGATTTCCGAATGACATGCAAAATTTGCTTTCATCAGAAAAAAGTACTTGGGACCACTTAGCAACAGTCCAGTGCTGCTTCTCTGTAGCCCAGGTCAGGCGCTTCTGCCGCTGTTTATGGTTCAAAAGTGGCTTTACCTGGGAATGCGGCACCTGTAGCCCATTTCCTGCACACGCCTGTGAACGGTGGCTCTGGATGTTTCTACACCAGACTCAGTCCACTGCTTCCTCAGGTCCCCCAAGGTCTGGAATCGGTCCTTCTCCACAATCTTCCTCAGGGTCCGGTCACCTCTTCTCGTTGTACAGCGTTTTCTGCCACATTGTTTCCTTCCAACAGACTTCCCATTGAGGTGCCTTGATACAGCACTCTGGGAACAGCCTATTTGTTGAGAAATTTCTTTCTGGGTCTTACCCTCTTGCTTGAGGGTGTCAATGATGGCCTTCTTGACATCAGTAAGGTCGCTAGTCTTACCCATGATGGGGGTTTTGAGTAATGAACCAGGCAGGGAGTTTTTAAAAGCCTCAGGAATCTTTTGCATGTGTTTAGAGTTAATTAGTTGATTCAGAAGATTAGGGTAATAGGTCGTTTAGAGAACCTTTTCTTGATATGCAAATTTTTTGAGACAGGTTTTTTGGGTTATCAGGAGTTGTATGCCAAAATCATCAGTATTAAAACAATAAAAGACCTGACAAATTTCAGTTGGTGTGTAATGAATCTAAAATATATGAAAGTTTAATTGTAAGCATTACATTATGGAAAATAATGAAATTTAGCACTATATGCTAATTTTTTGAGAAGGACCTGTATATGTATGTGTATAATCAGGTGTAATTATGTTTTTAATCCGGTGTAATGTTTTTATTGCAAATAGGAATCTTCTGATCCCGAACCTGCCAGGCCCCCCAAAAAAAACTGACCAAAGTGTCCAAAAAGGTACATTGCATATTTTTTTTTTTTAAGGAAAATACAAATTGATACCTGAATTGTAAACTTTTTCTTTTTTTCACACATTGTAGGTTAAAGCAAAAAAAACCCAAGTGAAAGGAAAGGAAAGGGGAAGAAGAACCACCAGGCAGGTTTTTGTAAACAAATTGCATATATTTATTAGAAGAATGTAAACAAATACACAAACATATAATAAAATGGTAATGATGTTTAACAGAAAGCAAAAAATGCCACCCTATAATGCCCAATAATAAGGATATATATCCACATAAAAACGGTCGGTATGTGATTAACAAGTGCAGCAAAAAAAGATGCAAAGGTAATAATAATTGTAAAAAGTGCAACGCAATAATATGTGTGTGAAAAAAATTCCCCAAAACCTAATAGTGTGCTTAAAATGCCAGAAAAATTGTTAATAACAAAAGCACACACTGCTCATAAGCAATAAAGTGAATGAACCTAATAATGGAGAAAAGACTATGCACACAAAACGTGCCCACATATAAACAAGTGCTACCATACAGCTAAAAAACAATACCTGAAACTATTAAGATCGCGGTCTATAAATAGTCAGATCAATTTGTAAGCAGCGTGCCGAGTATAACACGTCATATCCGGTCGACAGAGCCACTACGTCATATCCGGTCGCGTGGATCTCACCGAAGGGCCGGATATGACGTAGTGGCTCTGTCGACCGGATATGACGTGTTATACTCGGCACGCTGCTTACAAATTGATCTGACTATTTATAGACCGCGATCTTAATAGTTTCTATCCCCCTGAGGAAGGAAGTTTTTCCGAAACGCGCGTCGGGGCGCGTTCCAGGAAGCGACATATCCACCCTTATTGCCCCTCTATATTGTGTCAGGTATTGTTTTTTAGCTGTATGGTAGCACTTGTTTATATGTGGGCACGTTTTGTGTGCATAGTCTTTTCTCCATTATTAGGTTCATTCACTTTATTGCTTATGAGCAGTGTGTGCTTTTGTTATTAACAATTTTTCTGGCATTTTGAGCACACTATTAGGTTTTGGGGAATTTTTTTCACACACATATTATTGCGTTGCACTTTTTACAATTATTATTACCTTTGCATCTTTTTTTGCTGCACTTGTTTATCACATACCGACCGTTTTTATGTGGATATATATCCTTATTATTGGGCATTATAGGGTGGCATTTTTTGCTTTCTGTTAAACATCATTACCATTTTATTATATGTTTGTGTATTTGTTTACATTCTTCTAATAAATATATGCAATTTGTTTACAAAAACCTGCCTGGTGGTTCTTCTTCCCCCTTTCCTTTCCTTTCACTTGGGTTTTTTTTGCTTTATTTACTGGATGGTTATCCATCCGCACTTGGGGGTACAGATTCAATTGGTGGTGTTCACATGTTGATTTATTTTTCTCACATGGATGTATATTGATTTATTTATTGTCACACCACATTGTATCGTACTTCTGTTGTTTTTTGATACACATTGTAGGTTGCGGAAAAAGCCAAAAAAAAAACGTCTCACTGTGTGTCATCGCCTCACCTTCAAGTGGTAAATATGAGGGCCGATATAAATTTCAAAACAAACCAATTTAATTTATTTATTTTTTAGAAACAAAACATTAACAATACAATAACATTACTCTACAAACAACACTATATCTGAACGTTTAAAAGTACATACATGTCATAACATTAAAAAGAACATTAAAAAGAACAAGGCCAAACAACAAAAACACATTGCAATATAATTTTTAAAAACCTGAAACTGTTAAAAATGTTAAAATTTTGTATTATAGCCCAAGCAGCGCTCCAAAAAAAGAAAGCAACTTGAGGTTGACGAGGAGCCGCTGGAAATAGAAAATGAGACACTGATAACACTAGTGGAAGAGAATCCGTCGATATGGGATCAAAGTGACAGCTCCCACAATGACATAATTAAAAACCGAACGTTGTGGGAGAAGATAATATGCCACTTTGACCCGCGATATATGGAGAAGTCCGCCTCCTCTAAAAAAATAATTGGTAATTAACACTCAACTTAAATTTTTAAAATATAAAGATTTTAATAGAAAAAAAACATTATTTCTTTTTGCTTTAATTGTAGCTGATGCAGTCCATACCCGGTGGAGATCTATCATAGATAGATTTGTACTGGACTTCCGCAACAGCCAAAACACACCAAGTGGGTCTGGTGGCAAACGAGTCACCCCGTATGTCCATTATGACCAATTGATGTTTCTACAGAAAACGTTGTCACAGCGCTCGTAAGTACACTTTTCCGGATGTAAAAATGGGATAGAGCAACAAGTCTTTATAAAAATCTGTAAAATAATATTTTTCTTTTTTTTGGATAGAACGATATGCAGTACCGCTGCGCCTCGAGAGGCATCGGAGCCATGTCGACAGGAACCAAGTCAACAGACGGGCACTGAAGATGTGTCTGTCCTTAGCGAGTCACGATCAATGGACAGCTGTACTGTGGCTCCTGTTGTCAGTGCCCGTCTGTAAACACAGCGCGGACGCAAGAAAACAGCAGCCAATAAAGAAGTCGATACCATAATTGTCGAAGGACTGCAACGACTAGAGGATCTGTGTCGCAGTGAACATAGAGATATAAGGCGGGAAATTACAGAATTGCAATCACGAGAATCAGTATATGCAGCTAGTGAGTGGAAGCTCCTGTTTTTGTCGTATGTGCCTGTAGCCCAAAAGATACCGGCGTACAGAAATTTACAGTTTAGGAAACGATTTCATGATCTATTCGAGGAATTTTTCTCCCATTAAGAACCAATTTAGAGCGCATGGTGAAATGGGCATGGAAATGCAGAGGCAATGTAGCAGTCCAGTGTACAGTTGGGCCAACAACACGCTGGCACAATATCAAAGTCTGTAACTATCAGCATTTCAACTGTGTGTGTAAACATTTGGTTTTCCAAATTGATGTTTTTTTACTTTTGGTTGGTCATCCCTATGGGATCGTATATGCAAAAAATGTATGTCAACATTCTGATAGGAAGAACAATGTCTTAAAAATATTTAAGTAAATTTTGATATCATAGTACATTTAATTGTGTGTATTTTTTTAAAAAAAATGTATTTAAACGTTATTTACAGTTCGACAAAAAATTAAAACACACATAGAACATAAACCAATCTAAACCGTCAATTTTCACACATGCATCTCTTGCCAGGAAACAACACCTTATTGCATGAAATAATTAGCAAAGTTATCACGAATCCTCATTATCTCTGCTGTAGAACGAACAGAAGTGGAATCTATGCTCATGAGGTTCGAATTACAGTCATCGGGGTCACCCACTATGGGTTTATGTCTGCACACAAAATTGTGAAGGCAGATGCATGTCTTCACTACACGGTCCACATTTTCAGGTTGTAGTTGCATGCAAGTTAGTAATATACGCCATTTAGAGGTTAAAATACCAAAGGTACATTCCACATAACGTCTTGCCCGGCTCAAGCAATAAGTAAAAATGTGTCTTGTGTTGTTTAGACTACGGCTTGAGTACGGCTTTACAAGATTTTTTCCAAGTTGGAACACCTCATCTCCAACTAAAACATAGGGCAAACTTGGGCTTTCGGTCCCCGGAAGTGGTCGTGCTGAGGGAATGTTGAAGCTGTTGTTGTACAAACATTTCCTCATGTTGGACTCTTTGAACACTCTGGAATCGTTCGTCCGTCCATATGCACCGATATCCACAGCTATAAACCTGTACCTAGTATCCGCAATACTCACTGAGATAAATTTGCAATGTGAAAATTTATTAACAGTGTCAGAGCAAAAACAGGAATACAAGATCTGAAGCGATATTAACACAACGTTTCGGCTCTGCCAGAGCCTTACTCATGTATTCGCTCAGTCCAAGATATGAGTGAAGATGAGTGCATATAGAAATGATTAATCCATAGTATATATGGTGGCTTTGTTATGCAGCTTTAATGGGGAAATGTTGCCCAGTGCAACTGTTGTCCAGTTAGCTAGTGGGTCAGAAGGCTAGTCTTATACCTGGTTAATCGCTAGTCCTGTAATGGGGAAATACAGCGGCGCTCCCGCGCCCTGCTGTGTTGACGTTGTGTAATGCTAATGCCAAAGCGATTTTGCAGATCTATATGCAACACTGTGTTACGTTTAATAATAAACAATCAATTAACAGTCACCATCTGTCACTAGATTTCACATGACCAACGGCATACATCATTTGTCATGTATATAGAGTTGGACTCATAAAATGCTGATTTTGATATCAGGCAAGTAAATGTTAAGGGTATGTACACATGTTGAGTATTTGCAGTGGATTTCTCTGCATAAAATGCATCTCTTGACATGAAAAATGAAGCGGTAAAAGTATGAACTGGAGCAGTGTTGTTGATTTGAGATGCTCTTTGGGGCCGGATCTATCGGGGCTGTCACCACTGTTGCTGGGGATGACTTGTCTGTACGGGGAGGTCCTGAACACCTGACAGAAAGGGGCGTGGGGAGATAAAAGCTCGAGAACACGAGAGACTTGACGGGAAGGCGACTACAGAGCAGGACGAAGGTTGAATCCCTCTCCACTGCTCTGATTATCACCGCCACTGATGCCAGCCCCTTACAGACTGACTCACTCTCCCAGTGTGCACTTACTGCATCATCACCGGGTACTCTCATACCGGGCCGATCTGTATTGTACAGAGCAGTAGACATTTCTCATCTTCCCAAACTTTGTGAGTCCGTGCGAGGCATTGTTACTACTGCGGCCTGCTCGACGGTATGTTCCCAGTGTACTTCATCACTCCAGAGGAACCAGCAGAAGGAACTGTATTCACACTTCTATGGACACAAGACCAACAGAACTGGATACTTCGGCACGGTCAGGAGACAGTGCATCTCGTTCCTACGCAGCAGTGCCAGAGACTTTGTCCATGGACTACGACGCCGTCGGGAGTTGTTTCAACCTCTCCCAAACAAGAACTCCAACCAATAAGTCACTCCTCCCAAACACCCTTCCATCTTTCGAATAGTGTTTATGTAAGGTTCTTTGTACATGTTCTTGAAACTCACTTTTCCGTCAGCCATTTTGCTTTCTGTCTTGCTGCAGCTATCTTGCCCTCAGTCAATATGGAGTTTTCAGCTTTCATGTTCCCGCCCTGATTCTCTCCCTCTTGCTTCTTAAGCAGCCACAGCTGAGCAATCAGTGCTTCAGAATCTAGCCTGCAGTGAACCTGTGACCTGACTCCTGGAAGCCTTGGACTATGTACTCCAGCTATTCCTACTGATGAACTCTGAACACTTGTGGACTCTGGAACCCTGCTCTTTGAAAGATCCACGTTTGCATGGACTTACGGTAACAGAGAAGAAGATCCTGAACCTGTTGTGGAGAGTGATTGCTGAGCTTAAGTTACTCTGGCCTGCTGTGTCTCCTGCTTCTGTATCTGCAAACTGTGTGACTATTTTTGCCACTTGTATGAAGTAATACAAGACCTTCTATATCAAACCTGTGTCTCATGTATTTTCATCGCACCCAAGCACAAGACGCTATATGAACTGTACTACATACATTACAAGATTCTGAAGCCAAAACGTTAGTGTCTGCTGGGTCTGGGAAGGCTGTGTCTGCTGTAACTGTGGATATCAGACGTCCAGTTGTACTTTCTGTGATGACAGTGGTTGTGACTTCTCACAACCATTCCAGGTGAGCAATTCCCTTAAGTTTTTTTTTTTTTCTGCAGTGTTACCACAGGTAAACACTATTGTTTTTTTTCTCTTCCCTCTTTTGTGTCTGCTGTAACTGTGGATATCAGATGTCCGGTTGAACTTTCTGTGATGATAGTGGTTGTGACTTCTCACAACCATTCCAGGTGAGCAGTTCCCTTAATTTTTTTTCTCTTTGCAGTGTTACCACAGGTAAACACTATTGGTTTTTTTTTCTTTTCTCCTCTCCTTCCAGTACTCCTGTCTTAAAAGATCTGGAAAATGGAGGCCCGCATAAAGGAACTTTGCGGAGTGACTGATAATATCCTTGCAGATTTACAGACTATAAAAACCCGTTTTTACAAACCTACAGGACCTCACTAATCACAATTTGCAAGTGTTTGGACAGACTGCCCAGGATTTGCGAGCCAGGATTGAGGTTCTAGAGGAGCGAGTCCAGGCTCCTGCCGTAGCCCCAAGTTCTGGGATTCCCAAGTTGCCCCCTTTTCGTTTTGGCGGTGAACGTGAAAAATTCAGGGATTTATTAACCAATGCAATCTGTTTTTTTCTGCACATGCTTCACAATTTCCCACTGAACGATCTAAAGTGCTTACTATAATTATGTTACTTACCAACAAGGCTTTGATGTGGGCAAACCCTCTGATTGAGACTGAGGATGAATGTTTGGATCATCTTGATGCTTTCATTTCAGCCATGGGGCAGGTGTTTGATGACCCCAATCGAGGTGCAACAGCTGAAGCAGCCATGTTAACTTTGCGCCAAGGTAAGCACTCGGTAGCCGAATATGCCTTGGATTTCAGGAGATGGGCCCTTGATACCACCTGGGACAGTTCCGCCAAAAAATCTATTTTTCGAAAGGGGTTGTCTCCACTAATTAAGGATGAACTTGCTCGTGCCGACCCTCCCACTGCGTTAGGTGACTTTATTAACTACTGCATCCGTATTGATGCTCGCCTGACTGAACGCAGGCAAGAGAGATGGTTCTAAAGCAATCGCACTAACCTTTTCCTACCTTCCTCCCCAGCTAAGGAACCTTTGAGTAGGATCACACGGGAACCTGAACCTGAACCCATGCAGGTAGACTCTTTACAAAGACGGGTTAGTGATGCACGCAAGGAACATCGTTTTAAGGAAAATCTATGTTTCTATTGTGGTAAGTCAGGGCACTTCATTATAAACTGCCCCAGCCGTTCTCGTAAGACTACTGCAGCACTCATTCACTGTGAGTGTTGCGAGAGGAGATCTGTCAGGTCCGAGCCTCAGGCTCCAGAGAGATCTGCAGCAACAGATCTTGATTTCTCGGACTTAAACTCCGTTATTTCTGAGGACGATGACTGTGTAAACGCTGCAATTTTTCAAGTTTCCTCAGCGGTGTCCCAGCTGAGTTGTAGGAAAAACAATTCTCATTGCTTCCTTTCCATCAAACTCTGGGTTAACTCAGTCTGGGTGTCTAGCTCTGCTATGATCGACTCAGGGGCAAGTGGGAATTTTATGGATGTCTCCTTTGCTCTGAAACAGGGGATACGTTCAGTGAAGAAGGCTACTCCAGTACAGATGGAAACTGTGCATGGCTCCCTGCTGACCTCTGGACCAGTGGATCAGGAAACGGAGCCTTTAAGGGTCCTTATGGGTAAAGATCATCAAGAGAAACTGTCCTTTATGCTTATCTCTTCTCCCCACTTTCCCATTATTCTAGGGCTACCATGGCTGCAGGCTCAGAACCCTACCATTAACTGGGAGACCAAGGAATTACACTTTCCAGAGAAACAGATGAGTCCAGAAGTTTCAGCTTGCTCTGTTCCTAAAGGAACCATGTCAGTCCCTGAACTACCAGCTGTATACCAGGACTATGTGGATTTATGTGACAAGAAGAACGCTGACCAGCTTCCCCCTCACCGTCCATATGATTGTCCAATTGAATTATTGCCTGGAGCAGAGATACCTTTTGGTAAGATCTACCCCCTGGCGGGCCTGAGCTAAAGGCTTTAAAGGATTACATAGACGAAAATCTAGCCAAGGGCTTCATACGCCCCTCTTCATCTCCTGCAGGTGCACCCATCTTCTTTGTGAAGAAGAAAGATGGATCTCTGAGACCCTGCATAGACTATAGGGAACTCAATAAGGTTACTATTAGAAACCGTTATCCATTGCCTTTAATCCCTGAGTTATTGGAGAGAGTGCGGCATGCCAAAATTTTCTCTAAATTGGATCTCCATGGGGCCTATAACTTGGTCCGTATTAGACCTGGGGATGAATGGAAGACTGCATTCAGGTCACGCTATGGACACTTTGAATATCTAGTTATGCCTTTTGGTCTGAGTACCGCCCCAGCCACTTTCCAACACTTGGTGAATGACATCTTCAGGGATCTCCTAGATACATTCGTGGTGATTTATTTGGATGATATTCTAATTTTTTCTAACTCCACAGAGGAACATCATGGACATGTGAGAATGGTCTTGGAACGTCTAAGACAAAACCATCTTTACATCAAACTTGAAAAGTGTGAATTCCATAGGACCGAAATTCAATTTCTGGGGTATGTACTGTCTACACAAGGAATTAGTATGGATGGAAGTAAGACCCAAGCCATCAAGGATTGGCCAAGTCCTAGAAATGTGAAGGAGGTGCAGCGCTTCATCGGGTTTGCCAATTTCTATAGACGTTTCATTAGGAATTTCTCTGAGGTAGTGTCACCTATCACCCAACTTACCCGGAAAGAGTCTAGGTTCTCCTGGACTCCCCAAGCCCAGGAAGCATTTTCTCGTCTAAAAGATAAATTTACCACCGCACCTATCTTGGTACATCCCAACCCCGAACTTGCCTTCATAATAGAGGTGGATGCTTCAGATTGTGCCGTTGGAGCTATACTCTCTCAGAGAACAGGTGAGAAGAATGTCTTGCATCCCTGTGCCTTCTTTTCCCAGCAGTTGTCTTCGGCTGAGAGGAACTACGATGTGGGCAATAGAGAGTTGTTGGCCATTATTGCCGCCTTCAAAGAATGGAGACACCTTCTTCAGGGAGCTGCACAGCAAATAGTCGTCCTGTCAGACCATCGTAACCTTGAATTTATCAGGTCGGCTAAGTGCCTGACTCCTCGCCAGGCTCGCTGGAATCTTTTCTTAAACCAATTTAATTTTGTCATTTCTTATAGACCAGGATCGCACAATGGAAAGGCTGATGCACTCTCTAGGATTCATTCAGCAGAGACCCGTCCACTTGCTCCTCCTAAGACTATTCTTCCTGACTCTAGATTCCTGGGAGTGATTCATAATCAAGACCTACTTAAGGACATCAAGGAAGCATACCATGCGGATTCCTTGTTGGCACAACCCCAAGGGACGTAAGTCTTGTCTTTAAGAATGGTGTGTGGATTCTGGGACAACGTCTGTATATTCCTGAAACAGTCAGATTGAGAGTATTGCAACTCATTCACGATTCCAAGATAGCTGGGCATAGAGGAATTCTAAAGACACAGGAATTTCTTTCTCGTTTCTTTTGGTGGCCCACTTGCAGGAAGGATGTTTTAAACTATGTCACTTCATGTGAAGTCTGTGCAAGATGCAAAACACCTCGCTCCTCACCAACTGGTCTGTTACAACCTCTTCCCACCCCGTCCCGCCCGTGGGGATCCATTTCTATGGACTTCATTGTGGAGTTACCAACCTCTCAAGGGAAAAACACCATTCTAGTGGTGGTTGATCGTTTAACAAAGGCAGCTCATTTTATTCCTTGTGTCGGCTTACCCACTGCAAAACAGACATCAGATTTGATGATTAAAGATGTGTTTCGCTTACATGGAGTACCGGATGAGGTTATTTCGGATCGAGGGGTGCAATTCACTTCAAGGTTTTGGCAAAATTTCTGTGCAGCATTGGACATTAAAGTAAACCTTTCTTCTGCTTTTCATCCCCAGACTAATGGACAGACCGAACGAACCAATCAAACTCTGGAGCAGTATCTCCGCTGCTTTATCTGCCACCTACAGGATGATTGGGTGGATCTACTTCCATTGGCTGAGTTCTCTTATAACAACTCTCAGAGCGCCTCCACTAAGCAGTCTCCTTTTTACTCCAATCTAGGTTATCATCCTAACATTCTTCCACGATTTCCCATAGAAACGCCTTTACCAGCAGTGGCCGAAAGAATCACGTCTTTACAGAAGAATATGGATCTTCTAAAGGAGAATCTGGAATTGGCTCAGGAAAGGTACAAGAAAGCAGCAGATAAATTTCGTAAACCTGCACCAGCTTTCAAGGTAGGAGACCTGGTCTGGCTGTCAACCAGAAATCTTAAGTTAAGGATTCCATCATCTAAGTTGGGACATAAGTACATTGGACCCTATAAAATCAGTAAAATTATAAGTGCCGTTGCTTGTCGTCTTCAATTGCCTAGAACTATGAGAATCCACCCTGTCTTTCATGTATCCCTACTAAAGGCTGCAACACCCAATACGTTTCCTGGACGTTCTTCTCCTTGCCCTGACCCAGTGCTAGTCGATGGTCAGGAAGAATTTGTGGTGGAAAGAATTCTAGATTCCAGGTTATACAGAAATCAGTTACAATATTTGATTAAATGGCAGGGCTACCCAGTGGAGGACAACTCATGGGAACCAGTCAATAACGTTAATGCTCCTCGTTTACTCCGCCAGTTTCATCAGAAGTACCCAGACAAGCCTGGTCTGAGGCCATCCGGAGGTTGTCCCTAAGGGGGGAGTAATGTAAGGTTCTTTGTACATGTTCTTGAAACTCAGTTTTCCGTCAGCCATTTTGCTTTCTGTCTTGCTGCAGCTATCTTGCCCTCAGTCAATATGGAGTTTTCAGCTTTCATGTTCCCGCCCTGATTCTCTCCCTCTTGCTTCTTAAGCAGCCACAGCTGAGCAATCAGTGCTTCAGAATCTAGCCTGCAGTGAACCTGTGACCTGACTCCTGGAAGCCTTGGACTATGTACTCCAGCTATTCCTACTGAGGAACTCTGAACACTTGTGGACTCTGGAACCCTGCTCTTTGAAAGATCCACGTTTGCATGGACTTACGGTAACAGAGAAGAAGATCCTGAACCTGTTGTGGAGAGTGATTGCTGAGCTTAAGTTACTCTGGCCTGCTGTGTCTCCTGCTTCTGTATCTGCAAACTGTGTGACTATTTTTGCCACTTGTATGAAGTAATACAAGACCTTCTATATCAAACCTGTGTCTCATGTATTTTCATCGCACCCAAGCACAAGACGCTATATGAACTGTACTACATACATTACAGTTTATTTGCTTGTTTAAGTTTCGTTTCCATAACTTGTGTTTTGTTGTCATAGCATCTCCCTGTATGGCATAGTTTCCAAACTTAAGACTGTTAAAGTAAAATCTTGTTAACCCCTTCTCCGGATCCTGCTCTTTACTGCATCTGACGAACCTTTACATTTTGTCATAGTCGGCAGGATGCAGTCCAGCAGCATGGAGTCGGCAGAACAGGTAGCCAGGCCCAGGACCAGTATCTGACTGGGGGCCATGTTAAGTAATTTGCCAAAATTTACGGGGTCCAATACCATGTTGTGGAGCTGAACGGAGAGCATGAGGGGTATGATGAGAATGCACCTGATGACTCCCACATTAGAGGCCGAGGTGGCCATTATGGCCCTGGATGGAGAGGCCAGAGACTCCGTGATGCTACGTACCCCCCAAGACCGTGACACGTTCACCAAAGTACTTCAGATATTGGAGGCGACCCATGGGGACCCCACTGACATAGGGGAACTTAGGACCTGCCTGTTTAGCCATATGCAAAGGGAGGCGAAGACAGTCACGCAGTATATGAATGTCCTGCAATAGTTAAACACTGCCATTGTTAGAAAAGATGGAGTGGGGATAGGGCCGGCAGATGTCGTGTTACGTGACTTACAGAGGACTGCTTTATAGGATGTCCTCACCAAACAAACCCTGAGGGAGAGGGTACGGGTGGACCCTCGCATCACTTATGCTGACATAGGAAGTGAGGCCCGCTTACGTGAACAGGAGCAGAGGGTGACCGTCCCGGTAGGAAAGGTCCAAAGAGGGGAAGCAGCAGTAAATACAGTCGCTGAAACCCCATGGGTTGAAGAAATGAGGAAAGAGATGTTGAATATCCTAGGGGAATTAGCCTATATGAAGTAGAAAGTTGAAAGTGGTCAGAACTAGTGTTGAGCGATACTTCCCGATATCAAGAAGTATCGGATCGGATTGGGTATCGCCGATACCCAAAAAGTATCGGCGATACCCGATTCCGATACCGGAAATCCAATGCAAGTCTATGGGACAGAAATATCGGAACTAAAAAAAACCCTTTCTTTCCTTGTAAACACTAAATATACACACAAAGAATACATATATATATATATATATATATATATATATATATACATGTCATTGTGACATATATATATACATATATTTATAGATCATACACTTCTACATAGTAAAATAGCCTCTGATTCAATTGCCGGGTAATGCCGGCTTTTGTGAAAATACAGAAGCACCCGACATGAAATGACACATGGTTTACATAGAGTTAACCATGTCTTTTCATGTAGTTTGATATCTGGTTTTCACAAACAATTACATGAGTGTATATGTGCAAAATTTCACACCTGTAGGGGTTAATTAAAGGTGTAAATTAGTTGTAAAAAAAACCGGACTTTTTTGCTACAAATTTACACCTTTAACCCCTTCACCCCCAAGGGTGGTTTGCACGTTAATGACCGGGCCAATTTTTACAATTCTGACCACTGTCTCTTTATGAGGTTATAACTCTGGAACGCTTCAACGGATCTTCGCGATTCTGAGATTGTTTTCTCGTGACATATTGTACTTCACGTTAGAAGTAAAATTTCTTCGATATAACTTGCGTTTATTTTTGAAAAAAAACGCAAATATGGCAAAAATTTTTAAAATTTTGCAATTTTCAAACTTTGAATTTTTATTCCCTTAAAACAGAGAAATATATCACACAAAATAGTTAAGAAATAACATTCCCCACATGTCTACTTTACATCAGCACAATTTTGGAACCAAAATTTTTTTTTGTTAGGAAGTTATAAGGGTTATATTTGACCAGCGATTTCTCATTTTTACAACAAAATTTACAAAGCCATTTTTTTTAGGGACCACCTCTCATTTGAAGTCACTTTGAGGGGTCTATATGGCAGAAAATACCAAAAAGTGACACCATTCTAAAAACTGCACCCCTCAAGGTACTCAAAACCACATTTAGGAAGATTATTAACCCTTCAGGTGCTTCACAGGAACTAAAGCAACGTGGAAGTAAAAAATGAATATTTAACTTTTTAGCCACAAAAATGATCTTTTACAAACTTTTTTTTATTTTCACAAGGGTAAAAGGAGAAAATGGACAGATAAGGTTGTTATGCAATTCTCCTGAGTACGTCAATTCCCCATAAGTGGGGGAAAATCACTGTCTGTGTGCACAGCAGAGCTCGTAAGGGAAGGAGCGCCGTTTGACTTTTTCAAACTAAAATTGGCTGGAATTGAGATTGGACGCCATGTCGTGTTGGAGAGCCCCTGATGCGCCTAAACAGTGGAAACCCCCACAAGTGACACCATTTTGGAAACTAGACCCCCTAAGCTACTTATCTAGATCTGTTGTGAGCACTTTGAACCCCCAAGTGTTTCACAAAAGCTTATAATGCCTGGGTGTGAAAGAAAAAAAAAACAATTTTCCACAAAAATGATTTTTTAGTCCCAAATTTTTGAATTTTCCCAAGGAAATTGGACCCCAAAAGTTGTTGTCCAATTTGTCCTGAGTACGCTGATACCCCATATGTGGGGGGGGGGGAACTGTTTGGGTGCACGGCAGGGCTTGGAAAGGAAGTAGTAACATTTTGGAATGCAGACGTTGATGGGGGTCATGTTACGTTTGCAGTGCCCCAGATGACCCTAAACAGTGGAAACCCCCCACAAGTGACCCCATTTTGGAAACTAGACCCCCTAAGGAACTTATCTAGATCTTTGGTGAGCACTTTGAACCCCCAAGTGCTTCACACAAGTTTATAATGCCCGGGCATGAAAATAAAAAATCCTATTTTTTTCCCACAAAAATTATCTTTTAGTCACTAATTTTTATTTTCCCAAGGGTAACAGGAGAAATTGGACCACATACGTTGTTGTCCAATTTGTCCTGAGTACGCTGATACCCCATATGTGGGGGGGAACCACTGTTTGGGCGCACGGCAGAGCTCGGAATGGAAGGAGCACCATTTGACTTTTTCCAACCAAAATTGGCTGGAATTGAGATTGGATGCCATGTTGCATTTGGAGAGCCCCTGATGTGCCTAAACAGTGGAAACCCAACACAAATGACCCCATTTGGAAACTAGACCCCCTAAGGAACTTTTCTAGATCTTTGGTGAGCAATTTGAACCCCCAAGTGCTTCACACAAGTTTATAATGTAGAGCCGTAAAATTTAAAAATCATATTTTTTCCACAAAAATGATCTTTTCACCCCAATTTTTATTTTTCCAAGGGTAACAAGACTCCAAAAGTTATTGTGCAATTTGTCCTGAGTGCGCTGATACCCCATATGTGGGGGTAAACCACTGTTTGGGTGCATGGAAAGTTTGGAACGGAAAGGAGCGCCGTCTGACTTTTTCAACGCAGAATTGGCTGGACGCCATGTCGTGTTTGGAGAGCTCCTGATCTGCCTAAACAGTGGAAACCCCCATAAATGACACCATTTTGGAAACTAGACCCCTCAAGGAACTTATCTAGATGTGTGGTGAGAACTTTTAACCCCCAGGTGTTTCACTAAAGTTTATAACGTACAGCCGTAAAATAAAAAATCTTTTTTTTTTTTACAAAAATGATTTTTTTCGCCCCCAATATTTTATTTTCACAAGGGTAACAGAAGAAATTGGACCCCAAAAGTTGTTGTCCAATTTGTCCTGAGTACGCTGATACCCAATATGTGGGAGAAAACTACTGTATGGGCGCACGTCAGGGCTCGGAAGGGAAGTAGCGACGTTTTGGATTGCAGACTTTGATGGAATGGTCTGGGGGCGTCATGTCACATTTGGAGAGCCCCTGATGCACCTATACAGTGGAAACCCCCCACAAATGACCCCATTTTGGCAAATAGACCCCAAGGAATTTATCTAGATGTGTGGTGAGCACTTTGAACCCCGAAGTGCTTCACAGAAGTTTATAACGTACAGTCGTAAAAATAAAAAATCTTTTTTTTTTTTACAAAAATTATTTTTTCGCCCCCAATATTTTATTTTCACAAGGGTGACAGGAGAAATTGGACCCCAAAAGTTGTTGTCCAATTTGTCCTGAGTACGCTGATACCCAATATGTGGGAGAAAACTACTGTATGGGCGCACGTCAGGGCTCGGAAGGGAAGTAGTGACGTTTTGGATTGCAGACTTTGATGGAATGGTCTGGGGGCGTCATGTCGCATTTGGAGAGCCCCTGATGCGCCTAAACAGTGGAAACCCCCCACAAGTGACCCCATTTTGGAAAATAGACCCCACAAGGAACTTGTCTAGATGTGTGGTGAGCACTTTGAACCCCGAAGTGCTTCACAGAAGTTTATAATGCACAGCCGTAAAAATAAAAAATCCTTTTTTTTTTTTGCAAAAATGATTTTTTTGCTCCAATATTTTATTTTTACAAGGGTAACAGGAGAAATTGGACCCCAAAAGTTGTTGTCCAATTTGTCCTGAGTACGCTGATATCCAATATGTGGGAGAAAACTACTGTATGGGTAAACGTTGGGGCTCGGAAGGGAAGTAGTGACGTTTTGGATTGCAGACTTTGATGGAATGGTCTGGGGGCGTCATGTCGCATTTGGAGAGCCCCTGATGCGCCTAAACAGTGGAAATCCCCAACAAGTGACCCCATTTTGGAAAATAGACCCCACAAGGAACTTATCTAGATGTGTGGTGAGCGCTATGAAGCCCCAAGTGCTTCACAGAAGTTTATAATGTACAGCCGTAAAAACAAAAAAATAATTTTTTTTGTACAAAAATGATATTTTCGCCCCCAGTTTTTTATTTTCCCAAGGGTAACAGAAGAAAAAGGACAAATTGCACAATAACTCTTGGGGTCCAGAGTACACTGATACCCCATATGTGGGGATAAACTACTGTTTGGACGCATGGCAGAGCTGAGAAGTGAAGGAGCACCGTTTGACTTTTTCAACGCAGAATTGGCTGGAATTGAGATCAGACGCCATGTCACATTTGGAGAGCCCCTGATGTGCCTAAACAGCGGAAACCCCCCAATTCTAACTCCAACCCTAACCCCAACACACCCCTAACCCTAGTCCCAACCCTAACCACAAACCTAACCCTAACACACCCCTAATCCCAACCCTAACCCTAATCCTAACTTTAGCGCCAACCCTAACCCTAACTTTAGCCCCAACCCTAACCCTAACCCTAATGGGAAAATGGAAATAAATACTTTTTTTTTATTTTATTATTTTTTTCTTACTAAGGGGGTGATAAAGGGGGGTTTGATTTACTATTTATAGCGGGTTTTTATGATTGGCAGCTGTCATGCTAAAAGATTCTTTTTATTGCAAAAATAGTTTTTGCATCATCACATTTTGAGAGCTATAATTTTTGCATATTTTGGCCCACAGAGTCATGTGAGGTCTTATTTTTTGCGGGACGAGTTGACGTTTTTATTGGTACCATTTTTGAGCACGTGACGTTTTTTGATCGCTTTTTATTTCGGTTTTTGGGAGGTTAGAATGAACAAAAATCAGCAATTCATGAATTTCTTTTGGGGGAGGCGTTTATACCGTTCCGCGTGTGGTAAAATTGATAAAGCAGTTTTATTCTTCGGGTCAGTACGATTATGGCGATACCTCATTTATATCATTTTTTCATGTTTTGGCGCTTTTATAGAATAAAAACAATTTTATATAAAAAATAATTATTTTTGCATCGCTTTATTCTGCGAGCTATAACTTTTTTATTTTTTCGCTGATGATGCTGTATGATGGCTCGTTTTTTTGCGGGACAAGATGACGTTTTCAGCGGTACCATGTTTTTTTATATCGGTCTTTTTGATCGCGTGTTATTCCACTTTTTGTTCGGCGGTATGATGATAAAGAATTGATTTTTTGCTTCGTTTTTTTTTTTTTTTTTAAGGGGTTCACTAAAGGGGTTAACTAGTGGGACAATTTTATAGGGGGGTTCGTTACGGACGCGGCGATACCAAATATGTGTACTTTTATTGCTTTGTTTTTTTTATTTACAGGAAGAAGTGAATTTATTGGGGAATATATATATATATATTTTTTTTATTTATTTTGGATTTTTTTTTAAAACATGTTTATTTTTATTTTTTTAACTTTTTTACTTTGTCCCAGGGTGGGACATCACTGTATTTTATCAGATCGCTGGTGTGACAGTGTGCACAGCACTCTGTCACACCAGCGATCGCTCAGGCAGTGCAGCAGGCTTCTCAGTGCCTGCTCTCGGCAGGCACTGAGGTAGCCGCCTCCCTCCAGGACCCCGGCGCCATCTTGGATCCGGGTCCTGGGAGGGAGGAAGCCCTCAGAACAGCGCGATCACATCGCGCTGCTCTGAGGGTCTCAGGGGGGCGCGCAGGGAGCCCCCACCTTGCGCGATCCTCCCCTGTGCCCCCAGTACACCGCGATCATGTTTGATCGCGGTGTGCAAGGGGTTAATGTGCCGGGAGCAGTCCGTGACCGCTCCTGACACACAGTCATGGGTGTCAGCTGTGATAATCAGCTGACACCCGGCCGCGATCGGCTGCGCTCCCCCCGGGAGCGCGTCCGATCGCACGAGGCGTACTATCCCGTCCATGGTCATACGGGCCCAGGTACCATGGACGGGATAGTACGTCCGATGGCAGTAAGGGGTTAATTAACCCCTACATGTGTCAAATTTTGCACACATACACTCATGTAATTGTTAGTGAAAACAATATATCAAACAACTTGAAATGACATGGTTAACTCTATGTAAACCATGTGTCATTTCATGTCGGCTTCTGTATTTTCACAAAAGCCGGCAATTGAATTAGCGGCTATTATACTATGTAGAAGTGTATGAACTATAAATATAAAATATATATATATATATATGTCACAAATTCAGTGACATGTATATATATATATATATATGAGGTGTAAAATTGTTGAAAAAAAATGTGTGGGCTCCCGCTCTATTTTCTCAACCAGACAGACAAAGCCAGTGAGTGGGGGCAGATAATAATAGCCCAGAGAGGGACCATTATTTTTGGCCCCCCCGGCTACTAACATCTGCCCCCAGACACCCCAGAAAAGGCAAATCTATAATTAGATTCGCCCTTTCTGGCACTTTGCCCGTCTATTCCCATTGCCCTGTACCGGTGGCAAATGGGTTAAAAAGGGGTTAAAGCCACCTTGCTATTGAAAGGTGACTGTTATGTTTCGGTAGCTGAGGAGTGCAGGTAAAAAAGGCAATACACCAGAGCAGTTGGAATCTATGGGATTGCAGTACCCTGACTAACCACCACAACTAGAGGCAGCCGTGGAACGTTCCTACGTTGGTCCTAGACGCCTCGTCACAGCCTGAGAAACTAACTACACCTAAAGATAGAAATAGGAAAGCTATCTGCCCCGGAGCAGAACCCCAAAGATAATAGAAAGCCCCCAAACATGGAATGGCGGTTAGACAAGAGGAAATACTGACACAGAAAGAAAATAGAATGAGCAAACGCTGGGGCCCAAACTATCTAAAAAGAAAAGGACAGGAAGGGTACTTACTGCAATCCCAGAAAACCTTGAAAAACACCAACTCTACTAATTTCAAAATCACCTGAGATCACACGACCTCTACCACCTAAATTAGCTCTCTGGTGTAACAAAATCAAAACAGCAGCCACTGAAAAAACTGGAAAAAGCAAAAGAGCAAAACTCAGTGGCTGAACTAAACTGAGAAGGCAGAAGCCCCCGGAGGGGACCCAGAAGGCCCCAAAGAAGTGCAAGACAAAATGCAAAAAAATAGCAATAACACAAAAGAAGAAAAAATCTTATCTGGTAGCAGGAGATGCAGACACGACACAGCAGGCTACAAGGGAAACTGGAATGAAGGATTCAGACCAGAACAATTGATCACCGGCAACCCTGATGGGAAAATGACTCCCTTATATAAGACCAGTCAGTAACACCTGATTCCCAGTTCCTCACAATCTTCACTAGTACCGCTTGTAACCACCAGAGGGAGCCTCTGCTCAGAACTCATCTCAAACCCATTCACAACAGTACCCCCCCCTTGAGGAGGGGTCACCGAACCCTCATTTGAGCAACCAGGTCGGTCAGGATGAGTTCTATGATACGCACGGATAAGTCTCCTAGCATGGATGTCCGAAGCAAACACCCAAGAATTGTCTTCCTGACCATAACCTCTCCATTTAACCAAATACTGGAGTTTCCGTCTAGAAAAACGAGAATCCAATATTTTCTCAACCACATACTCCAGATTGCCCTCAACCAAAACAGGGTCAGGAGGCACAGCAGCAGGAACCACTGGCTCAACAAACCTCTTCAACAAGGACTTGTGGAACACGTTATGGATCTTAAATGTCCCTGGAAGAAGCAAACGAAAAGAAACAGGATTAATAATCTCCATGATCTTATAAGGTCCAATGAACCTAGGCTTAAATTTAGGAGATGCTACTCTCATAGGAATATTCTTTGAGGACAACCAGACCAAGTCCCCCACTTTAAACCAAGGACCATCAGTCCTATGCCGGTTAGCAAACCGCTGGGCCTTCTCCTGAGAGAGGGACAACCTCTCCACTACCTGGTCCCAAATCTGTTGCATACGCTCCACAAAAGAGTCAACACCTGGACAGACAGAAGCCTCCGTCTGTCCTGAAGAAAATCGAGGGTGAAACCCAGAATTACAGAAAAACGGAGACATCAAAGTGGCAGAGCTAGCCCTATTATTAAGAGCAAACTCAGCCAAAGGCAAAAAAGAGACCCAGTCATCCTGATCAGCAGACACAAAGCATCTAAGATAAGTCTCCAATGTCTGGTTTGTTCTCTCAGTTTGACCATTGGTCTGAGGATGAAATGCCGAGGAGAAAGACAATTGAACACCCAGTTTAGAACAAAAAGTCCTCCAAAATTTGGAAACAAACTGGACTCCTCTGTCAGACACAATGTTCTCAGGAATGCCGTGTAAACGAACCACGTGCTGAAGGAACAACGGCACCAATTCAGAGGAGGAAGGCAACTTAGGTAATGGCACAAGATGTATCATTTTGGAAAACCTATCACAAATTACCCAGATGGTGGTCATTCTCTGAGAAACAGGAAGATCGGAATGAAATCCATAGAGATATGGGTCCATGGTCTCTTGGGCACAGGCAATGGCATCAACAAACCACTAGAGCGAGAGCAAGGCTTGGAGCGAGAGCAAGTCCCGCAGGACTGCACAAATTCCCTGACATCACGAGACAAGGTAGGCCACCAAAAGGACCGACTAACCAAGTCTCTGGTACCAAAAATTCCGGGATGCCCAGCCAATGCGGAACAATGAATCTCACACATCACACTCTTTTTCCATTGGTCCGGGACAAACAATTTTCCAACAGGGCAGCGCTCGGGCTATCCTCCTGACACCCCTCCAGAGCAAGTCTCAAATTGGGCGAGATGGCGGAAAGAACTACACCCTCTTTCAAAATAACAGAAGGATCAGATAACTCAGGAGAGTTCGCAAGGAAACTCCTCGAGAGGGCATCTGCCTTAACATTCTTAGTGCCAGGAAGAAAGGAAACCACAAAATTAAAACGTGTGAAAAACAAGGCCCGCCTGGCCTGTCTAGGATTGAGTCGCTTGGCAGATTCCAGATAGACCAGATTCTTATGGTCCGTAAGGACCACCACCTGATGTTTGGCTCCCTCCAGCCAATGTCTCCACTCTTCAAAAGCCCACTTCATGGCCAATAACTCCCGATTACCCACGTCATAATTACGTTCAGAAGGAGAAAATTTTCGAGAGAAAAAGGCACAAGGGTTACTTTTAGAGGTCTCTGGATCTTTTTGGGACAAAACGGCACCTGCCCCAATTTCAGAGGCATCAACCTCCACCTGAAATGGCAGAGAAACATCAGGCTGCCGTAGAACAGGAGCAGAAGTGAATCTCTGCTTAAGTTCCTGAAATGCAGAGACTGCCTCAGGAGGCCAATTCACCACATCAGAACCCTTTCTGGTCAAATCAGTTAATGGTTTAACAATAACCGAGAAATTACCAATAAATTTACGATAAAAATTGGCAAAACCCAAAAATCTCTGAAGAGCCTTTAATGAAGTAGGTTGGACCCAATCACAGATGGCTTGAACCTTGACCGGGTCCATTTCAATAACAGATGGGGACAAAATGAATCCCAGAAATGAGATCCTCTGTACGCCAAAAAGACACTTTGATCCCTTCACATACAGAGCATTCTCTCTCAAAATCTGGAACACAGTTCGAACATGTTTCACATGAGAGTCCCAGTCATTAGAAAAAATCAAGATATCATCCAAATAAACAATCAGAAATTTGTCCACAAAATCCCTGAAAATGTCATTCATGAAGGACTGGAAGACGGAAGGAGCATTAGTGAGCCCAAAGGGCATCACTAGGTACTCAAAATGCCCTTCAGGGGTATTGAATGCCGTCTTCCATTCATCCCCGTGCTTAATGCGAATAAGGTTATACGCCCCCCTGAGGTCAAGCTTGGTAAACCAAGTAGCGTTTTTCACCCTGGAAAACAGGTCAGAAATCAAGGGTAACGGGTATTGATATTTCACAGTAATATTGTTCAAGAGACGATAATCAATACACGGCCTTAATGAACCATCTTTTTTGGCCACAAAGAAAAAACCGGCACCTAAGGGTGAAGAGGATGGTCTGATATGACCCTTCTCCAAAGATTCCTTGATATAAGACCGCATAGCGTCATGTTCAGGTACAGACAAGTTAAAAAGGCGACCTTTAGGGAATTTACTACCCGGCACTAATTCAATAGCGCAGTCATGGCTCCTATGGGGAGGCAAGGATGCAGATTTACTTTCGCTAAACACATCAGAAAAATCAAACAAAAAGTCAGGAACATCCTGAGCCTGGGGGGAGGCAGAAAAAACAGGAGTGTTGGTATTAACACATTGGCAGCCCCAACTGGCCACAGACACAGACTTCCAATCCAAAACAGGATTATGAGACTGCAACCAAGGGAAACCCAGCACGATAATGTCATGCAGATTATATAGAACCAAAAATTTGCAGCACTCCTGGTGATCAGGTTCAACCCTCATTATCACCTGAGTAGAAAACTGGGGTTTATTCTCAGCCAAAGGGGTAGAATCGATCCCCAGTAGGGGAATAGACTTCTGTAGAGGTATCAAGGGGAACCCACAACGTTTAGCAAAATCATAATCCATCAGGTTAATAGCTGCTCCAGAATCAACGAAAGCCTGAGCAGAAAATAGGACAGAGAGCATATCAGAGTGACAGTTAATAAAAACTTAGTCTGAACACTACCCAAGACAACTGAGTGTGCAAAACGTCTTCCCCGCTTAGGGCAGACTGAGATAGCATGAGAGGCATCACCACAGTAGAAACATAACCCATTGCGCTTTCGAAACTCATGACGCTGTGCCCCAGACACCACTCTATCACACTGCATGGTTTCAGGAGCTGGTTCACAAGGCAACACCATTCCACGCATACTTCTCCGCTCACGCAAACGTCTGTCAATTTGAATCGCTAATGACATAGAATCATTGAGACCAGAGGGGACAGGGAATCCCACCATAACATCCTTTACATTATCTGACAGACCCTTCCGGAAAAGGGCCGCCAAAGCGTCGTCATTCCATTTGGTCAGGACTGCCCACCTACGGAATCTCTGACAGTATAACTCAGCGTCATCAAGCCCCTGATTTAATGCCAACAAGGCTTTTTCAGCTTGATCAGTGACATTAGGCTCATCGTACAATAACCCCAAAGCCTGAAAAAACGCATCAACATCACTCAAAACAGGATCCCCAGGTATCAGGGAAAAAGCCCAATCCTGAGGATCGCAGCGCAGGAGAGAGATGATAATTTGAACCTGCTGCGCTGCGTTTCCTGAGGACTTAGATTTTAAGGCAAAAAACAATTTACAATTATTTTTGAAATTCTGAAACTTAGCTCGATCCCCTAAAAACAAATCTGGCATGGGGATCCTAGGTTCCACAACAGGCAACCCAGCAAGATAGATAGCAATACTCCGAACCTCAGTGGCAAGCTGATCCACACGGCCAGACAACTGTGCAAACTCCATTGGGAGAAAAGATCCTCCCCAGCACCCAGAGATACAGAGGGAAAAAAAAAAAATGCAACAAACAGAAAAATATCTCTGACAACTCTGACAACCTTTTTTCTATCACAATATTTTTTCCCTTCTGTGAGTACCATACAATTTTCAATTTTTAGGCCGGTGATACTGTTATGTTTCGGTAGCTGAGGAGTGCAGGTAAAAAAGGCAATACACCAGAGCAGTTGGAATCTATGGGATTGCAGTACCCTGACTAACCACCACAACTAGAGGCAGCCGTGGAGCGTTCCTACGTTGGTCCTAGACGCCTCATCACAGCCTGAGAAACTAACTACACCTAAAGATAGAAATAGGAAAGCTATCTGCCCCAGAGCAGAACCCCAAAGATAATAGAAAGCCCCCAAACATGGAATGGCGGTTAGACAAGAGGAAATACTGACACAGAAAGAAAATAGAATGAGCAAACGCTGGGGCCCAAACTATCTAAAAAGAAAAGGACAGGAAGGGTACTTACTGCAATCCCAGAAAACCCTGAAAAACACCAACTCTACTAATTTCAAAATCACCTGAGATCACACGACCTCTACCACCTAAATTAGCTCTCTGGTGTAACAAAATCAAAACAGCAGCCACTGAAAAAACTGGAAAAAGCAAAAGAACAAAACTCAGTGGCTGAACTAAACTGAGAAGGCAGAAGCCCCCGGAGGGGACCCAGAAGGCCCCCAAAGAAGTGCAAGACAAAATGCAAAAAATAGCAATAACACAAAAGAAGAAAAAATCTTATCTGGTAGCAGGAGATGCAGACACGACACAGCAGGCTACAAGGGAAACTGGAATGAAGGATTCAGACCAGAACAATTGATCACCGGCAACCCTGATGGGAAAATGACTCCCTTATATAAGACCAGTCAGTAACACCTGATTCCCAGTCCTCACAATCTTCACTAGTACCGCTTGTAACCACCAGAGGGAGCCTCTGCTCAGAACTCATCTCAAACCCATTCACAACAGGTGACCTTAAGCCAGGTTAATAATTGAGAGCTGTCAATTAGACAACTATTAATTATTAATCCTATTGTATGAAATAAAAATAAAACACACACACTTTAATTAAAAATCATTTTAATGAAATAAAGACACATGTTTTTGACCATCTTTTATTTTACTGCAAAAACCATTTCCTGTAATAAAAATAAAATAAAAAAGCAAAATTATTCTTACCTATCCGATGCACAGTCAGGTCCAGGGACATCATCAGTGATGTCAGAGGGAATCCCGGCTGACCTGAAGTGAACTGATTAACAAAAATAGGGGATCCCCTCGAAAAAAAAAAATGGCGTGTGGTCCCCCTATTTTTGTTAACCAGCCAGATGAAGCAGACTGCTGAGGCCTGGTTTTTCAGGCTGGTAAGGATCCAATATCCATGGACCTTGCAAGCCTGATAATACCAGGCCACAGCAGTCTGCTTAGCTTGGCTGGTTAACAAAAATAGGGGATCCCCTGGAAAAAAAATTGTGTGGGGTCCCCCCTATTTTTGTTAATCAGCCAAGTAAAATGCAGACTGCTGAGGCCTGGTATTAAAAGACTGTCAAGGCCCATGGATTTTGGCCCTCAACAGCCTAAAAATACCAGGCTACAGCAGCCCCACATTTGGCGCATCAAAAGATGTGCCAATTGTGGCACTTTACCCGGCTCTTCCCACTTGCCCTGTAGCGGTGGCAAGTGGGGTAATAAGGGGTTAATGTCACCGTTGATTGCACTGTGACAAAAAGCCTGGCTAATAATGGAGAGGCGTCAATAAGACACCGATCCATTATTAATCCCAAAGATTTTAAATTTTTTAAAAAAAGACACAGCAAGAAAAAAGTTTTTAATGAAATAAAAGAGACAACACAGTTTTCATTAATTTTATTACACGCTCATCCTGCGATGCCATCGTTCTCCTGGAAAAAAAGAAAAAAAACAAACCAACAGTATACCACCTGTTCGACGCAGTCCATAGTAACGACTGTCCCACGACGATCCAGATCTGCTACATCGGAATGTCAGGCAGAGCCTGACATCCCGACGCAGCACAGCTGCTTACCTGCTTCCCCGGCGGTGACGTCATCGGACTGCTTTATGGCCGCGATTACCCGGCAGCACGTGCAGTTATCGCGAGAAACTGCACGTGACCTCCAGGGAGAAGATAATGGCGGCCATCAAGCAGTCCAGGACGTGACCACCGGGGATCTTCTGCCAGGTAAGTGCCGCTGACTCCTGACAGATCCGACTGACGGACACTGACAGTGACAGGAACATTCCGATTCCGGTATCCGATAAGACAAAAATATCGGAACTCGGAATCGGAATTCCGATACTGCGAATATCGGCCGATACCCGATATTTGCAGTATCGGAATGCTCAACACTAGTCAGAACGCAACAGGGGGCCAAAGTGATGTAGTCGACCATAACGATGCCAGAAGGTCCAGCCGACCGAGATCCTTCACTTGCGGAGAGATAGGACATATGGCTCAGGAAAGTCCGTGGCGGGGTGGGCCTCGGCCACGCTGACTGTTAAACTAGAGGGCTCCAAGCCTGGGTGACGTCGTCCGGAGCCAGAATGGAAAAGGAGTAGTGAAAGTCCCACAAACCTGCAGTCTACATGCCCTCTGTTCTGGGCTGAGTTTGATGGATGGGCAGTGCATTGTCTGGTGGATACGGGGTCTCAGGTGACTACGATGCCCAAAGCATATTTCTGTCGACACTTTCCAGAGACCCTCCGACCAGAGTGGGGTCCGGTAGTAAAGCTTTCAGCGGCAAATCACATGCCCATCCCGGTCGCAGGGGGGTGATGTGTGGCAAAGAACTGGGACAGAAAGGTGTAGTGTTGATCCAGGGTGAAGCCAGTCTCAGTCATACCGTCACCCTGGGGATGAACGTCCTGAAAGAATTTGGAAGACTGCTCCTTGATGAACCCGCTTATTTATACCTCAAACAGTGGAGTTTTCATACCCCCAGCGACAAGTGTTCCAATGGCTGATTCGTACCGCTCGAGCTGAGGAGTCTTCTAGTCATGGAGAAGCGTTGGGAAATGTGATAGTGCCAGGCTCCGCTAAGCTCACTCTGCTACCGGGACAAACTGTGTTGACTCTGCCCGTTTGAGCCCATGCCCCGTTGGAGGGGGTAGAAGTACAGCTAGAACCCTCCTTGATTGAACCACTGCCGGCAGGACTGTTGGTGGCACGAACTCTGGCCGTTATACGGGATGGAACGGTGCTTGTATGCTGCGTTAACGTGACAGATCAGGAAGTTGTAATTCCACCCAGGAGCAAAGTGGCACGGATATTGGGTTTTCCCGAGGAAATTGTTCCTCCCCAGGCCATACAGCTGACAGTTAGACAAGAAGACCCGTGGTCAGTGACAGTTTCCACTTCTCCAACGACGGAACCGGAATACTTTCAAGAGGGGCGACGAATATTAGATCAGATGCACGCCAAACTGTCTGAACCCTCGCCTGCCCAAGTACAACAGGTGGAAGCAGTTCTGGGGCAATACAAGTCCATGTTTGCGAGTCATGAGGACGACTTTGGCTGTACTACTACTATTACTCACGAAATACCAACAGGGGATACAGTGCCCATTAGAGAATGGTACCGGCAAATTCCCCTCAGTTATACCAGGAAGAACGAGAATTGCTTGGTCAGATGCTACAAGCAGGTGTCATCAGAGATAGACAAAGACCGTGGGTGGCCTCCATCGTGCTGGTGCAGAAGAAGAACAGAACACTGAGGTTCTGTGTAGATTATCGTAAACTCAACGCCTCCACCGTGCGGGACTCATACCCTCTACCTCGGATTGAGGAGTCCTTATCCTCATTGGGGCAAGCCAAATTCTTCTCGACGTTAGATCTCGCTAGAGGCTACTGACAAGTGCCCATGTTGGAGAAGGACAGGGCGAAGACCGCCTTTATTATACCTATGGGCCTCTTTGAATTCGATAGGATGCCTTTCGGCTTGGCCAAGGCCCCCAGTATGTTTCAACAACCTGATGAAGAGGTGCTTAGGTAATCTGAACTTTGAGGCCACACTCATATATTTGGACAACATCATAGTGTATGCTTCCTCATTTGAAGAACACCTGCAGAGATTAGAGCAAGTGCTGAGCCGTTTACAGAAGTACGGACTGAAGGTGAAACCCCAGCAGTGCCACTTGTTCCGGACCCAGATTGTGTATCTGGGCCATGTTGTTTCAGCAGATGGAGTGGAGCCATCCTGGGAAAAGATTGCAGGGATTCGGGACTGGCCAACCCCTGAGACCGTAAAAGATGTCCAAGCATTCCTTGGAATGACGGGGTGCTACCATCGTTATGTGAAGAACTTTGCCCGTGTGGTGCAACCTCTCCTTGAGCTTTTCAAAGGGGTGCCTCCGAATGCAAAAGGCCCATCCATCAGCTGGGAAGAAAGACAGGAGAAAGCTTGACTCCAACCCGGTGCTGGCCTATGCGGACTTCTCTATGTCGTTCATTCTCCACACTGATGTAAACTTGCACGGGTTAGGGGCTGTGTTGTCTCAGGTGCAGGATGGGAAAGAGAGGGTGATTGCTTACGCTAGTCGGTCCCTTCACGATTCCGAACGCAACCTGGACAACTACAGTACCTTCAACCTGGAATTGCTGACACTGGTTTGGGCTGTGATGGAAAGATTCACAGAATATCTGTCTGGCTCGGAAGAATTGGTGCGCACCGATAACAATTCATAGTGCATCTGGAGAACGCTAAATTAGGGGCCGTGGAGCAATGCTGGGTAGCCCTGATGGCAAAATTTCGGTACAGAATCACCTAAAGGAGAGGGTCTGATAACACCCACGCCGACGCCTTGTCCAGAGCAAGACATGCGACACCTGTGAAAAGCAAAGATCAGATGCTGGAGGATGAGGAGGTTCCCTGATTCCGGAAGACCGCTGGGATGGTGGCGGCTACGCTGGATCAAATTTGGACCCCTCACAGTGAAGGAGTGTTGGGAAGGTCTCAGGATGAGTGGGTCCATTTGCAGCAGGGAGACAGTGAACTCGATCTGTTTCATCAATGGTTGACCCTGAAGCAACTGCCCAGACAAGAACAGAGAAGTACTCTTACTCCAGAGGCGCTGAAGATACTCCGACAGTGGGAGCAACTCCAGATGAGAAACGGGCTGTTATATCAAAAGGTCCAACTACAAAAAGAGCTGGGGGCCTCTTGGCAGGTGGTGATTCCAGAGATGGCACTATCTAAAGTCACCGCTGAGGCTCATGAAAGAGGAGCTCACTTCGGTGCTGAAAAAACTTTTCAATAGCTACAGCATTTTGTCTACCACCCTCGGCTAAGAACAACAGTTGAAGAGGCTTGCAAACTCTGTCGGGCATGTGAATTATTATTATTATTATAGATTTTTATAGCACCATTTATTCCATGGCGCTTTACATGTGAAGAGAGGCAAATATAGACAAGTACAGTAAACATGAACAATACAAGGCACACACAAGTACAGAAGGAGAGAGGACCCTGCCCGCAAGGGCTCACAGTCTACAGGGATGGGTGAGGATACACTAGGAGAGGGTAGAGCTGGTCGTGCGGTGGTTCAGTAGACTGATGATCACTGCAGGTTGTAGGCTTGTCGGAAGAGGTGGGTCTTCAGGTTCTTTTTGAAGGTTTCCATGGTAGGCGCGAGTCTGATGTGTTGGGGTAGAGAGTTCCAGAGTATGGGAGAGGCACGGGAGAAGCTTTGTATGCGGTTGTGGGAAGAAGAGATAAGAGGGGAGTAGAGGAGGAGATCTTGAGAGGATTGAAGGTTGCGTGTGGGTATGTACCGGGAGACCATGTCACAGATGTATGGAGGAGACAGATTGTGGATGGCTTTGTAGGTCATGGTTAGGGTTTTGAACTGGAGCCTCTGAACGATAGGAAGCCAATGAAGGGCTTGGCAGAGAGGAGAGGCTGGGGAATAATTGGGAGACAAGTGTATTAGTCGTGCAGCAGAGTGCAGGATGGATTGGAGTGGTGCCAGAGTGCTAGAGGGAAGGCCAGAGAGTAGGAGGTTTCAGTAGTCGAGGCGGGAGATGATGAGGGCATGCACTAGTGTTTTTGTAGTTTCATGGTCAAGGAATGCACGGATCCGGGAAATATTTTTGAGTTTGAGATGGCAGGAGGAGGCTAGGGTTTGGACATGTGGCTTGAAAGAGAGGGCAGAGTCGAGGATCACTCCGAGGCACCGAGCGTGCGGGACTGGGCAGTGAGCAGCCATTGACGTTAATGGACAGGTCTGGTGGGGGGGTAGAGTGAGATGGGGAAAAGATGATGAATTCTGTTTTGTCCATGTTCAGTTTTAGAAAGCGAGCAGAGAAGAAAGCAGAAATAGCAGACAGACATTGTGGGATTTTGGTCAGTAAGGAGGTGAGGTCAGGTCCAGATAGGTAGATCTGTGTGTCGTCGGCGTAGAGATGATACTGAAGACCATGGGATTCTATGAGCTGTCCCAGGCCGAGGGTGTAGATGGAGAAGAGTAGGGGTCCAAGAACTGAGTGTCGGGGAACACCGACAGACAGGGGGCGAGGTGAGGAGGTGGTGTGGGAGAGGGAGACACTGAATGTTCGGTTTGTTAGATATGATGAGATCCAGGATAGGGCCAAGCCTGTGATGCCAAGAGATGAGAGAATCTGTAACAGGAGGGAATGGTCCACAGTGTCGAAGGCAGAAGACAGGTCCAGGAGAAGGAGGACAGAGTAGTGACGCTTGCTCTTGGCGGTTAGTAGGTCGTTGGTGAGTTTAGTTAGGGCAGTTTCAGTTGAGTGATGCAGTCGGAAGCCTGATTGTAAGCGGTCAAAGAGGGAGCAGGAGTAGAGGTGGGAGGACAGTTCAAGATGGACATGCTGTTCCAGTAGTTTTGAGGCATAAGGGAGATGAGATATCAAGCGATAGCTAGACACAGAGGATGGGTCAAGGGAGGTCTTTTTGAGAATGGGTGTGATCGAGGCATGTTTGAAGGATGAGGGGAAGACACCATTTGTAAGTGAGAGGTTGAATAGGTGTGTTAGAGTAGGGGTGAAGACGGTGGCGAGGCTAAGGATGAGGTGGGATGGGAGCGGGTCAAGCATGCAAGTGGTGAGGTGTGATCTTGATAGGAGGGTGGAAAGCTGATCTTCTGTCAAGGTGGAGAAGTTGGTTTTGGAGGAAGAGGGTTGAGCAGCTAAGAGGGGCAATGGGGGCTGTGGGGCAAAGCTTTCTCTGATCGTATCGATCTTCTGCTTAAAGAAAGAGGCAAAGTCTTCAGCAGAAAATTGGCCAAATCTCCAGGACAAAGAACCCTGACACAAACTATAGTGACATCAGCCCCCCTGGAACTACTGACCATTGACTACTTGACCATCGGGCTTGTGTATCAGGGATATGACCACTGTTTAGTGATGATAGATCATTTCTTGAAATTCGCTGTCGTAACCTCCACCCGGGATCAAACGGCGGAGTCGGCTGCACATGCTATCTGCAAGAACTTCATTCAGGTCTATGGATGCCCGCAATGGATCCACTCTGATCAGGGAGCCTGCTTTTTTGAGAAGAGTCATGGATGAGCTGCAACATATCTCTCAGTTTGACAGGTCTCACACCACACTGTAGCATCCACAAGGAAACGGGGCCTGCGAATGATTTAACCGTACTCTTATTCAGATGTTGAGAACTTTGGAAGAGGATCGGAAGGCTCAGTGGCCTGAGTACGTGTCTGAGCTTGTGTGGATGTACAATAATCGAGTCCATCAGGCCACCAGTTTCACGCCCTATTTCGTGTTGTTCGGCCGTGAAGGGAAAGAAGTCACAGAACTGGAGTTGGACCTGGGGGAGGACTACCCAAGGATGGGGCTGTCTATCTGAGTCTGGGAACATCGTCATCGTCATTTTTACTGCACCAATAATGTCATCAAAGTAAATCCCAAAAATAATGGCAAAATTGCATTGTTTTTTAAAAAATTCATCACACTTGAAATGCTTTTGCCATTTGCACTTACACTTTATAGATGAATTCAAAGACGCAACTTGTTCAGCAAAGAAAGTAAGCCCCTATTATTTTTATGTCAGTGCAAAAATTAAAAAAAGTTATGACTTCGAAAAAGGTAGAGGAAGCACAGAAAACTAAAATTGTCTGCATCCTTAAGTGGTTAAAAGTCCTTTTCTATTGACATTCTTGATGAATTATGCCAAATTTAAAGGAGTTGTCCCATAAATAACATACAGTATAGGAACGCACCACAGGGGTGTTTGAATCAATAGGGGGATAGCAGAGTTCAACTGGCAGAGTGGATGGATTGGGATTAAGAAATAAAGTTGAGAAAAAGAAAGAAAAGATTAAAAAAGAGATGAAAAAGAGTGGTGCTTAGACAAGTGGTGATAAAAAGGGAGACTGACAAGAAGAAGTTTAAGGAATATAAAAATTGCAAAGAAACCAAACCAGGAAAATTAATAAATAAATGTACAGACATGAATTGAGGGAAAAGAAACTAGAAAATAAACTGAATACATAGTCGAAAAAATGAGACTAGAACCCAGGATGGGCTGGTGGATAAGAAACGGGATGAGAACATTTAATGAAGGAATTACCTAGAAGAATAAGTGAAAGGGAAAGAAGAGGAGAGGGGAAGAATAAAGAGAGTAAAGAAATGTAATGTTGCTAGTGGCACGCTGGCTCACTGTAGCCTCTTAGAATGGGGATCCTGATTCCTGAATTAAAATTCCATCAAGGACAACATCTGCAAGGAGTTTGTTCTTCATGTGTTTCCGTGGGTTTCCTCCGGGTTCTCTGGTTTACTCAGACACCAATAACATACTAGTTGGGAATTTAGATTGTGTGCTCCAATGCTGACAGCCATGACAATATCTGTAAAATGCTATAGAGTATGATGGCACTATATAAGTAAGTATTATAAATAAATGGAACTGATATAAATAAGAGTTCAGAATAAGGTAATAAAACATGAGTGGATAGGGCGGTGAAATAAGTCAGAAATAGAACATAAAGAAATGTGTGGTGAAAATTGGTCTAAGATAGGGTTTCATGCATCGCCATTAGTGATGAGTGCAAGTTATCGTTGCAAAAGTTTGCCTATGCTGCTTGGGTATGCACCAAGTAACGCGGGTGCTCTAGTGACATGTTGGAGCTGATATCGCAGGTGCTCGAGTGAGATGTTAGAGCTTTTAGACAGCGACAAAGCATGCAGGGATATCCCGTGCATGTCAGGCAAACCTCCATGTATTGCGGCTGGGACTCGATCATGTCACTTGAGCTCCCGAGATACTGGTTGCATACTTGAGCACCATAGGCAAACTCGAGTAATGAGTACTTGCGCTCATCACTAATCACCATTATTCTGGTCATCAATAGCACATGAATAGAAACTTACACAGAATATATGAAAGCAGAATCAATTCACTCTTAGAGTGTTCTTGAATAAGTTGTGAATATAATTAGTGAAGTGACACTGAAGGCTGCCATGTTAATCATATTCTAGGTTGTGGTTGGCATTTTAGCTAATACAGAATTAGACTTTGTGACGTCCTTGAAAATAGTGTTTGCTATCTGAATATTTGATCTCAGCAAATATTCATTACTACTGCATTATGATTTGTATCAATCTCATGTTGAGCGTAATATATTGAAAAGGGAATTAAATATTTTATCTAAAAATATAAGTATCAGGTGTGAGGTTAAACTTACTACAATATAGTCCTGTACTCTAGAATTTAATAGTTCAGAAATTGGAATAGTCTGGTACAATTTTTGGTTCAGAATGCCAAGATAAAGTGGATTTTCATTTAGAAATATGTGAAATGAAAGCTTAATCCATCTCTCTACGAGCCTCCTTATTTTCAAGCAGTTAAGCAAATTGAGTTGTGCTTTTATGTTGCTTTGACAATGAAATACGCAGATGACCTGGCAGCAAATATTATGTGATGTAGATTTATCTTTTGTTCATTCACTTAACATTTTGGCAATTGATAAAAAAAATTACCACTTTTATTTTTGAAAGTATTCTTACTTTGCAGCATTTTTCCACATCTGCCTAAAACTTCTGCACCATACTACTATATAATCGTCTAATTCTGTCTGTCTGTAACGGAAATCCCGTGTCGCTGATTGGTTGCGACCTCTCTGCTCAGCTGCCTCCGGATTGGATGTGGGTGTTGCAGGGAGAGTGGTGCGGGCACGCCCCTTGGATACCCGACCGTGGCCTTAGCAACGTCACAGGGACTGTCACAGAACCTGTGTTAGAGAGCAGTTCTATGAGCAATAACATTTAATGATAATGTATATATTTTACCCGGAAAATTCTGTGTATTCATTGCATTATTCTTAAATCTTCATAAATAAACTACATACATATTTCTAGAATACCCGATGCGTTAGAATCGGGCCACCATCTAGTTGTATATAAGCATATAAAGAAGACATCACCGAGGATAAGTCATCAATATTATAGTTAAGGACAATCCCCTTCAGGACAGAAACCCTAATTTTGACAATGGGTCACTTGCTGTAGATATCAAGTTTCCTATACCGTACCAGAGACAATAAGTCTTTCAGGTGGGTTGTCAAGAACCTTCTTATGAACCTTCGGGAGCATACAAAATGTTGCCATCCTAGGGTTCTTCACTGAGAGAAAATCCTTTTTGTTTTATTTATTGCTTCATATTCCCATCTTTCAAACACACAGTAATCTCCAGCGATCTCAGGCCGGAAGGTAGCTATAAAAAATATTCCTTTATTTCTTTTCGTTAAAAGAGCATGTTACAGGTAGTGGATAATTCAGTGCATGGTAAAAAATCTAACGCGTTTTAACTCAAATGAGTCTTAATTATGGATTACAAATTCTGACAAAATGTGACATTTCAAAAGTCTCCAGACAGGAGTGAGGGGGTGGTAGGCAATGCCCTCATTAGCATGATTAATTGATGTATCCAATTATCCACACTCAACCTCCTGGTTGAAACCAAGGTTAAAAGAGAGAGAAAAAAAAAAACTCTCAAAATCATTTACTTTGCATGCAATACCAGAAAAAGAGAAAATACATTAAAAGAATATATATATTTTTGAGGAAAAATTTATCTTCAACGAAAACATGTTTTCAAAGATAAAATCTATTTTTACGGACGGTATATAGATGACCAGATTTTTATCTGGGAAGGTAGTGACACGGAAATTACAAACTTTGTTAATTATCTGAATGAAAATCCTTTCAATTTGTCTTTCATTTTTTGCCATGAAAAAAATAAAATAAACTATCTTGATGTGACTTTAGTGGGCAACGATGAGACCATTGAAATGTATCCATATAGGAAAGAAACTGACTTAATTTTCATCTTAGAAGCCTCATCATGTCACCCAGCACATGTAACTAAGAATATACCCGTAGGAGAACTGATTATGGTCAAGAAAAATTGCTCTAGACCTGAGTCGTTTAAAACAGAAGCGAAAAAATCTCTATCTAGGTTGCAATCCAGGGGATATCCTAATTGGAGCTTACAAAGGGCAAAAAAATGTTGAAAAAATGGACAGGAAAGTACTTTTAGAATCTAACAAAAATAAAGGTGCACAATTTTCAGGAAGACAATGTGGTAATATAGTTTTCTCTACAGAATTCTCTCCACATTATCACACCATCACAAATATTATTAAGAAATATGTGTCATTATTATGCAAGGATAAAAAACTGCAATGTCCTACAGAATAACAGAGTTCAATATATAGCCAAGAGGGCTCCTACTTTGCCGGATACATTATCCCCTATTATGGTAACTAGTTTTTCACAAAATTCTACATGGCTCTCATATAGGGGATTTTTTAAATGCGGCCATAGTTGCTGCATCTCTTGTTCTTATACACTTAAAAGTAAATCTTTCACATCGGTACAAAATGGAAATTCTTATCCTATTCATAGTTTTATAAACTGCAATACTCCTGGTGTCATATATTTAATTCAGTGCATGGAATGTGAGGTGCAGTATGTAGGATGCACTATTACTCCCTTAAAGAGACGCATTAGAAGACATCTATCTGACACTACTAATTCAGATGCACTGAATGTATCTGCGGTGTCCAAGCATTTCATTAATTGCCATAACCGAGACCTCACTCATCTCAGATTTATAGGCATAGAAAAAATAAAAAAATCAGTAACAGGTGGAAATTTTCAGAGAAAAACCCTCAATCGGGAATCTTACTGGATATTTAAATTATGTACAAGAGTCCCAACAGGTCTGAACACCAGACAGGATTTGATCATACAGTACAAGTAAAATAATATCGCCAAAATAATTGCTTTTGCTGTGTCAAGTATGTATTTGACTGTTTAGAAATAGGTGTGTATAGTCCTCTTATATATATTCTTTTAATGTATTTTCTCTTTTTTGGTGTTGCATGCAAAGTAAATAATTTTGAGAGGTTTTTTTTGGGGGGGTTGTTTTTTTTCTCTTTCTCTCTCTTTTTAAATTGTCTTCAACCAATAGGTTGGGTGTGGATAACAATTAGTCATGCTAATGAGGGCATTGCCTACCACCCCCTCACTCCTGTCTGGAGACTTTTGAAATGTCACATTTTGTCAGAATTTGTAATTCATGATTAAGACTCCTTTGAGTTGAAACGCATCAGATTTTTTACCATGCACTGGGGTATCCACTACCTGTAACATGCTCTTTTAACAAAAAGAAATAAAGGAATATTTTTTATATCTACCTTCCTGCCAGAGATCGCTGGAGATTACTGTATGTTTGGACTTGTATCCACCAGGCCAGGGTGGCTCCGTGCGATGGTATGAATCCTGCTCTCCGGAGGATGCTAAGGGGTGGGCTGAAACATTTTTTTTATATTTTCCCGTCTTTGTAGAATAATATTTTTCTCAAGAGATTGATTTTTGGGGTCACTCCAAAGAGCTCTGTAGCATTTTTTATTCATGAGTTGTCTTTTTGCTTCCAATACATATTTCTCTTTTGGCCAAATTAAAATATTACCCCCTTTATCAGAAGGTTTAAAAATGACGTCGTCCCACTGCCTCATTTCATCAATAAAATGTCTCTCCTCCAAATCTATATATGGTCTTGTTGTTCTTTCAGGTATTGCTAGTATATCTTTCATGACTATGTTCACAAATACCTTAACTGCAGGAAAATTTTGTAAAGGTGGCATATTAGTTGTTCTTGGTTTCAGAATTTTCTTTTCCCATTTTAATCCAGTTTTATTATTCAATTACTGGAATATTCTTTTCTCTAAAGTGTCGCTATTAAGCTCCTTCTAATTCTCTAATGCTGTCCATTCTTGAGCAGAAAAAATATAAGTCTGCGATATCTTGGGTTACGGATTCATCATGAGTCTGTCGTGCAAACATTTTTTTGAAGTTCAACTTACGACCGAAAAGGTGCAAGTTTTTAATAACATTGAAATTATTTATACAAGTCGAGAGACAAAAATTAAGACCCTTTTTGAGGATATTCGCCTTAGTGCTGGTAAGCCTGTGTTTGGACAGATTAATTATTTGAGGAAAATTTACACTGTTCTTAGAATCATAGAATTATAGAATGGTAGAGTTGGAAGGGACCTCCTGGGCCTTCTGGTCCAACCCCCTGCTCAAAGCAGGATTCTCTAAATCATCCCAGACAGATGTCTGTCCAGCCTCTGTTTGAAGACTTCCATTGAAGGAGAACTCACCACCTCTCGTGGCAGCCTGTTCCACTCATTGATCACCCTAACTGTCAAAAAGTTTTTTCTAATATCTAATCTGTGTCTCCTCCCATTCAGTTTCATCCCATTGCTTCTAGCCTTTCCTTGTGCAAATGAGAATAAAGATGATTCTTCTACAATGTGACAGCCCTTGAGATATTTCTAGACAGCTATTAAGTCTCCTCTCAGTCTTCTTTTTTGCAAGCTAAACATTCCCAAATCCTGCAACCGTTCCTCATAGGACATGGTTTGCAGACCGGTCACCATTCTGGTGGCTCTTCTCTGAACTTGCTCCAGTTTGTTGTTGTCTTTTTTAAAATGTGGTGCCCAAAACTGGACACAGTATTCCAGATGAGGTCTGACCAAAGAGGAGTAGAGGGCAATAATGACCTCACGTGATCTAGACTGTATGCTTCTGTTAATACATCCTAGAATTGTAGTTGCCTTTTTTGTTGCTGCATCACACTGTTGACTTATGTTCAGTCTGTGATCAATTAGTATACCCAAGTCTTTTTCACATGTGCTGTTACTTAGCCCTATTCCTCCCATTTTGTATATGCTTTTTCATTTTTATTGCCCAGATGTAGTAGCTGCCCACTGCTCCAGTTTATTTATATCTTTTTGAATCCTCTCTCTCTTCTCTAGTATTAGCTACCCCTCCTAGCTTTGTGACATCAGCAAATTTGATCAGTTTACCCTCAATTCCTTCATCTAAATCATTGATAAAGATGTTGAACAATACAGGGCCCACAATACAATACAGTTCTTGTTATGTTCTATGTTATGTTCTTTGTTCAAACCCCTGAATCCCCATTGGACTCTGTCTCGTAAAGAATGCAGATTGGGTTACTATTTCCTACGATGTCAGATATTCCACATGTATGGGTAGATTATTCAGAATACAATTCTGACACATTGCTAGTCTCCGCCTCAGTCTTGAAAAATTCCCATTTCTGGTCCTCATATTTTTTAGCTGGATAATTTTAATACAATGTGATTTATTTTTACCCCAATCATATATCTGGCTTTAGCATAATCCGATTTGTCTCTCAAATATTTTCTCTTTTTAGTTTTTACTTTGTCAATATATTGTAAAATTTGTTTAACCCCTAAGTGACCTGGCCGAATCTACAGACCAGTGTCACTTTATGTGGCAATAACTCTGGAACACTTCAACATATCCCAGTGATTCTGCGAATGTTTTTTCGTGATACATTATAATTTATGATAATGGTAAATTTAGGTCAATATGGCTTGTGTTTATTTATAGAAAATATCAGAAATTTGACAAACATGTAAAAAATGTGCAATTTGCAAACTTTGAATCCCTTTAATCCAGATAGTCATACCATAGAAAAACATTAATAAATAACATTTCCCACATGTCTGCTTTGCATCAAGACCATTTGTAAAATGTTATTTTATTTTGTTAGCATTTTAGGAGGTTTAAAAATGTAGCAGTGATTTTTCATTTTTTCAAGGAAATTTACAAAATTTATTTTTTAGAGACCTATCCAGGTTTGAAGTGACTTTGCAGGTCCTATATATTGAAACCCCCAAAAGTGATACCATTTTAAAAACAGCACCCCCTGACATTCAAAATTTCTTTCAGGTAGTTTATTAACCCTTCAGGTGGTTTTCAGGAATTAATGCAAAGTGACATGACAGAAATGAAAAAGTGTATTTTTACCACATAAATGTCAATAACTTCTGAACAGGCCGCTATAGCCAGAAAACTCTAAGGCCGTTATTTGGCCATGAACTGCCATGGCAAACATCAGGACCACAGAGTCATGATCTCAGGGTGCCGATGGAGTTAAAGAGGGAGACCAATGTTAACCAATTATACAATGTAGTCAATATTGTACGGTGCGAACACTGATCATGGCTGATGCAGCAAGTTGTTAGCTATAGTGTACAGCCGACAGCTGCTGGATTGTCACCTGTATGGGGGTGCAAGTCTCTTATATCGCAGGTCAGTAAAAAGACGTATTGGCGTCATTAAGGGGTTAAAACATCTTCAAATTCAGATTTACCTTTAATCTTATCCATTTTTGGGAGTAATATCATCCAGTTCTTTCTCCAATTTATCTATGATATGTACCTCATCTTAAATCTGCATTCTCATCAAATTACGTGACCAATCTATCAAGAAAGTCTCCCATCTCCCTTTTTGATAAGGTTTTGTGAGGTCATAGGAGGGAAAGATAGAGACTTGTAATATAGAAATTAATCCATGTTCTAGATACTATTCTAAACTAGGTTTTGTTCAAGTTACCTGCATATGCTTAATTTGAATATCTCTAAAACTTTTGAAGAGATCCTCTTTCTTTAAATTTTCTATATACAGTATGTTTCTCCTCTTATCTTATTATCATCCCTAAAAATAGTATTTATATAATCTCTCTGTCATGTAAGTCTGGATTGTTAATGGTTATATATCTTAGAAGTAGTAATTATAGTATAATATTTATGGCAAGTATCGTATTCCAAAAATCCCTTAAGGAACTATAGTTGGTGTAATTACACCATAAATAAAACAGTAAATTATTCCAGTAATATAATCCAGAGATAAAACAATGAATTGTGTTGAAGCAGGGCACTATGATCGTGCAATAAGTTTATTGTAAAATCTCATTGGATATTTATTCACATTAGTGTACACCACTGAAAAACTACAGATTAATATATGCTATCTACAGAGTATTATGTCACTGGTGATCCATGTATTACATGTTCTCTGACACTATATACAGAGCTCCTGTGTATAATGTCACCAGTGATCACTGCATGATCTATACACTATATACAGAGCTCCTGTGTATAATGTCACTGGTGATCACTGTATTACCTATACACATATACACGATATACAGAGCTTCTATGTATAATGTCACTGGTGATCACTGTATTACCTGTTCACTGACACTGTATACAGAGCTCCTGTGTATGTCACTGGTGATCACTGTACTATCTGTACACTATATACAAAACTCCTATGTGTAATGTCACTGGTGATAATATTATTAATAATCATTATGATGGTATTATTTAATTCAGTCACTATGTGGTGGTCAGGGTCGGACTGGCCCACCGGAGAACCGGAGGATTCTCCGGTGGGCCCTGGCATCTGGGGGGCCCTGGCACCTGCTGGCATACAGGGGCCAGTTGCCTAGGGCCCCCGCTGCTCCAGGGGCCCCCAGCCGGTGGCGTGTCGCTAATAGCGGCACACCACGCAGCTGCCATGGGGCCCCGTGCCAGCGAAGCAGCAGCGGGTGACAGGAGGCAGGAGCCCCTGTCCCCGCTGCTAAAGATAAATGAATATTCACTGCTTCCCACGCCCCCATGGGCGTGGGGAAGCAGTAAATATCATTACTTACCTGTCACCCGCTCCAACCGCTGAGCGTCGCTGTCCTCGCGTCCTCTCTTGCTGCGATGCTCAGGCAGAGGGCGCGATGACGTCATTAGTGAGCGCCGCGCCCCCTGCCTGAGCATTCACTGCCGGAGGACCGAAGACAGCGGCGCTCAGCAGTGGACCCGGTGACAGGTAAATATAGCAGGTGCTGGGGCCCTGAGCCTGCTCAGGACACCAGCACCTGGCCCCCAGCGACGAGAGGTATGTCTTTTTTTTTTTTTGCAGCATCTATGGGGGCATAATCTGTGGAGCATTTATGGGGGCATAATCTATGGGGGCATAATCTGGCAAGCATTTATGGGGGCATAATCTGGGGAGCATTTATGGGGGCATAATCTATGGGGGCATAATCTGGAGCATTTATGGGGGCATAATCTATGGGGCATAATCTATGGGGGCATAATCTGGGGAGCATTTATGGGGGCATAATCTATGGGGGCATAATCTGGGGAGCATTTATGGGGGCATAATCTATGGGGGCATAATCTGGCGAGCATTTATGGGGGCATAATCTATGGGGGCATAATCTGTGGAGCATTTATGGGGGCACAATCTATGGGGGCATAATCTGTGGAGCATTTATGGGGGCATAATCTATGGGGGCATAATCTGTGGAGCATTTATGGGGGCACAATCTATGGAGCATCTATGGGGGAATAATCTAAGGAGCATTTATGGGGGCACAATCTATGTAGCTTCTATGGGGGCATAATCTAAGGAGCACTTATGGGGGCATAATCTATGGAGCATCTATGGGGGCATAATCTATGGAGCTTCTATGGGGGCATAATCTAATGAGCATTTATGGGGGCACAATCTATGGAGCTTCTATGGGGGCATAATCTAAGGAGCATCTATGGGGGCATAATCTAAGGAGCATCTATGGGGACACAATCTATGGGGGCACAATCTATGGGGGCACAATCTATGGGGCATAATCTATGGAGGCATAATCTGGGGAGCATTTATGGGAGCATAATCTATGGGGGCATAATCTGGGGAGCATTTATGGGGGCATAATCTATGGGGGCATAATCTGGCGAGCATTTATGGGGGCATAATCTATGGGGGCATAATCTGTGGAGCATTTATGGGGGCACAATCTATGGGGGCATAATCTGTGGAGCATTAATGGGGGCACAATCTATGGAGCATCTATGGGGGAATAATCTAAGGAGCATTTATGGGGGCACAATCTATGTAGCTTCTATGGGGGCATAATCTAAGGAGCACTTATGGGGGCATAATCTATGGAGCATCTATGGGGGCATAATCTATGGAGTTTCTATGGGGGCATAATCTAATGAGCATTTATGGGGGCACAATCTATGGAGCTTCTATGGGGCAAATCTAAGGAGCATCTATGGGGCATAATCTAAGGAGCATCTATGGGACACAATCTATGGGGGCACAATCTATGGGGGCACAATCTATGGGGGCATAATCTATGGAGGCATAATCTATGGAGCATCTATGGGGCATGATCTATGGAGCATCTATGGGGGCATAATCTATGGAGCATCTATAGGGGCATAATCTATGGGGCACAATCTATGGAGCTTCTATGGGGGCATAATCTAAGGAGCATCTATGGGGGCATAATCTAAGGAGCATCTATGGGGACACAATCTATGGGGCACAATCTATGGGGGCACAATCTATGGGGCATAATCTGTGGAGCATTAATGGGGCACAATCTATGGAGCATCTATGGGGGAATAATCTAAGGAGCATTTATGGGGGCACAATCTATGTAGCTTCTATGGGGGCATAATCTAAGGAGCACTTATGGGGGCATAATCTATGGAGCATCTATGGGGGCATAATCTATGGAGTTTCTATGGGGGCATAATCTAATGAGCATTTATGGGGGCACAATCTATGGAGCTTCTATGGGGGCATAATCTAAGGAGCATCTATGGGGCATAATCTAAGGAGCATCTATGGGGACACAATCTATGGGGGCACAATCTATGGGGGCACAATCTATGGGGGCATAATCTATGGAGGCATAATCTATGGAGCATCTATGGGGCATGATCTATGGAGCATCTATGGGGGCATAATCTATGGAGCATCTATAGGGGCATAATCTATGGGGGCACAATCTATGGAGCTTCTATGGGGGCATAATCTAAGGAGCATCTATGGGGGCATAATCTAAGGAGCATCTATGGGGACACAATCTATGGGGGCACAATCTATGGGGGCACAATCTATGGGGCATAATCTATGGAGGCATAATCTATGGAGCATCTATGGGGCATGATCTATGGAGCATCTATGGGGGCATAATCTATGGGGGCATAATCTGTGGAGCATTTATGGGGGCACAATCTATGGGGGCATAATCTGTGGAGCATTAATGGGGGCACAATCTATGGAGCATCTATGGGGGAATAATCTAAGGAGCATTTATGGGGGCACAATCTATGTAGCTTCTATGGGGGCATAATCTAAGGAGCACTTATGGGGGCATAATCTATGGAGCATCTATGGGGGCATAATCTATGGAGTTTCTATGGGGGCATAATCTAATGAGCATTTATGGGGGCACAATCTATGGAGCTTCTATGGGGGCATAATCTAAGGAGCATCTATGGGGCATAATCTAAGGAGCATCTATGGGGACACAATCTATGGGGGCACAATCTATGGGGGCACAATCTATGGGGGCACAATCTATGGGGGCACAATCTATGGAGCATCTATGGGGCATGATCTATGGAGCATCTATGGGGGCATAATCTATGGAGCATCTATAGGGGCATAATCTATGGGGGCACAATCTATGGAGCTTCTATGGGGGCATAATCTAAGGAGCATCTATGGGGGCATAATCTAAGGAGCATCTATGGGGACACAATCTATGGGGCACAATCTATGGGGGCACAATCTATGGGGGCATAATCTGTGGAGCATTAATGGGGGCACAATCTATGGAGCATCTATGGGGGAATAATCTAAGGAGCATTTATGGGGGCACAATCTATGTAGCTTCTATGGGGGCATAATCTAAGGAGCACTTATGGGGGCATAATCTATGGAGCATCTATGGGGGCATAATCTATGGAGTTTCTATGGGGGCATAATCTAATGAGCATTTATGGGGGCACAATCTATGGAGCTTCTATGGGGGCATAATCTAAGGAGCATCTATGGGGCATAATCTAAGGAGCATCTATGGGGACACAATCTATGGGGGCACAATCTATGGGGGCACAATCTATGGGGGCATAATCTATGGAGGCATAATCTATGGAGCATCTATGGGGCATGATCTATGGAGCATCTATGGGGGCATAATCTATGGAGCATCTATAGGGGCATAATCTATGGGGGCACAATCTATGGAGCTTCTATGGGGCATAATCTAAGGAGCATCTATGGGGGCATAATCTAAGGAGCATCTATGGGGACACAATCTATGGGGGCACAATCTATGGGGGCACAATCTATGGGGGCATAATCTATGGAGGCATAATCTATGGAGCATCTATGGGGCATGATCTATGGAGCATCTATGGGGGCATAATCTATGGAGCATCTATAGGGGCATAATCTATGGGGGCACAATCTATGGAGCTTCTATGGGGGCATAATCTAAGGAGCATCTATGGGGGCATAATCTAAGGAGCATTTATGGGGGCATAATCTATGGAGCATCTATAGGGGCATAATCTATGGGGGCACAATCTATGGAGCTTCTATGGGGGCATAATCCTAAGGAGCATCTATGGGGGCATAATCTATGGGGGCATAATCTAAGGAGCATTTATGGGGGCATAATCTATGGAGCATCTATAGGGGCATAATCTATGAGGGCACAATCTATGGAGCTTCTATGGGGGCATAATCTAAGGAGCATCTATGGGGGCACAATCTATGGAGCATCTATGGGGGCACAATCTATGGAGCATCTATGGGGGCATAATACATGGGCAGCATATGGGGCACAATCTATGGAGCATCTTGTGGGGCATAATACATGGGGCAGCATATGGGGCATAATCTCATATTCCACCTTCGGCTTATACTCGAGTCGATAAGTTTTCCCAGTTTTTGTGGCAAAATTAGGGGGGTCGGCTTATACTCGAGTATATATGGTATCTATCTATTATCTATCTATCTATCTATCTATCTATCTATCTATCTATCTCTCTCTCTATATATATATATATATATATATATATATATATATATATATATATATATAGCATTATACCTATGAGGGGGGCAGCATTATCCTCTATGACGGGGGCAGCATTATCCCCTATGAGGGGGCTGCTTTATAATCTATGAGGGAGGCTACCCCAACTCCTGCTACATAATTAAGACATGTACTACCTTATATTATACCCTGATATTAGTGTGTTTTACTGCACAATTGGTGGTCTTGTATTTATTTCTATGTAGCTACATAGTGGGCCCCAAGAATGATTTTCTCTGGTGGGCCCAAGGTGTTCCAGTCCGACGCTGGTGGTGGTAATATGTGATCAGGCAGTATTTGTCTTGTATGGATTATTATTGAAATTATACGTCTTGGTATAGTGAATATTGTTCAGTAACAGGATGTTAGCTATATTCAGACACTATAAGGTGCTGCTATATGGTATGGTGGAATTTATCCCTTCGGAGTTTTTGATGTTCCAAACATGCATACACATTCCCAATAACCCCTAAAAAGACCTGGAACATAACAGTACACTGGCTGGAGTTCTCAGATAGCAAGCCCTATACCATTGCACTTCCCTGATTACATGGGCAATTTCACTATATATTTTTATTTATTCACTCACAATGGTTAAACCTTTTATTTTCTGAGATCAATAGTGACCTCAGAAACTAAGGGGGCTATCATTACAGCTAGTGGTCGAATAAAGGCACCCAAACCAAAAGTTTTTTTTAATCCTCTTGCCTACACACCAAGAAAAAAAAAACTGAAAAAAGAATCAACATGTCATATTAACCCCAAAATGGTACTAATGAAAATGTCAAGGCTAAAATAAATAAACTCTCATAATAAAAAAACTTTAAAATTGTGTTTTTATTTGTGTGCAAAAATAGGTCACATAAAAAACTAAAAAACCTATATCAATCTGGTATTGCCAAAATCACACAAATACATAGACTAAAGGATTACATGTTGCTTATACCACCTGGTGAATGACATACAATTTTATTTGCAGAAATTTTTTAAGAGAATTGCTGTATTATTCCATTTTCTCCAAGAAAAAGTTTAGATAGCTAAGTTGGCAACAGTAAGAAGTAGGCGGCGGAAATCAATAGGTGATTAATCTCTAATTTGTAAGATAATATTACTTTATATAATGTAGTAGATATAAACCCAACCAAGGCACATATGTAAAATACAAAATTATTAATATAAATTTTTTTAAATGATTCTATCTGGAGTTTGGTAGATCAAAAAAGTTAATTTCCAGTTCATTTTTCTATAGTGAACATCATTTAATGTGAGACAATTTCTTTAACCAGATGATTCCCTTACATATGTTACAATGTCTTTCTGACAACCAGACCTCATTTATTAAAACATTAATGTTTTCCAGGCCTCTTCATAAATATCTTTTTGTGCAAGAAAACAGAAAACATTGAACATCAATTCCGGCAAGATATCACAGATTGTCACGCAGGGCTGTGCAGCCGGCAGGCAGTGTACCCAAAGTGGAAATCATTCCGCTCATTGTATTTATATTATTTATCAAGTGTGGGGGATGCAAATGTATCAAGGGAGAAATATTGTCCAAATTATCATTTTTCTTATATATTACATTACTTTCTCTATTTCATAATGTGAAAATAGCTGGTAGACTGCAGAGTACTACATTACCTTCCTACATAACCCATTATGTAGTTAATGGCAGCTATCCCGAAGTTGTGGACAGTACCATCTGGAATATCAGAAGCGTAGTGGACATGAAAAAAAACACACTGCTTTCAAATTAGGGATAAATTATTGAGTTTTACTCCAAAATGATGGACACAAAATAACAGGGCCATATATGAAAAGTATGATGGGAAGATGACGTAAATATGTCAGAAAATATATATTTTTTAATTTTTTCAGCATTAATAGGACTTATTTATTTCACAATATCTTCTATAGTACCATTACCATTTTGGAGTACAGATAAATTAGTGTTTAATTTTCATCAATATAATACTTTGAGATAAACAAATTTTTTATCATGTTCATCACTCAACTTAAAAGGACTTTCTAGGGAAAAGATGACATCTTTCTTGAGGACAGATGGAAGCTTATAGATCAATGGGGTCTGATCTCAGGGACCCTGACTGATTGACATAGTAGAGCACTTTTATTCCCTTTATAGCTTGCTCACACTGGCGAGTAGCCAGCGTATAACTCAGACGACTGTTGTCTGATGTTATACTATGGAGCAGTGCTGACCAGCACTTATTTTCTCATGCCGAGTCGGCATGAGAAAAAAATTGCTGCATGCTGCAATTGCAGAGTATACTGGGCAGCGTGCACCCATACAATTCTATGGGTGAGTGCAAAACATCAGACTGCACTCAGATGTGATCTGAGTGCAGTCCAATATAGGCTGACTTACAGAATGGAGAAGATACACAAATTAAGTTCTCCATTTTCTACACACCTCTGATCTGTCTCTTGTATGCGAGAGAAGTGGATCACAGTAAAATGACACTTGGATCATGCTCACAGCAGAGTTTGAGCCGAGGGTTGTTTACATATAGGATCTGATTTTTCTCGCATGAATCATCGAATACTAATTGCCAGTGTGAGTGAACGCATAGAATGCACCACAACCTTGTTCATTCTCTATGAGCAGTGCTGAAAAAAGCTGAATGCACCATGCACAGCATCCCATAGAGAATGAATGGAGCAGCGATCGAGGATGTGCACTGCTGGATCCATTTTAGGGATGGATAAAGGGCTAAAAGTGCCCAGTTCTGATAAATTGTACAGGTCTCAGTGCTTTGTGCAGACCCCCTACGAGTTTTAGGTAATGTCCTCTACAGAGTGATAATGAATTCACTGGGCAACTCCCTTAACGACTGCCGATACGCCTTTTAACGACGGCAGTTAAGGGTACTTATTTCTCAGTACCGCTTTATAACGTCGCTGACAAATAAGTGTATAGTTCCCCCCCAAAGTCATAATTTTTTACAGGGTCTCAGCTACCCCAGAGAAAAATGATTCGGGTTGGTTTTGATCGACCCCAGTGTTGCAATCGGTATAACGGCGACCGCCAAAGAAAAAAATCGGATTTCCCATTTAATTTCTCTCTCCTCTAATGTGATTGCACATCAGAGGAGAGAGAAATGGGGTCCCCAGATCCCCCTGGTGCCTCCGATGTCCCTGGGCCCTCCTGTATCACCCCTGATGTCCCCCGGCTGGCGGCATCTTCTTACGGGAAGAAAAATGGCAGGCGCATGCGCAGTGTGCCCACCGAGATCTGCCGACCAGCACCCGGCAACAATAGAAATTTTTCCTATTGGATGATTTAACCCTTAGAACGTCCTAACAAAATAAATTAGGTTACAAAAGTGTGGTGATGTAAAGTTGACATGTGGGAAATGTTATTTATTAACTATTTTGTGTGACCCCCACTCTCTGATTTAAGGATACAAAAATTAAAGGTTTGAAAATTGCAAAATTTTCAAAATTTTTGCCAAATTTCTGTTTTTTTCATAAATAAATGCAAGTTATATCGAAGAAATTTACCACTAACATGAATTACAATATGTCACTAAAAAGCTATTTCATAATCAGTGGGATTGAAGCGTTCCAGGACTACAACCTCATAAAGTGATAGTGGTCAGAATTGTAAAAATTGGCTTGGTCATTAAGTATCAAATTGGCTCTGTCTCTAAGAGGGTAAGTAAACGTATATACAGTGCCTACAAGTAGTATTCAACCCCCTGCATATTTAGCTGGTTTGATAAGATGCAAATAAGTTAGAGCCTTCAAACTGCAAACGAGAGTAGGATTTATTAACAGAAGCATAAATCTTACAAAACAAAAAGTTATGTTGCTCAGTTGAATTTTAATAAATTTTAAAAACATAAAAGTGTGGGTCAATTATTATACAACCCCTAAGTTTAATATTTCGTGGAATAACCCTTGTTTGCAATACAGCTAATAATCGTCTTTTATAAGACCTGATCAGGCCGGCACAGGTCTGTGGAGTTATCTTGGCCCACTCCTCCATGCAGATCTTCTCCAAGCTATCTAGGTTCTTTGGGTGTCTCATGTGGACTTTAATCTTGAGCTCAATTGGGTTAAGGTCAGGAGACTGACTAGGCCACTCCAACACCTTGACTTTTTCCCTTTTGAACCAGGCCTTGGTTTTCTTGGCTGTGTGCTTTGGGTCGTTGTCTTGTTGGAAGATGAAATTACGACCCATCTTAAGATCCTTGATGGAGGAGCGGAGGTTCTTGGCCAAAATCTCCAGGTAGGCCGTGCTATCCATCCTCCCATGGATGCGGACCAGATGGCCAGGCCCCACAGCATGATGCTGCCACCACCATGCTTGACTGTAGGGATGGTATTCTTGGGGTCGTATGCAGTGCCATCCAGTCTCCAAACGTCACGTGTGTGGTTGGCACCAAAGATCTAGATCTTGGTCTCATCAGCCCATAGAACCTTGAACCAGTCTGTCTCAGAGTCCTCCAAGTGATCATGAGCAAACTGTAGATGAGCCTTGACATGACGCTTTGAAAGTAAAGGTACCTTACGGGCTCGTCTGGAACGGAGACCATTGCGGTGGAGTATGTTACTTATGGTATTTGACTGAAACCAATGTCCCCACTGCCATGAGATCTTCCCGGAGCTCCTTCCTTGTTGTCCTTGGGTTAGCCTTGACTCTTCGGACAAGCCTGGCCTCGGCACGGGAGGAAACTTTCAAAGGCTGTCCAGACCGTGGAAGGCTAACAGTAGTTCCACAAGCCTTCCACTTACGGATGATGCTCCCAACAGTGGAGACAGGTAGGGGCCAACTCCTTCAGATGGCCTTGGAATGCTCCTTTGTCTTTCCATGTTGACCATGTATGAGTGCTGTTCACAAGTTTGGGGAGGGTCTTAAATAGTCAGAAAAGGCTGGCAAAAGAGATCATTAATCCACACATGTGAAGCTCATTATTCTTGGTGCCTGAACTACTTCTTAATACTTTAGGGGGACCAAACAGAATTCTTGTGGTTTGAGGGTTGAATAATAAATGACACTCTGAATTAACTTTTAACGTTTTTTTAAAAAAAAGAAAAAAAATAACAAAAAAATTTTTGCTGCAGTGCATTTCCCACTTCCAGGCTGATCTACAGTACAAATGTCACAATGCCAAGTTAATTCCGCATGTGTCAACCAGCTAAATCTGCAGGGGGTTGAATACTACTTGTAGGCACTGTATTCATAGTGTAAATAAATGAAAAATCAGCTCACCCCTGAGGCGTAGTTCCAGTCTAGGATAGAAGCAAAGGAATCCTGCTGCTGCACAGCGCTTAAGGCCGGGGTCACACTGGCGACAAAATCGGACGACTGCAAAGCGATGAAATATCGTATTGCAGTCGGACCAATATTAATCTATGGAGCAGCTCCCAGTATCAGATTTTTTGTGGTCCGTTTTAAACGTGCGACTGCAATCGATTGTCACCGATTGTGGGTCGATAATTGCCAATGCAAGTCTATGAGTGCGATGATAAATCGATTACAAACGGACCGCACGTGTGACTTGCGATTAAATCACACCAGTGTCCTTTAGAAAAGCCGGCAATTCATCCCCTGCTATACTGTAAAATTACACTGACAGGTTTAATAAAGAAAAGAAAGAATAAATATATACACATAGAATGAATATATATATATATATATATATATATACACATGTCATTGAGACATGTATATATATATATATAATATATATATTTATAGTTCATACACTTCTACATAGTATATAGCTGCTAATTCAATTGCCAGCTTTTGTGAAATTACAGACCCGACATGAAATGACTCATGTTAACATACAGTTAACCATATCATTTCATGTAGTTTGATATATGGTTTTCACTAACAAGTACATGTGTGTATGTGTGCAAAATTTCATACATGTAGGGTTAATGAAAGGTGTAAATTTGTTGAAAAAAAATGCGTGGGCTCCCGCGCTATTTTCTCACCAGACAGACAAAGCCAGCGAGTGGCAACATTATTCTTACCTATTCTGCGCTCTTTCAGGTCCCCCGATGTAATCCTCCTGAAAGGGTTAACGAATACTACAGGGACCGCAGCTAATGCTGCCAGCCTCGCAGTTAACCCCCGAATGAATCTTCTCTTCTCCCAACTGACAGGGGAGGAAGTGATTAGTGTGGAAGCTTAATTGATTGCTTCCCAGGCTAATCAGTTCACTTCAGGTCAGCCGGGACACCGCACAGCATCAGTGACGTCAGAGGAAGTCCCCGGCTAACCTGAAGTGAACTGAATAGCCTGGCAGCAATCAATTAAGCTTCCCCACTAATCACTTCCTCTCCTGCCAGCCGGGAGATTAGCTCATTCCTTCGGGGGTTTACAGCTGAGCTGCCCGTATTAGCTGTGCTGCTAGCTGTAAACCTGTTAACCTTTTCGGATGGATTACAGCGTGGGACCTGACTATGCGTCGGATAGGTAAGAAAAAGCTTGCTTTATTATTTTATTTTTATTACAGGAGAACAAGGGCATTGCATGGATTACCAGTAAAATTAAAGATGTCAAAAAAAAATGTGTATTTATTTCATTAAAATGATTTTTCATTAATGTGTGTGTGTATTTTTTAACCATTTCCTACAATAGGATTAATAATTGAGAGTTGTCTAATTACTACTCTCAATTATTAACCTGGCTTAAAGTCACCTTCCAATAGCAAGGTGGCTTTAACCCATTATTAACCCATTCGCCACCGCTACAGGGCATGGGAATAGACGGCTAAGTGCCAGAAAGGGCGCATCTAATTATAGATTTCCCTTTTCTGGGGTGGCTGGGGGCAGAGTTAGTAGCCGGGGGGGCACAAAATAATGCACCCTCCCTAGGCTATTATTAATCTGCCCCCACTCACTGGTTTTTCTGTCTGGTTGAGAAAATAGCGCGGGAGCCCACGCATTTTTTTTCAATGAATTTACACCTTTTTAATTTAAACCCCCTGCATGTATGAAATTTTGCACACATACACTCATGTAATTGTTTAGTGAAAACCATATATCAAACTACATGAAATGACATGGTTAAATGTATTTAAACCATGTGTCATTTCATGTCGGGTCGTAATTTCACCAAAGCCGCAATTGAATTAACGGCTTTTAAATACTATGTAGAAGTGTATGAACTATAAATATAAAAATATATATAAATATATATATATATGTCTCAATGACATATATATATATATTATATATATATGTATTCTATGTGTATATATCTATTCTTTCTTTTGTGATTTAAAAACTATTCATTGTCCATTATATGTCGTTTTGCTAGCCACCGACAAAATCTTCAAGTTGGATGTCAGTCGGATGTTACATGTACGCTCAGTTGCGACTAAACGATCCTCCCCGGAAAATCGATGACAGACAGGTGAATGTTCATGAAATTTTTGTTCAATAATCAACCGACTAAAACGGTCTGATTTTTTAGACGTTGTGTGTGACCCCAGCCTAACAACTTGAACGGTATGAAAATGGATCCAGCTCACACACCAGGGGTTGATAAAAAATTTTCATTCACTTTATTTAGAAAAATTCTTTTTAAAATGATGCAACATCAATTGGGACGTCTCAGGCAACATTGTGTAACATTTCCAGGGGGATAGCTCTGGGATCGCTGTCTGGGTAGACAGATTGGCACGAAAACAGTTAATTCAGACAGCAGTTCTGGTGTAAAAACTGGCCGCAACCAGCTTTATTAAAGTCCACAGCAAACAGATTAAAATAAAGCAAAAACAGAAAACCTAGGCTTGTCAGCCACTAACTACACATAGATCGACTTCCCTGTCTCTCAGGGTACAGACCTACAGTCTGTGCCCAAAACAACACATATGATATATGTTACCAGTACGGAGTTTCCCAGATACTCCTCCTTGTGTCTGACGGCCCCCTTTAGCGTCCAGACTTGAGAGAGATCCACTCCTATTCAGCCGCTATTCACACGGAGACTCACTGGGGCTACTCTTGTGTCCGGGGTACTTCCTGCACCCAGATGAGATAGCTCAAACTCCTGGAGACTGCTTCTCGTGCCGGGACCACCTCCCTGTGTCCAGGCTAAGCTAGTTCTCTGACTTGGAGACTGTTTCTTGTGCCGGGACACCTTCCTGGTGTCCAGACTAAACTAGTTCCAACCCTGTCTGTATTCCCCGACACCTACTTCTGGTTTCCTAATTTTTCACCTGAGTGGCCACAGGTTTGAGCTGCAAGCGTGTACTTGAATGGATGGTGTAATGACCTTTCTCTACCACTAGGTCTACAAAACCACACATTTCTCTTATACCTAGTGAAATGTATACCCCATTCAACACATACTCCCTCACTGTCTCACATATCCCCTCCCTCTTCTCCAGACCGGAGGGCTGGTCATCCAGACCGGAGGACTGGTCAACAATCCCAAAGAGACAGTGAACTCCGGACACTGCATCAGCACTAATACACAGGTAGGTCAGGGACACTTGGTTCCCGAGAACCACCTCCTCGTCTCCCAACATCACCTGCAAAGGAATTTCATCTTTATCACGATCAACACCATTATCAGTATCATCACTATTATGATTACATCATATCATTATCATCATCATCATTATCATGATGATCACATAAGTTTAAGCTTGTGGGGTTAACAAAATAATATATTCCAATCACCTCAACCCACAGTTCACACAGAGACCATGTACTTATCCCTTGCTCTGTTCAGCCCCGGATAATTAGTCAATGACATTCGCTCATTCCTTAGGGACCTACCGTCTGTCATTGTCACAGACTTTGTCCAGTCACATTTCTGGGAGTAACTTTGTCAGGTCTCCCCTTTGCCCCAGTGGGCAATCGTAACCTTGTCAGGTCTTGCCTGGGTATCTAAGGTCCGGTTAGACTCTGTACTGTCCTGTACTCTATCGGGTCGTCTGTATGGGCCTCTCAAACCTGAGTTACTGGAGGTCTCACTACCTCTAAACCCACGCCCACTACCCTCAGGACATCTTTAAGGTCCCTAACTTCAGCCGTAGCTGTTCTGTTATTTAGGGGGCCCTTTTCTCTGTCGGGTCTCACTATTCTTAGACGGCTGCCATCTTCTGCTGCTCAGATGATGCTGTCTATCTACTCGCTGTCTAGCGAGATTCAATTGTTCAAACCTCTCGCAGGTAGGTCACACGGTACGCCACCAGCATGCGCACATATTCAAGACTTTTCTTCCGTTCCTATAGCGTAGAATGCACCATGCCGTCTTCACTGGTATCCAGTCCCGACGATCACGTGGACTGCTTACTTTCACCACACCCAGACTTCGTCACCATTATCTGCATGGGTCGGCCATTTCTCCCAATCAGCTTTCTCACCAGAACATGAGGCACCCGATGACCTCTTCCTGTAGACTGTGAGCTTTTTCTCATAAGCTTTAGTTGTCTAACGTTTTGTTCTGTCCCTTTAACCGGAGAAACCGCTTTGTGCGAATACATCGCCAGTGCATGTCACTTAGGATTGCCATCCTTTCACTGTAACTTCAGTCGTGGACAAGACCACCAGCGTTTAGCTCCTGAGGTCGAGTACACCTTACAGGCTCCCCCGGCCTTTCCCAAACGCTTCATGCACAGACTCACGGGTGCATTCTTCTCTCAAGTCCTCGGGTACATCTACGAGGCACTTGTACCGACACGTTTCGGTCTCACCAGTGGTTTTCCAGACGATCAATCAGCTCAGGGTTCAGGGACAACTGACTTTCAGCTTCTTCCCCCTTTACACTTCTTCTGAGCTGACTCACAGCTACAATTTCGTGAATTTCCGTCCGGGACCACTTCCATTTCACAATTTCTTCCGTTACCACACTCTTAGCTCTCCTCAGGTCTATCTTCTCCTGCCAAGGGAAGCGAGTGCAACGTGGTTGCCCTTTTCTTTCTCCAAGGAGGCCTTGTCCCGAGTGACACTGTATCAGACGACTTTTAAGCCCGAGAACTTCTTCCTCTAGTTCCGCCATTCGCCTCTCAGCAGCCCGTCTCTGAAGCTTCTCTTGCGTCCACTGGCTTGTAACCACCCTTGTAGCTCCTTGATCTCGGCTCCGACATCCACCGAATCATCCGAACTCACAGCACTCGAGGAAGTATCTGCTTTACACCTCTCATCTCCAGTGGCCAACTCCTGGACCTGGTCTGTAGCTTCTCTGATGGACTCCTCCATCTTTTCCCCCCGCTCAGCTTCCATTTGGCTGAGCTTTTCCTTAAGGCGCATCTCCACCTTCTGGAGAGTATCACAGGACATCTGTAGCCTCCTTCACCTGAGCTTCCAGACCTAGGTCTTTCTGCGCAGATCACCATTTTCATCACGGGTGTCCTGCAGAGTGGTCTCAACCACCTGGCGCATTTGCTCTGCATCCATCTTCTCCTCTTCTAGTTTTTTTTTTGGGCCCCTGAGGAGATCTACATAATCTCTCTTCCTCTGTTGCAGTTCCCTACTGCGTTCATCACACTCCTCCTGGAGTCCCCACAGCTCCTGGTTGAGCTGTTCGCGCAGTCGTTCTAGATTTGTTTACTTCCAGAAACTCCATCCTGCAGCGCCTCCTTCTCACGCTTTAACTGCAAAACCTCTTCCTTGATTTTGCGGGGGGTCCTCTTAATGGCAAAGAACATATTCTGCCACAGGATAACTTCCTAGTTGCTTCCTTCTAGGACTCGTGGTCTGAGGATACGTCCTCCAGGTTTTCACATAATTGCAGCATGTCACTCTGATACTGCAGCTGAATAGGTTCCAGCTCTTGGCCATGATGGCCTTCTCCTCTTCTACCTCTAAAGGAGAATCCACACTTTAAGCATAGGCAGTCAGTACTACATTCTCTTATTTTCTTTTTCAGCGAGTACTACCGGCACAACCTTTTTGTGGCCCTTGCGCCGTCTACGACGAGAGGAGGACTCTCTTCCCTCGTCTAGCCTCTCCTGACTGAACTCACTTTTTACTTTCATAGTGTCCCAGTCAGCTACGGGGTCTGTGTCACTCCCATGTGTTTGTGGACTAACAGGTACCTCCCACTTTGACGTCACCCCCTTCTACTGGAGCTACCCCGTTATCAACGGTCACATTGTCATTTTTAGGAGGGTTTCCAACCCACCACCAGTAACAATTTTCATGTTTCCACACTCTACCCCTCTTGTGAAAATCCGCCCCTTTTTAGACCGCCCCCTTTTTAACAACCACACCGGCAGGGTAATTTTTTACACAAAAAATCAGCAGTAGTCTTAGGACTCAGTTCACAACATCTCTTACCACCTCCCCGGGCACTCTGTGACAACACTGGCACCCCCGGAGGTCCATAGAATGGTCCACTGCCGCCATTCCATACGGTGCCCATAGCTCCCGCACCCTGTCCAGTTTCATGTCCAGTAAAACATTTCTCAAATATGCAGTAAGACTTGTTCAGACCCATTCGCTGCTTCCGTTCACAGCCATCGCGGGGCACTGTTCACACCAGAACTTCACCGCTTTCCCTTGAAAAAATCTTTGTGGCCCCGCCGAGCCACAGCAAAACTGGATTTGAGTGCGACGACAATCTTCACAACCCCGCCGAGTTGCAGCAAGATGCCTTCGTGACCCCACTGAGTCACAGCAAGATGCCTTCGTGACCCCACTGAGTCACAGCAAGATGCTTGTATCCACACTCGTCCATGCTGTCAGATTTCTCTGTCTTCACAACGGCAGACTTCAGTCAAGGCATACACACTACACAGCTTTTTTCCACAGAAAATTCAGCCTTGCTGTGCAAACACCCTTTTTTTTTTTTTTCTTTTGCAAAGTCTATTAGGGCTACTGTCTCTTTAAGACTGCTCCACAGACTTTTCTTTTGCTGCTGCACATTCCACATCATTTTCACAAGTTCAGCTTTGCTGTGCATACATTTTCTCTCTGCAGACCCTATCAGGGCCACGTCTCCAAGACTGCTCCAAACAGACGTTTTCTGCTGACACACTTTTTTTTCTCTTCTGCTATTTCAACAGACTTCACCTTTATTGCTGTCTCTAAGCCTCTGTGCTGCATGCACACTCCACACTAACTGTATCAGCCACTGCGCTGCCCCAGCATTCTCCCCAATTGTAACATTTCCAGGGGTATAGCTCTAGGATCGCTGTCTGGGTAGACAGATTGGCACGAAAACAGTTCATTCAGACAGCAGTTTGGTTAAAAATGGCCGCAACCAGCTTTATAAAGTCCACAGCAAACAGATTAAAATAAAGCATAAACAGAAAACCTAGGCTTGTCTAGCCCAATAACTACACATAGATCGACTTCCCTGTCTCTCAGGGTACAGACTCTACCACCTGTGCCCAAAACAACACATATGATGTATTTTACAGTACGGAGTTTCCAGATACTCCTCCTTGTGTCTGACGCCCCTTCAGCTCCAGACTTGAGAGAGATCCACTCCTATTCAGCCGCTAATCAACACAGAGACTCACTGAGGCTACTCTTTGTCCGGGTACTTCCTGCACCCAGACTGAGATTAGCTCAAACTCCTGGAGACTGCTTCTCGTGCCGGGACACCTCCCTGTGTCCAGGCTAAGCTAGTTCTCTGACTTGGAGACTGTTTCTTGTGCCGGGACACCTTCCTGGTGTCCAGACTAAAACTAGTTCCAACCCTGTCTGTATTCCCAGACACCTACTTCTGGTTTCCTATTATCACACTGATGGCCACAGGTTTGAGCTGCAAGCGTGTACTTGAATGGATGGTGTAATGACCTTTCTCACCACTAGGTCACAAAACCACACATTTCCCTTATACCTAGGTGAAATGTTACCCCATCACACATACTCCTCACTGTCTCACAATTGCAAATATAAAATAGGGTGATGTATGAAAAAAACCATACGTGTTTTGAAACAAAAAAGTTCTTGAACACTGAAAACATCTAAATGATGTTCCATCGTTTTAAAAATAATTTTTCTAAATAAAGCTGAATGAAAGATTTCTATCAACACCATGGTGTGTGGCGGATCTATTTTCATACCTTTCAAATATATTCATAGTATCTGTTGTGACGATCATGGGAATGCCAAATACTTTTATCAGTGGCTTGCAAAAGTATTTACCCCATAGCATTTTTTGTGTTTTGCTATCTCACAACCTGGGAATTTCCAGTTTTTTTTGAGGGTTTGCATCATTCATGTAAAGATCATGCCAACGACTGTGAATATTTGGTTTTCTTTTTAATGTGAATCAAACAACAAACAGAACAAAATACCGTATATACTCGTATATAAGCCGAGATTTTCAGCCCATTTTTTAGGGCTGAAAGTCCCCCTCTTGGCTTATACGCGTCATATATGGGGGTCGGCGGGGGAGAGGGAGCGGGTTGTTGGAATCATACTCACCCCTCCGCCGGCGTGTCTCTGCAGTCCCCCTGCTTCTCTCCCCACGATCTCCGGCTCCTTCCTGCAGCGGTCATGTGGTACCGCTCATTAAAGACGAATAGCACATATTCATGACTTTAATAGCGGACCACGTGACCGCTGTAGGAGGAAGAGCTGCGGAGACCGCCGGGAGAAGAGAGGCTGCGAGACGTGCTGGCGGAGGGGTGAGTATAGCGATATTTACCTGTCCCGTTCCCACGCTCGGCTGCTCCCTCGTCCGACTCCTCTGGCTGTGAAGTTCAGGCAGAGGGCGCGATGATTTAGTTAGTGAGCGCCACGCCCCTGCCTATCATTCCTGCCGAGGACCCGGAAGACGCAGCAGCACGCAGCAGTGGACCGGTCCAGGACAGGTAAATATCAGGTGCCGGGGTCCTGAGCGAGCGGTGACACAGGCACCTGTCCCCCATAGCGTGCCGGTGTTCACCGCCTGCTCAGGACACCGCACCTGGCTCCAGCGAACGAGAGGTGAGTATGTTCATTTTTTGCAGCAGCGCGGCAGCATAAGGGACATTCTATGGGGCATAATTGTGGAGCATATGGGGCATAATCTGTGGAGCATATGGGGGCATAATCTGTGGAGCATATGGGGCATAATCTGTGCAGCATATGGGGGCATAATCTATGGAGTATATGGGGCATAATCTGTGGAGCATATGGGGCATAATCTGTGAGCATATTGGGCATAATCTGTTGCAGCATATGGGGCATAATCTGTGCAGCATATGGGGACATAATCTGTGCAGCATATGGGGGCATAATCTGTGGAGCATATGGGGGCATAATCTGTGGAGCATATGGGGGCAATGATCTGTGGAGCATATGGGGGGCATAATCTTGGAGCAATGGGGCATAAATCTGTGCAGCATATGGGGCATAATCTGTGCAGCATATGGGGGCATAATCTGTGGAGCATATGGGGCATAATCTGTTGGAGCATATTGGGCATATTCTGTGCAGCATATGGGACATAATCCGTGCACATATGGGGGCATAATCTGTGGAGCATATGGGGGCATAATCATTTTTCACCCTAGGCTTATACGCCAGTCAATAAATTTCCCAGTTTTTTGTGGCCAAAATTAGGGGGGTTCGGCTTTTACACGGGTCGGCTTATACATGAGTATATACGGTAACTGAAACCTTTGGTGTGCATAAAATATTCACTACCCTAAAGTCTGTACTTTGCAGAGCCTCCTTTTTGCAGCAATTACAGCTGCAAGTCTCTTGGATAAGACTGTATGAGCTTACCTTATTTTATCACTGGGATTTTTGCCCATTCCTCAAAGCAAAACGGCTCCAGCTCCTTCAAGTTGGATGGGTTCCTCTGGTGAACAGCAATCTCAAGTCTGACCACAGATTCTCAATTTCATTAAGGTCTGGGGCTTTGACTAGGCACTCCAAAACATTTACAAGTTTCCCTTTAAACCACTCGAGTGTTGCTTTATCAGTATGCCTTTGGGTCATTGTCTTGTTGGAAGGTGAACCTCCATCCCAGTCTCAGATCACTGACAGACTGAAACAGGTTTTGCTCAAGAATACCCCTGTATTTTGCACCATCCATCTTCCACTCGTCCTCGGACCATTTTCCCCGTCCCTACGCCGAAAAAACATCTTCACAGCATGATGCTGCCACCATGTTTTTACTGTGGGTAAGTGTCTTAGAGTGAGGAGCTGTGTTGCTTTGACGCCAGACTATAACGTTTACCTTGATGGCCAAAAACTAAAATTTTGCTCTCATCTGACCACAGCACCTTCCTCCATAAATTTGGGGAATCTCCCATATGTCTTTTGCCAAACTTAATTCTAGCCTTACTATTTTTTGTGTGTAAGTAAGGCTTTTATCTGCCCATTATTCCATAAAGGCCACCTCTTTGGAGTGTACGTCTTATTGTGATAGTTTGGGCAGATTCTCCAGTCTCTGCTTGGGAACTCTGCAGCTACATCCAGGGTTACCTTTGTTGTCTGTGCTGCCTATCTAATGAATACTCTAATTACACGGATGGAGAGTTTTGTGTTGGTAGCCCTCTTTTGCCACGTTTGTTGTGGTACTATATTCTTTACATTTGATGATAATGGATTTGATGGTGCTGCATGGAATCATCAGAGTTTGGGATATTTTTCTATTCCCCAAACCTAACTTGTGCTTATCAACAACTTTGTCCATCATTTGTTTGGAGATCTCCTTGACTTCATAGTTTTGTTTGGTTAGTGTTGCTTCTTGCTTAATGGTGTTGCAGCCTCTGTGGCCATTCAGAAAAGGTAAAGTGTATATACTGACAGACCATGTGACACTTAGATTGCACACAGGTGGACTTCATTTCACTAAGCATGTGACTTATGAAGTTAATTGCAGCAGAAATATTTAGGAGCTTCATAGCAAAAGGGGTAAATACATATGCACATGCCAATTTTAGTTATTTAATCCATACATTTAATGTATGCTGTAGAGACAGGAGGGTCAGCGGCGGCCCTAGTCCGCTAGCTGAAATCGAATGAACCAAGGATCCATCCCACCTGCTCTCCTTTTACCGTGGGCATAATACTACTTAGACAACCCAGGGTGAGTATAAAAATGGTGTGGCAATTTTATTTAACCACAAAACGTCTCACCCGTCCGCTGACTCGCAGAGATAAGAGCAGCTGTGACTTCAGAGATTCCAGAGCTGACTACCCCACCTGTGACACACACACACAGAGGAGGTAACAACAAGCTTAGGAAGATGTCAGTCCATTGAGGTGTAAGGCCAGTTGACTGAGGGTCACAACTAGAGTTGAGCATTCCGATACCGCAAGTATCGGTATCGGCCGATATTCGCTGTATCGGACTTTAGATACTTAGTTCCGATATTTTCCATATATCATATACCGGAATCGGAAGTTCCCATAATTCTTTGAGAGGCAATGTGATTTTTAGTCAGCCAATGAGGAATCCTAAGAAGTGTGGGCACATCCTGTACTGCTGCGGTCATGTTAACTAATGGCATGGCTGTGATTGGATGCTGAAATGATGTCAGAATGCACTATAAAAGGCGCCGCCGCCATTTTAGCGTCACTGTGCTGTGAATTCAGATAGGGACAGAACGCTGCTCTGCTGACTCTGAGGGACAGTTAAGGGTATGCCACACTGAACAATATCGCTAACGGGATCGCTAAAAAACGTCACTATTTAGCGATCCCGTTAGCGATGTTGTTCAGTGGCGGCATCTGCCACGACGAGCTTCCTGCTGTGATCTCGCTCGTCGCTGGAATCGTTCCGGACCCTATTTTTCTCGTCGGTGCTCCCGCTGGGTAAAGTATATATCGCTAGTGTGGCACCTTTTCTTAGCGATTTAGCGGTACTTTTGTACGCTAAAGTCGTTAAGAAGATCGCTAACGGCGATAGCGTCGTTAAATATACGCTAAATGTGGCCGCACTAGCGATATAGAAACAATCCCGCTAGCGATCGCATTAGTATGCGTCGTTATCGTGATCGCTAGCGGGATTGTTTAGTGTGGCAGTACCTTAAGAGATTGCGATTTTGTGTACTGTGCTTTAGGCAGGCTAGTTTACCAACCGCTGTGTAAAGCTTCCTTTTGCCTTGCAGTGTGTTTTCACAGCTCTGCAAGGTGTGTGTGTGCGTGCAGGTGACGCTGCATCCAACGCTGTTTGTAGGCATCTGCACGTGTCACTCACAGACTTATTTTTTTTCTTTAGTGTAATTCTTGCTGCTCCATTCAATTGAAATTATAGTGTGAAGTGCTTCCATCCGTATCCAATACATTGGTTGCAAACACTATAGAAGTACACAAAGGAGCCTTTCACAGATAGTGAACAGTTGTGTTTCAGTGTTCACTGCAGTCTGTGAGGTATTTTTTTTTTTTTTAAATGCAGATCACGCTCCAGTTACTTCTTCAACTAATGCTGCGTGTACTCTGCTGAGCGTGTGTCACTGCCTCATCCTTGTCATTTTTCTAAAATTGTTGCTGCTCCATTCTATTGAATAAAACTAAAATCTATGAGTGTGACGTGCTTCCATCCTGATACAATACATTGCTTGCAAACACTATAGAAGTACACAAAGGAGCCTTTCACAGATAGTGAACAGTTGTGTTTCAGTGTTCACTGCAGTCTGTGAGTTTTTTTTTTTTGAGTGCAGATCACCTCCAGTTACTTCTTCAACTAATGCTGCGTGTTACTCTGCTGAGCGTCTGTCACTGGCTCATCCTTGTCATTTTTTCTAAAATTGGTGCTGCTTTATTCTATTTTAAATTTACTAAAATCTATTAGTATGACGCTCTTCCATCAAAATATAATACATTGCTTGCAAACATAATAGAAGTCCACAAAAAGGCCTTTCACAGCAAGTGAACAGTTGTGTTCAGTATTCACTCTATCTGAGGTTTAATTTTTTGGTAGAGTGTAGATCCCGCTCCACTTACTTCAACCACCGCTGCGTGTACTCTGCTGAGTGTCTGTCACTGGCTCATCCTTGTCATTTTTCTAAAATTGGTGCTGCTTTATTCTATTTTAAATTTTACTAAAATCTATTAGTGTGACGCTCTTCCATCAAAATACAATACATTGCTTGCAAACATAAAGAAGTCCCACAAAAAGGCCTTTCACAGCAAGTGAACAGTTGTGCTCAGTGTTCACTCTAGTCTGAGGTTTAAATTTTTGGTAGGAGTGTAGATCCCGCTCCACCTTACTTCAACCACCGCTGCGTGTACTCTGCTGAGTGTCTGTCACTGGCTCATCCTTGTCATTTTTCTAAAATTGGTGCTGCTTTATTCTATTTTAAAATTTACTAAAATCTATTAGTGTGACGCTCTTCCATCAAAATACAATACATGCTTGCAAACATAATAGAAGTCCACAAAAAGGCCTTTCACAGCAAGTGAACAGTTGTGTTCAGTGTTCACTCTAGTCTGAGGTTTAAATTTTTGGTAGGAGTGTAGATCCCGCTCCACTTACTTCAACCACCGCTGCGGTACTCTGCTGAGTGTCTGTCACTGGCTCATCCTGTTCATTTTTTCTAAAATTGGTGCGTGCTACATTCAATTTCAAATAATCAAATCTATTAGTGTGACATGCTTCCATCCGTATCCAATACATTGGTTGCAAAGAATATAGAATTACACAAAGAGGGCTTTCACAGCTATTGAACAGTTTGTGTGAAGTGTTCACTGTAGTCTGAGGTTTTCAGGCATTATTATATTTACTTGTATGCTTTTATTTAAAAGCCAAGAACAATGAAGGCAAACATTCGCACTGCAGCTGTTGTCAAAGTTCAACCCACATTATGCACTTCCAACATTGCAGCTTTTGAGGCATGATGTGAGTTTGATTGCCTAAGTTATGGAGTGACAAAATGGCTCAGGAACAAAACAAAGATTTTGGGTCCATGGACTGGAAACTCCCCAGATCTTAATCCCATTGAGAACTTGTGGTCAATCATCAAGAGACGGGTGACAAACAAAAAATTAAAAATTCTGACAAAATGAAAGCATTGATTGTGCAAGAATGGACTGGTATCAGCCAGATTTGGTCCAGAAGTTGATTGAGAGCATGCCAGGGAGAATTGCAGAGGTCCTGAAGAAGAAGGGTCAACACTGCAAAATTAGACTTGCTGCATTAACTCATTCTAACTGTCAATATAAGCTTTTGTTACTCAATGTTTGCAATTATTTTCTGTCTGTGATAAAAATATCTGTCAAACACACATAAAAACCAAGGGCAGCAGATCATGTGAAAATATCATATTTGTGTCATTATCAAAACTTTTGGCCATGACTGTACAGTTCAGGTGGTAGAAAGATGAACATAACAGGATACATGTATAACGTTGCCAACCAGTTATTTAATCGGAAACAGACAAGGCAAATTCATGCGTGATCCATGCCTTGTTCATTTCAGCAAAGTAAGCCAGTCTACATTATCGGAGGATAGTCGCATGCGACGGTCTGTTAGTACACCACCTGAAGCACAAAAGACGCGCCTCCGATAATACACTGCCACAGGGCAAGCCAGCACCTCCAATGCATACTGGCTAAGCTCTGGCCATGTATCCAGCTTAGAGACTCAAAACTTGAATGGGGAAGAGCCATCTGGGAGTACACTGAGAGGGCAATACATGTCGTCTGTCACCTTCTTACGGAAACGTTGCCTCCTGCTGACTGGAGCCGTCTCGGATGGTGTAGACATTTGGTGGCGCTGCCACAAACTTCGCCACATTTGGAACATATTGGTCTTGCCCTGTGCAGAGGCGCTGCTTGTGCTCCCCCTTGTTGCGGAGCTGTCTCCACTGCCTCGACGCACAGAGCTGCTTTGTAAAGCAGTAGCAGCAGCAGTGCTCTCGGCTGGAATGGAGAACATTATGGATTCCGACAAGCTTACAACCTGCAATGATCCTCAGTGTACTCAATCATCGTACGACCAGCTGTACCCTTTCCTATTGCATTCTCACCCATCCCTGCAGACTGTGAGCCCTCAGGGGCAGGGTCCTCTCTCCTTCTGTACTTGTGTGTCCCTTGTCCAGCACATCTTTATTGTACCTGTCTATATTTTTTCCCTTGTCATATGTAAAGCGCCATGGAATAAATGGCGCTATATAAATGTATAATAATAATAATAATTGCAGCAGTGTGTCTTGTTACTCCCCGCATTTTACGCTCCCGGTTCAACGGTCTGATGAGGCTTTGAAAGTTGTCCCGTAGCGAGGGTCTAAGAGGGTGTACACCCAATAATCAGACGTGGTGAGAATGTGGGTGATGTGGCGGTCGTTTCTCAGGCACTGCAGCATGAAATCAACCATGTGCTGCAGACTTCCAACTGGCCAAGAAACGCTGTCCCCTGCAAGAGGCGTCATCTCTGCCTGCTCTGCATCACCCCACCCTCGCTCTACATACTGACTAGAGCGTTGTGTACCTCCCTCTGGAGCGATGTCTTCCTCCTCCATTGACTCCTCCTCATCCTCCTCACAAAGTGAGCCCTGCCCAGCCCTTTGTGAGGAACCACGTTGCGCTGACTGTACATAAGGTGATGGAATTTGTGACTCCTCATCCTCCACCTCTTCCAAAACCTCATCCCTTAGTGCTTGCAGTGTTTTTTCAAGCAGGCAGATAAGGGGGACAGTCAGGCTGACTAGTGCATCATCTAAACAAAAAGATGAATAGCAAGAAGTTTAAGAAGAAATAAAAAAGGTGAAGATGAAGAATAATTGGGTGAAAAAGATGATGCTGCTGAAGATTATGAAGGAGAAAGTGTGGCAAAAGTTAAAAAGGTCAAGAGCATGGAAGTTGTGAAACATACATATTTGCCAAAATAGAAAAAAGGTTAACAACTAGTGTGAGCGATACTGCTCGATATCTAAAAATATCGGATCGGAATGGTATCGCCGATATCACTAAATATCGTCGATATCCGATTCCGATACGGAAGTCCCATGTAAGTCTATGGGAACCAAATATCGACATTAAAAAAAACATTCTTGCCTTGTTGGTTAATTGTACATGATGGAAAACAACAAAGACTAAAGTAGAATGTATTGGGGGAGGTTGAGGAGACAATAAAGGCATACATGTTTAACCCAATGCATTGGAATAGCATTAATATATTTTTTTTTTTAAATACGTTTGGATTGACTAACAAATTGACAATGTTGTTAACCTTTTTTCTATTTTGGCAAATATGTATGTTTCACAACTTCCATGCTCTTCACCTTTTTAACTTTTGCCAGTGCCACACTTTCTCCTTCATAATCTTCAGCAGCATCATCTTTCTCATCAAATTATTCTTCATCTTCACCTTCTTAATCTTCTTCTTAAACTTCTTGCTATTCATGTTTTTGTTTACATTACTCATATTGTTATTATTAAACTAATTAATCTTCTTCATATACAAATTCTTCATCTTCTTCCTCTTCATCTTCTTCATCATATCTTATTTGTGACAGAGATTCCTGTACTTGTAATCTGTAAAAAGTATGAATTGTTCATCCTTCCGTTCTTGCGTCACAAAAGATTTAAATTACAACAGTATTTGTCCGTGTTCAGTTTAGCCTGCAGCAGCAGGCATTTTCCAGGGGCACCACGAGGAGGAACGGACTCACCCCATACACTGCTTAGTCTTCTTCTGCTTAGAATTAGAGCATAAAATTTTGCTCTTCATTTTGGTCTTATACTTCATGTTCTTCTGCTTTTGATCTTCTGCTTATTGTTCTTCTGTCTCTTTTCTGTATCTTGTAGTTTGTCTTAACCTTCTTGTCCTGTTGGTGATCTTCTTCTGGGTAATCTTTTATTTTTTCTTTGTGATGGTGTTCAGGCGGGTTTTGGCTTCATGCTCGTCGTCCTTTTTGTCGTCATCTTCTTCTGGGTGGTCCTTTAAGGTCGTCTAATTTTCCGAGAACCAGCTGACGTTACTGGAACCCTGACGGGTATCAGATGGAGCAAGAGACAATGGAAGTAACGAGGACCAGCTGGCTGTGCTGGAACCCGAGGGGCAGCAGAAGGAAAAGAGGCAATGTCACAAACCGAGTACCAGCTGACGTTACTGTGACACGGTTACTAAGCAGGAGGTACCTGTGCTCCAAAGCACTACCAAGGACCAGCAGACGTTGGTGGAACTTGGATACAGAGATGGAGGCACCTAGGCCAAAGGCACTGGGGAGAACCAGTTGACGGTACTGGACCCCGGACGGGTAGCAGAAGGAAAAGAGGCAATGTCACAAACCGAGTACCAGCTGACGTTACTGTGACACGGTTACTAAGCAGGAGGTACCTGTGCTCCAAAGCACTACCAAGGACCAGCAGACGTTGGTGGAACTCGATACGGAGATGGAGGCACCTAGGCCAAAGGCACTGGGGAGAACCAGTTGACGGTACTGGACCCCGGACGGGTAGCAGAAGGAAAAGAGGCAATGTCACAACCGAGTACCAGCTGACGTTACTGTGACACGGTTTACTAAGCAGAGGTACTTGTGCTCCAAAGCACTACCAAGGACCAGCAGACGTTGGTGGAACTCGATACGGAGATGGAGGCACCTAGGCCAAAGGCACTGGGGAGAACCAGTTGACGGTACTGGACCCCAGACGGGTAGCAGAAGGAAAAGAGGCAATGTCACAACCGAGTACCAGCTGACGTTACTGTGACACGGTTACTAAGCAGGAGGTACCTGTGCTCCAAAGCACTACCAAGGACCAGCAGACGTTGGTGGAACTCGGATACGGAGATGGAGGCACCTAGGCCAAAGGCACTGGGGAGAACCAGTTGACGGTACTGGACCCCGGACGGGTAGAAGAACGCACCCATGAAAATGTAAGTTGACAGGACGCAAGCCGTCCGCAGTTACCGAATCACACAGTCCTACAGTGGGTGCTTGTCCTATTGTCACAATGGAAACAGCCTTTATTTACATATCCCACAGCACACACATAGGAATCACCTAAACTGCAGGCACCATAGAGTCGGCTAACCCGAATGCAACACGACAGCACAACTTATTGGAGGATAATTGACGTTCACACTGCCAGGAAACAGCTGTCGTGCTGAAAACCCGGCTGGCCAGGAGTCAGTACCCCTGCCAATTACTTACGAGCAACAAATGGCGGTGTTGTAGCCCAGGGAGTAGAGTTCAGGTGGTAGAAAGATGAACATAACAGGAGACATGGAAAACGTTGCCAAACAGTTATTTAATCTGAAAACGGACAGGCAAATTCAGGTGAGATCCATGCCTTGTTCATTTTCAAAAAGTAAGCCGGTCTACATTCTCTGAGGATAGTCGCATACGACGGTCTATTACTACACCACCTGCAGCACTAAAGACGCGCTCAGATAATACACTGGCAGCAGGGCAAGCCAGCACCTCCAATGCATACTGGCTAAGCTCTGGCCATGTATCCAACTTAGAGACCCAAAATTTGAAAGGGGAAGAGGCATCTGGAGTACACTTAGAGGGAAAGCCAAGTAGTCTGTCACCATCTTACGGAAACGTTCTTCCTGGTGACTGGAGCCGCCTCGGATTGTGTAGACCTTGCTGGCGCTGTCACAAAACTTCGCCACATTTGTAACATACAGCTCTTGCCCTGCAGAGGCGCTGCTTCTGCTCCCTCTTGTTGTAGAGGTGTCTACACTGCCTCGACGCACAGAGCTGCTTTGTAAAGCAGTACAGCAGCAGCAGCTCTCGGCTGGAATGTACAACATATGGATTGCACCATGTGTCTTGGGTACTCCTGCTTTTTAACGGTCCCGGTTCACCGGTGTGATGAGGGTTTGTAAGTTGTCCCGGTAGCGAGGGTCTAGGAGGGTGTACACCCAATAATCTGACTGGTGAGAATGGGGGCGATGCGGCGGCCCGTTTCTCAGGCACTGAAGCATGAAATCAACCATGTGCTGCAGACTCCCAACTGGCCAACAAAGGCTGTCCTCTGAAAGAGGCGTCATCTCTGCTCCTCTGCATCACCCCACCCTCGCTCTACATACTGACTAGAGCGTTGTGTACCTCCCTCTGTAGGATTTCTTCCTCCTCCATTGACTCCTCCTCCTCATCCTCCTCACAAAGTGAGCCCTGCCCAGCCCTTTGTGAGGAACCACGTTCGCTGACTGTCCTGAAGGTAATTGAATTTGTGACTCCTCATCCTCCACCTCTTCCAAAACCTCTTCCTTAGTGCTTTCAGTGATTTCTGAAGCAGCAGATAAGGGGGACAGTCATGCTGACTAGTGCATCTCTGCACTCGCCATCCGCGTTGAGACATCAAACGCACGCAAAACGTCGCAGATGTCCTTCATAGAGGCCCACTCAGTAGTGGTGAAAGTGTGAACGGCCAAATTGCGAGTTGATTGCGCCTGTTGCAGCTGATACTCCATTACTGCTGGCTGCTGCTCACACAACCGTTTCCAACAATGTAACGGGAATTCCACCTGGTGGGACGTCACATATGATGCATGTTCGGGAAGGCGAAATCTGACTTGCAGAGCTGCAATGCGCGATCTGGCCATGCTGGAACGTCGCAAGTGAGCGCACTCTAGGCGGACCTTGTGCAGCAGTGCATCAAGATCCGGATAGTCCCTCAAAAAACTCTGCACGACCAAGTTGAGCACATGTGCCAGACATGGTATGTGAGTGAGGTTGCCAAGGCCCAGAGCTGCCACCAGATTGGGCCCATTGTCACACACTACCAAGCCTGGCTGGAGATTAGCTGACAAAAACCACACGTCGCTCTCCTGCTTGATGGCATCCCAGAGCTCCTGCGCTGTGTGGCTTCGATTTCCCATGGAAATTAATTTCAGGACGGCCTGTTGACGTTTGGCCACGGCTGTGCTCATAACGGTCGCAACAGGTAAGCGTTCACGGGTCCATGTGGAGGTAAAACCGTGACGGCTCGTGCAGCGATGATTCTGAGGAACTGGAGCAGGGGAGGAATCAATGTGTACAGACTGGATTCCTGCAATCCTTGGAGTTGGCAGAAACACGTACAGCGCCACTGGCAAGATCTGTACCCGCTCCACAACATTGACCCAATGGGCAGTGAGGGAAAGGTATCGTCCCTGGCCATGGGTACTGGTCCACGCATCGTGGTCAGGTGGACCCTGCTACTGACGGCGTTTAGTAGCGCATGTTTAATGTTTCCCTCGACAAGTTTTTGCAGAGCAGGGACGGCTTGCCTGCTGAAATAAAATGGGCTTGGCACATTAATTGTGGGACTGCCAATGCCATAAAGTTCCTGAAACTGTCAGTCTCCACCAGCCTGAATGACAGCATTTCAAGGGACAGGAGTTTTGCAATGCCAGCATTCAGAGCCTGTGCTCGTGGATGGTTTGCCGAGTATGGCCGTCTTTATCCCATGCCTGTGGTACCGATGGCTGTTTTGTGGTCTGGGAGTGTGACGATGACTGTGAACTTGCAGCTGTGGGTGGAATAACAGTTTGTCTATGGACAACATGACCGAGGTTCTTCCATGGAGATCCTGTGAGGAAGCCGAACCAGGTGTGTGTGAGCTGGAGGTAGAGGCTCCAACACGACCTGAAGATGTAGGGGCTGCTATAGGGTTGGCCTACATCTCCAGTGTGTCTTTGTAACTCAGCTACGTGCTTTGTCCGTACATGTTTCCACATATTTGTGGTATTCAGGTAACTGATATTTTACCTCTTTTAACTTTTGCTTACACAGCTTGCATTGAACATAGCAAATATCATCTACAAGTCTGTCAAAAAAGGACCACACAGTGCAAGTCATGGGAGCGCCAATTTTGACATTTCTAAGAGAACTGCTCCCAACAGGTGCCAAATGGAGGCTACAGGCAAGCGAGTCTGCAGCCTACCTCTCCCTCCTCTTTGTACCGTTGGGACAATCTCTTCCTCAGAGCTGCTCCCACCACCTTCCTGTTGCTCACGCCATGTTGGGTCTCGACTTCATCATCTCCACTACCCTCTTCCCAAAACCTGCTGCTGTTGGATGGTCTGGGCAGCACCATGCTCCACAAAACCTGGCACCTGAGTCTCATCATCATCATAAGATGCGTTCTGCGGTGTGCTGTCCATCGGCACTGGCTCACCCGCCTCTTCAGATTGAGAGAGACACAGCGTTGCGCATCACTGAATACTCCCTCTTCTTCAAATTGCAGAATGCTGCTTGCCTGTGCCCGTGTTTTTCGAGCCAACAGATTCTGAGAACAGAAGCAAGACTCAGCTGGCCCTGTACAGAACTCTCTGACTGCCTGGGCAATTTGACAGGCGGTGAACAGACAGATGGTTGCTCAACAGTGTTGTGTTCCTGAGAGGAGGTGGAAGGAATTGAAGTCGATGCATTGGCTGCCATCCAACCAACAACGGCTTCAATTTGTTCTTCCCGCAGCAGGGGGCACGCCGAGCTCCTACCAAAGTGCACATAAAGGAACGCTCATGGGTAAAACTGGTGGATGCTGTGTCACTGAGGGCGGCAGCAGCCACAGAATCCCCACGTCCTCTCCCTGCTGAAAACTCCACGGCCACGACCACGTGCCTTACTCCCTGCCTTCTTCATCTTGGTAGATTGATAAAGAAAGTCAGAAAAGTTATAAGGCCTAAGTGTGGTTATTACGCAGAGACTGAAGTGAACACTGAAACACAACTGTTCACAATCTGTGAAAGGCTACTCCTTTGTCTACTTCTATAGTGTTTGCAACCAATGTATTGGATACGGATGGAAGCGCGTCACACTAATAATTATATTTTATTTAAAATGGAATGGAGCAGAACCAATTGGAGATAAATGAAAAGGATGAGGCACTGAGACACGCTCAGCAGAGTACAAGCAGCAGTGCTTGAACAAGTAACTGGAGCGTGATGTGCACTCAAAAAATAAAAAACACAGACGAAGTGAACACTGAAACACAACTGTATCACAATCTGTGAAAGACTACTCCTTTGTCTACTTCTATAGTGTTTGCAACCAATGTATTGGATACGGATGGAAGCGCGTCACACTAATAGATTAATTTATTTTAAATGGAATGGAGCAGAACCAATTGGAGATAAATGAAAAGGATGAGGCACTGAGACACGCTCAGCAGAGTACAAGCAGCAGTGCTTGAACAAGTAACTGGAGCGTGATGTGCACTCAAAAAATAAAAAAATACAGACTGAAGTGAACACTGAAACACAACTGTTCACAATCTGTGAAAGACAACTCCTTTGTCTACTTCTATAGTGTTTGCAACCAATGTATTGGATACGGATGGAAGCGTGTCACACTAATAGTTAAATTGCATGGAGCAGCAAGAATTACACTGAAGAAAAAAAAAAAGAGTCTGTGAGTGACACGTGCAGATGCCTACAGACAGCGTTGCATGCAGAGCAAACTGCAGCGTCACCTGCACTCACACCACACCTTGCAGAGCTGTTAAAACAACACTGCAGGCAAAAGGAAGCTTTACACAGCATTGGTGCTAGCCTGCCTACAGCACAGTACACTAAATCGCAATCTCTAACTGTCCCTCAGAGTCAGCACAGCAGCGTTTCTGTCCCTTACTGAATTCACAGCACAGTGACGCTAAAATGGCGGCGGCGCCCTTTATAGTGCATTCTGACATCATTTTCAACATCCAATCACAGCCATGCCATTAGTTAACATGACCGCAGCAGTACAGGATGTGCCCACACTTCTTAGGATTCCTCATTGGCTGACTAAAATCACATTGCCTCTCAAAGAATTATGGGAACTTCCGATTCCGGTATACGATATATGGAAAATATCGGAACTAAGTGTCGAAAGGCCGAAACAGCTAATATCGGCCGATACCCGATACTTGCGGTATCGTATCGCTCAACACTATTAACAACATTGTCAATTTCTTCGTCAATCCGAACGTCTTTAAAAAAAAAATTATTAATGCTATTCCATTGGATTGGGTTAAACATGTATGCCTTTAATGTCTCCTCAACCTCCCCCAATACATTCTACATTACTCTTTGTTGTTTTCCTTCATGTACAATTATCCACAAGCCAAGAATGTTTTTTTTTTAATTACGATATTTTGTTCCCATAGACTTACATTGAATTTCCGGTATCGGTATCAGGTATCGCCGATATTTTGTGGATACGTCGATACCATTCCGATCCGATATTTTTGGATATCGAAAGTATAGCTCAACTCTAGTCACAACCTAGCTTCTCCGAACATCATCATGGGGCTCAGGTGACCAGGGGTCCAAATCCTGACTACCCCAAATATATCCATGGTTCAGTGATGGTCAATGGATCAGATCTGTATTCTTTCAGTTGGGGTCATGGTCCCCTAAGGTGACATCTTGTAGAATGTCAAATCTGTGTTCTTTATGATGGAGCCATGATCTGGCAGCTATCCTGTAGAATATTCATGGCTATCGTCTTTTAAAGAATCTGTGGATCTCTGGATCTTTTGGATGTCTGGCTATCTTGGCTGTATGGATTTATCTGTTATCGAGGCACATATCTTTTTCTATAGTTAACAACTGTCCTTCAACTTAGCATCCAGAGGTCAAGAGAAAGAAGTGACGAGGTTAACTTACATTGTTTTTATTATTTATAGTTTATTCTTCAATGTTTGCAAGTCAAAAAGCCACAGGACTTACACAATGGTCATTCAAAAATATTAACCCCAAAAACCAAAGCCATTTTGTAGGTTAAAGACCAGGCCAATTTTACAAATTTTGACCACTGTCTCTTTATGAGGTTATAACTCTGGAACGCTTCAACGAATCTTGGCGATCTTGAGATTGTTTTCTCGTGACACATTATACTTCCTGATAGTGGTAACATTTCTTCAATATAACTTGCGTTTATTTATGAAAAAAACGGAAATATGGCAAAAATTTTGAAAATTTAGCAATTTTCAAACTTTTAATTTTTATGCCATTAAATTAGAGAGATATGTCACAAAAATTAGTTAATAAATAACATTCCCACATGTCTACTAAACATCAGCACAATTTGGAACCAAAATTTTTTTTTAGGAAGTTATAAGTGTTAAAAGTTGACCAGCAATTTCTCATTTTTCCAACAAAATTTGCAAAACCAATTTTTTTAGGGGCACCTCACATTTGAAGTGAATTGAGGGGTCAATATGACAGAAAATACCCAAAAGTGACACCATTCTAAAAACTGCACCCCTCAACGTGTTCAAAGCCACATTCAAAAAAGTTTATTAACCCTTTAGGTACTTCACAAGAATTGAAGCAATGTGGAAGGAAAAAATGAACATTTAACTTTTTTTCCAAAATTTTTCTTTCGACACAATTTTTAAAATTTTGTCAAGGGATCAGGAGAAAATGAATCACAATATTTGTTGTTTCAATTTCTCCAGAGTACACTGATACCCCATGTGTGGGGGTAAACCACTATTTGGGCGCATGGCAGAGCTCGGAAGGGAAGCAGCGCCATTTGACTTTTTTGGCTGGAATTGAGATTGGACGCCATGTCGCATTTGGAGAGTTCCCTGTGTGCCTAAACAGTGGAAACCCCCCATAAGTGACCCCATTTTGGAAACTGGACCCCCAAGGAACTTATCTAAATGTGTTGTGAGAGCTTTTAACCCCAAGGGCTTCCCAGAAGGTTATAACGTAGAGCCGTAAAATTAAAAAATCATATTTTTTCCACAAAAATGATCTTTTCATCCCAATTTTTTTTTCCAAAGGATAAAAGGACCCCAAAAGTTATTGTGCAATTAGTCCTGAGTACGCTGATACCCCATATGTGGGTAAACCACTATTTGGGCGCATGGCAGAGCTCGGAAGGGAAGCAGCGCCATTTGACTTTTTTGGCTGGAATTGAATTGGACGCCAAAGTCGCATTTGGAGAGTCCCTGTGTGCCTAAACAGTGGAAACCCCCCACAAGTGACCCCATTTTGGAACCTAGACCCCCCAAGGAACTTATCTAAATGTGTTGTGAAGCTTTTAACCCCAAATTTCTTCACAGAAGGTTATAACATAGACCTAAAATAAAAAAATCTTATTTTTTCCCCAAAAAGATCTTTTCACCCAATTTTTATTTTCCAAAGGATAAAAGGACCCCAAAGTTATTGTGCAATTAGCCTGAGTACGCTGACACCCCATATATGGGGGTAAAAAACTATTGGGCGCATGCAGAGCTCGGAAGGGAACAGCGCCATTTGACTTTTTTGGCTGAATTGAGATTGGGCGCCAAGTCGCATTTGGAGCCCCTGGTGCCTAAACAGTGGAAACCCCCCACAAGTGACCCCATTTTGGAAACTAGACCCCCAAGGAACTTAAACTAGATGTGTGGTGAGAGCTTTTAACCCCAAGGGCTTCACAGAAGGGTTTTAACGTAGAGCAGTAAAATTAAAAAATCATATATTTTCCACAAAAATGATCTTTCCACCCCAATTGTTATTTTCCAAAGGGGAACAGGACCCAAAAGTTATTTTGCAATTTGTCCTGAGTACGCTGATACCCCAAAAGTGGGGTAAACCACTATTTTGACCCCTGGCAGAGCTCGAAAGGAAGGAGCTCCTTTTTCAAATGAACTTTGATGGAATGGT
>JARQOD010000004.1:419542479-419604508 GCA_033576555.1 Oophaga sylvatica
CCCGGTACAAAAGTAAATTTGCCAAAATAATTCCTGCCATAGAAAGGGATTCACGCATGCAGGAGTATCAGCAGAGACTGTTGCAGAATCTTACATGTGCTTTTCCACAAAACACCAGTGGTGCACGTAGTGAATCTCACAGTTCTAACTTGCCAACCGAGGGACTGTTGAGTCTTCAGCACTCAAACCGTAACAGAAACACAGTATCTGCTGGCGTTCACAGCAATTTTGCGGAATCCTTTCACCAGTTTTTTAGCCCATCCTTTGCAAGGCCACAGGAGACAAGAAGTCAGACACATAGTCAACGCCTAGAGACGATGGTACAGGAGTATCTCCAACTGAACATCGAAGCCATGACTGTGTCACTGGACCCTTGCTCTTTTTGGGCTTCCAATCTGGATAAATGGCCTGAGCTCGCCACTCACGCCTTGGAGATCTTGTCATGACCCGCAGCCAGCGTTCTCTCTGAACGTGTGTTCAGCGCTGCTGGTGGTGTGCTGACAGATAAGCACACGCGGCTGTCCACTGAGAATGTAGACAGACACGTTCATAAAGATGAACAAATCATGGATCCGCAAGGACTTTTCTACCCCTGTGTCATCCTGGGGAGAGTAAAAGCTTGAGGATTTGGTAAAATCACCTCACCAAACGTTTTAAGCTTTAAAATTGCTAATAATTTGTAGCTGCATCTAGGCCGGAAACTAATTTTGGGCCTGTAGCAGTGTGTGTTACTCATTCTAATAAGCCATCTATACTAAGCTCCACCAGCTTTCAAATTAATAATAATTTTTAGCTGCATCTTGCCTGTAGAATAATTTTGGGCCTGTAGCAGTGTGTGGTACTCATTGTATTAGGCCATCTATTATGATTTGGTAGCTGAGGAGAGCAGGCAAAAAAGGCAATACACCAGAGAGGTTGGAATCTATGGGATTGCAGTACCCTGACTAACCACCACAACTAAAGGCAGCCGTGGAGCGTACCTACGTTGGTCCTAGACGCCTCGTCACAGCCTGAGAAGCTAACTACACCTAAATATAGAAAGAGGAAAGCTATCTGCCCCGGAGCAGATCCCCAAAGAACATAGAAAGCCCCCAAACATGTAATGGCGGTTAGACAAGAAGAAATACAGACACAGACAGAAAATAGTATGAGCAAATGTTGGGGCCCAAACTTCCTAAATAGAAAAGGATAGGAAGGGCACTTACTGCAATCCCAAAAAACCCTGAAAAGTACCAACTCTATTAATTACAAAAACACCTGAGATCACACGACCTCTACCACCTAAATTAGTTCTCTGGTGTAACAAAAACTAAAAAGCAACCACTGAAAAAACTGGAAAAGGCAAATGAACAAACAACAGTGGCTGAACTAAACTGAGAGGAGCACTAGCCCCCGAAGGGGACCCGGCAGACCCCCACAGAAGTGCAGGACAAAATGCAAAAAGAAAGCACAAAAAACTAAAAGAAGAAAATGTCTTATCTGTTAGCAGAAGATGAAGGCACGAAACAGCAAGCTACAAAGTGAACAGGAATCAAAGATGAGACCAGAACAATTGATCACCGGCAACCCTGATGGGAGGGAACCTCCCTTATATATGACCAGTCAGTAATACCTGATCGCCAATCTTCACAATCGTCATTGGATAGTTCAGTACTGTTTGTAACCACCAGAGGGAGCTTCTGCTCAGAATTCATTTCTAGCACATTCACAACAGTACCCCCCCTTGAGGAGGGGTCACCGAACCCTCATTTGAGCAACCAGGTCGGTCAGGATGAGCTCTGTGATACGCACGGATGAGTCTCCTTGCATGGATGTCTGAAGCAAACACCCAAGAATTGTCCTCCTGACCATAACCTCTCCACTTAACCAAATACTGGAGTTTCCGTCTAGAAAAACGAGAATTCAATATTTTCTCAACCACATACTCCAGATTGCCCTCAACCAAAACAGGGTCAGGAGGCACAGCCATAGGAACCACTGGCTCGACAAACCTCTTCAATAAGGACTTGTGGAACATGTTATGGATCTTAAATGTCCCTGGAAGAAGCAAACGAAAGGAAACAGGATTAAGAATCTCCATGATCTTATAAGGTCCAATGAACCTAGGCTTAAACTTAGGAGATGCAACTCTCATAGGGATATTTCTTGAGGACAACCAGACCAAGTCCCCCACTTCAAACCGAGGACCATCAGTCCTATGCCGGTTGGCAAACCGCTGGGCCCTCTCCTGAGAGAGGACAACCTCTCCACTACCTGGTCCCAAATCTGCTGCATACGCTCCACAACAGAGTCAACACCTGGACAGACAGAAGCCTCCGTCTGTCCTGAAGAAATCGAGGGTGAAACCCAAAATTGCAGAAAAATGGAGACATCAAAGTGGCAGAGCTAGCCCTATTATTAAGAGTAAACTCAGCCAAAGGCAAAAAAGAGACCCAGTCATCCTGATCAGCAGACACAAAGCATCTTAGATAAGTCTCCAATGTCTGGTTTGTTCTCTCAGTTTGTCCATTAGTCTGAGGATGAAAAGTCGAGGAGAAAGACAATTGAACACCAAGTTTAGAACAAAAAGTCCTCCAAAATCTGGAAACAAACTGGACTCCTCTGTCAGACACAATGTTCTCAGGAATGCCGTGTAACCGAACCACGTGCTGAAGGAACAAAGGCACCAATTCAGAGGAGGAAGGCAACTTAGGTAATGGCACAAGATGTATCATTTTGGAAAACCTATCACAAATCACCCAGATAACGGTCATTCTCTGAGAAACAGGGAGGTCGGAAATGAAATCCATAGAGACATGGGTCCATGGTCTCTTGGGCACAGGCAATGGCATCAACAAACCACTAGAGCGAGAGCAAGGCTTGGAGCGAGAGCAAGTCCCGCAGGACTGCACAAATTCCCTGACATCACGAGACAAGGTAGGCCACCAAAAGGACCGACTAACCAAGTCTCTGGTACCAAAAATTCTGGGATGACCGGCCAACGCGAAACAATGAATCTCAGACATCACACTCTTTTTCCACCGGTCTGGGATAAACAATTTCCCAATAGGGCAGCGCTCGGGTTTATCCTCCTGACACCCTTCCAGAGCCAGTCTCAAATTGGGCGAGATGGTGGAAAGAACTACACCCTCTTTCAAAATAACAGCAGGATCAGATAACTCAGGAGAGTCCACAAGGAAACTCCTCGAGAGGGCATCCGCCTTAACATTCTTAGTGCCAGGAAGAAAGGAAACCACAAAATTAAAACGTGTGAAAAACAAGGCCCACCTGGCCTGTCTAGGATTAAGTCGCTTGGCAGATTCCAGATAAACCAGATTCTTATGGTCCGTGAGGACCACCACCTGATGTTTGGCTCCCTCCAGCCAATGTCTCCACTCTTCAAAAGCCCACTTCATGGCCAATAACTCCCGATTACCCACGTCATAATTACGTTCAGTTGGAGAAAATTTTCGAGAGAAAAAGGCACAAGGGTTACTTTTAGAGGTCTCTGGTAGTGTTGAGCGATACTTTCCGATATCCAAAAGTATCGGAATCGGAATGGTATCGTCGATACCCAAAAAATATTGGCGATACCCGATACCGATACCGGAAATCCAATGTAAGTCTATGGGAACAAAATATCGGAATTAAAAAAAAACCATTCTTGCCTTGTTGGTTAATTGTACATGAAGGAAAACAACAAAGAGTAATGTAGAATGTATTGGGGAAGGTTGAGGAGACATTAAAGGCATAGATGTTTAACCCAATCAAATGGAATAGCATAAATATTTTTTTTTTTAAAGATGTTCGGATTGACGAAGAAATTGACAATGTTGTTAAGTTTTTTCTATTTTGGCAAATATGTATATTTCACAACTTCCATGCTCTTCACCTTTTTAACTTTTGACACACTTTCTCCTTCATAATCTTCAGCAGCATCATCTTTTTCATCAAATTATTCTTCATCTTCACCTTCTTTATCTTCTTCTTAAACTTCTTGCTATTCATCTTTTTGTTAACATTATGTCACGCGGTCTTATGATATGTGTACGATGTCAGTAAACTATTCTTAAAAGAACAACACTCTATACAACATATAGATTAGCAACATCAGCATGTAAGTATAGAATAGATTTACCTGACACGATATCCGTTGAACTCAGGGTTAATCTTGAGGACTTGATACACTGTCACAGGAAAGAGGAGGACCGGGGGTCTAACCTGACCCTAAACTGGGGTCCTAACTAAACCCTCACCTTGGAGGTACTGATAATGGTTCAGAGGTCCAAGTCTCCAGCCTAACCCTGTCTCCTATCAGTCCCTGAACCCTGTAATCAGTCCTAAGAAGGATTCTGATTACCACCAAAGGGATATGGGCTGATCTCTGCTAAATACACAGATTAGACATATAAGACAGACTGGAGAAAACACAGACTTGCATACACACTCAAACACAGAAGGAACATAAATGATCTGGGATATTAAACTCTAAGCAAGGTGAGCTTAAAACAACTAAGGAGCTCTTTAACTTAAGTCTATACAGATACAATCCTATCTGTGGTCTGCATGAAGAATTTCACTGGCAACTCCCAACACAGACAACCAGAGATTTAAAGGAAACCAATCAACAAATAATTAATTGCAGCCGGGAGAAAACTGCACCCAGTCCCAGAACTGAGCACAGACAGAATTAACTCCCTAACTGCCAAACACAAAGAAACAGAAACTCAGCTGTGAGAAGTCAGAATGTGCAACCGCGACGATCTTCGTGGCGATGCACACATGACACATTACTCATATTCTTCTTATTAAACTATTATTCTTATTCATATTCTACTTCATCTTCTTCATCATATTCTTATTTTGGACAGAGATTCCTGTACTTGTAATCTGTCAAAGTATGAATTTTTCATCCTTCCGTTCTTGCTGTCACAAAAGATTTAAATTACAACAGTATTTGTCCGTGTTCAGTTTAGCCTGCAGCAGCAGGCATTTTCCAGGGCACCACGAGGAGGAATGGACTCACGCCCATACACTGCTTAGTCTTCTTCTGCTTATAATTTAGAGCATATATTTTGCTCTTCATTTTGGTCTTATACTTCATGTTCTTCTGCTTTTTGATCTTCTGCTTATTGTTCTTAAGTCTCTTGTTCTGTATCTTGTAGTTTGTCTTAACCTTCTTAGTCCTGTTTGGTAATCTTTTATTTCTTCTTTGTGATGGTGTTTAGGCTGGTTGGCTTGATGCTCGTCGTCCTTGTGGTGGTCATCTTGTTCGGGGTGGTCATCAGGGTCGTCGTCTTCATTGTTGGAGATCCAGAGTGATTTCCCAAAAAAACATTGAAAAAATCTTCAATTTGTAAATGTAGCACAAGGTACAAGAGCCAATGCAAGTAACGAGGACCAGCTGACTGTGCTGGAACCCGGAGGGGCAGCAGAAGGAAAAGAACCAATGGCACAACCGAGGACCAGCTGACGTTACTGGGACACGGTTACTAAGCAGGAGGTACCTGTGCTCCAAAGCACTACCAAGGACCAGCAGACGTTGCTGGAACTCGGATACCGAGATGGAGGCACCTAGGCCAAAGGCACTGCGGAGAACCAGCTGACGGTACTGGAACCCGGACGGGTAGCAGAAGGTACAAGAGCCAATGCAAGTGACGAGGACCAGCTGACTGTGCTGGAACCCGGAGGGGCAGCAGAAGGAAAAGAGCCAATGGCACAACCGAGGACCAGCTGACGTTACTGGGACACGGTTACTAAGCAGGAGGTACCTGTGCTCCAAAGCACTACCAAGGACCAGCAGACATTGCTGGAACTCGGATATCGAGATGGAGGCACCTAGGCCAAAGGCACTGCGGAGAACCAGCTGACGGTACTGGAACCCGGACGGGTAGCAGAAGGTACCCATGGAAATTTAAGTTGACAGGCCGCGAGCCGGCCGCAGTTACCGAATCCCACAGTACTACAGTGGGTGATTATCCTATTGTCACAACGGAAACAGCCTTTATTTGCATATCCCGCAGCAGACATAGGAAGCACCTAAACTCCAGGCACCATAGAGTCGGCTAACCCGACTGCAACACGACAGGACAACTTATTGGAGGCTAAGTGACGTTTACACTGACAGGAAACAGATGGCGTGCTGTAACCAGACTGGGCAGGAGTGAGTACCCGTGCCAATGACACTTCCGAGCAACAATTGTCGGTGTTGGAGCCCAGGGATGAGAAGAGAACAGGGTGGAGGCAGCAGGACTTTTTGCCGTTCACACAGCAGGGGAACAGCTGACATTACTGAACCCCAATAACAAAGGAGCAAGTGTTCACTGTGCTAACAGCACTTCCGAGCAACAACTGGCGGTGTTGTAGCCCAGGCATGAGAAGACAACAGGGTGGAGGCAGCAGGACTGTTTGCCGTACACACAGCAGGGGAACAGCTGACATTACTGAACCCCAATAACACAGGAGCAAGTGTTCACTGTGCTAACAGCACTTCCGAGCAACAACTGGCGGTGTTGTAGCCCAGGCATGAGAAGACAACAGGGTGGAGGCAGCAGGACTGTTTGCCGTTCACACAGCAGGGGAACAGCTGACATTACTGAACCCCAGTAACACAGGAGCAAGTGTTCACTGTGCTAACAGCACTTCCGAGCAACAACTGGCGGTGTTGTAGCCCAGGCATGAGAAGACAACAGGGTGGAGGCAGCAGGACTGTTTGCCGTACACACAGCAGGGGAACAGCTGACATTACTGAACCCCAGTAACACAGGAGCAAGTGTTCACTGTGCTAACAGCACTTCCGAGCAACAACTGGCGGTGTTGTAGCCCAGGCATGAGAAGACAACAGGGTGGAGGCAGCAGGACTGTTTGCCGTACACACAGCAGGGGAACAGCTGACATTACTGAACCCCAATAACACAGGAGCAAGTGTTCACTGTGCTAACAGCACTTCCGAGCAACAACTGGCGGTGTTGTAGCCCAGGCATGAGAAGACAACAGGGTGGAGGCAGCAGGACTGTTTGCCGTACACACAGCAGGGGAACAGCTGACATTACTGAACCCCATAACACAGGAGCAAGTGTTCACTGTGCTAACAGCACTTCCGAGCAACAACTGGCGGTGTTGTAGCCCAGGCATGAGAAGACAACAGGGTGGAGGCAGCAGGACTGTTTGCGTACACACAGCAGAGGAACAGCTGACATTACTGAACCCCAATAACACAGGAGCAAGTGTTCACTGTGCTAACAGCACTTCCGAGCAACAACTGGCGGTGTTGTAGCCCAGGCATGAGAAGACAACAGGGTGGAGGCAGCAGGACTGTTTGCCGTACACACAGCAGGGGAACAGCTGACATTACTGAACCCCAGTAACACAGGAGCAAGTGTTCACTGTGCTAACAGCACTTCCGAGCAACAACTGGCGGTGTTGTAGCCCAGGCATGAGAAGACAACAGGGTGGAGGCAGCAGGACTGTTTGCCGTACACACAGCAGGGGAACAGCTGACATTACTGAACCCCAATAACACAGGAGCAAGTGTTCACTGTGCTAACAGCACTTCCGAGCAACAACTGGCGGTGTTGTAGCCCAGGCATGAGAAGACAACAGGGTGGAGGCAGCAGGACTGTTTGCCGTACACACAGCAGGGGAACAGCTGACATTACTGAACCCCAGTAACACAGGAGCAAGTGTTCACTGTGCTAACAGCACTTCCGAGCAACAACTGGCGGTGTTGTAGCCCAGGCATGAGAAGACAACAGGGTGGAGGCAGCAGGACTGTTTGCCGTACACACAGCAGGGAACAGCTGACATTACTGAACCCCAATAACACAGGAGCAAGTGTTCACTGTGCTAACAGCATTTCCGAGCAACAACTGGCGGTGTTGTAGCCCAGGCATGAGAAGACAACAGGGTGGAGGCAGCAGGACTTTTGCCGTACACACAGCAGGGGAACAGCTGACATTACTGAACCCCAGTAACCCAGGAGCAAGTGTTCACTGTGCTAACAGCACTTCCGAGCAACAACTGGCGGTGTTGTAGCCCAGGCATGAGAAGACAACAGGGTGGAGGCAGCAGGACTGTTTGCCGTACACACAGCAGGGGAACAGCTGACATTACTGAACCCCAATAACACAGGAGCAAGTGTTCACTGTGCTAACAGCACTTCCGAGCAACAACTGGCGGTGTTGTAGCCCAGGCATGAGAAGACAACAGGGTGGAGGCAGCAGGACTGTTTGCCGTACACACAGCAGGGGAACAGCTGACATTACTGAACCCCAATAACACAGGAGCAAGTGTTCACTGTGCTAACAGCACTTCCGAGCAACAACTGGTGGTGTTGTAGCCCAGGCATGAGAAGACAACAGGGTGGAGGCAGCAGGACTGTTTGCCGTACACACAGCAGGGGAACAGCTGACATTACTGAACCCCAGTAACACAGGAGCAAGTGTTCACTGTGCTAACAGCACTTCCGAGCAACAACTGGCGGTGTTGTAGCACAGGCATGAGAAGACAACAGGGTGGAGGCAGCAGGACTGTTTGCCGTACACACAGCAGGGGAACAGTTGACATTACTGAACCCCAATAACACAGGAGCAAGTGTTCACTGTGGTAACAGCACTTCCGAGCAACAACTGGCGGTGTTGGAGCCCAGGCATGAGAAGACAACAGGGTGGAGGCAGCAGGACTGTTTGCCGTACACACAGCAGGGGAACAGCTGACATTACTGAACCCCAATAACACAGGAGCAAGTGTTCACTGTGCTAACAGCACTTCCGAGCAACAACTGGCGGTGTTGTAGCCCAGGCATGAGAAGACAACAGGGTGGAGGCAGCAGGACTGTTTGCCGTACACACAGCAGGGGAACAGCTGACATTACTGAACCCCAGTAACACAGGAGCAAGTGTTCACTGTGCTAACAGCACTTCCGAGCAACAACTGGCGGTGTTGTAGCCCAGGCATGAGAAGACAACAGGGTGGAGGCAGCAGGACTGTTTGCCGTACACACAGCAGGGGAACAGCTGACATTACTGAACCCCAGTAACACAGGAGCAAGTGTTCACTGTGCTAACAGCACTTCCGAGCAACAACTGGCGGTGTTGTAGCCCAGGCATGAGAAGACAACAGGGTGGAGGCAGCAGGACTGTTTGCCGTACACACAGCAGGGGAACAGCTGACATTACTGAACCCCAATAACACAGGAGCAAGTGTTCACTGTGCTAACAGCACTTCCGAGCAACAACTGGCGGTGTTGGAGCCCAGGGTCAAGGAGGATGTTTAAATACTAGATCAAGTATTTTCCTTGTTACGTGTCAATTAAAAATGTCTGTACTCCAAACAAGAGAACTATAACCTTTAGTACCATAAGATGATGATTTTACTTAAAAAAATATATGTAAATTAATAATTTACAAACATAAACGCATACATTAACATTTGAAAAGCAATGCAAACCACAATTAAAATAGCTTAAATAATCTGCTATACGGTTTAAAATAAAAGCATACAAGTACATATCAGAATCCATTAATGATGGCTAAGTAACAGTATGTACACCATTTCTATTGTGTAGACAATGAATGGCTGACTTAAAAACATAATCAGCATTACAAGTTATCTTTGACATTCATAAAAGTTTACATTTGGTGAATAATATCACTAAAAAGTTTTTAAAAATATCTAAAATTTCCATCATGTAATACTGATAATATGTGCCAATCATTTATATTAACAATCAAAAACTTTAAAAAGTGCATAGTGCATAGTCAAAACACCTATTTATGCCTGACTGTGGACTTGCAAGCATGACAACGGATAGATAAGGTATATATAGATGAGACTGCATAGCCACAGATGTTGAATGGCGATGTAATACTGTACCTCAATAAAGTGTGCGTTACTACTACATCCTTTTTTTTATATAGCTTTATAAAAGGTTACGTGCATGTATGGTTGCGCCTTTGTTTGGACGCACAGACTGGCTTCCTGCTGTGACGCGTTGGGTATTGGAGCGTCTGTGCGTCTTATGACGCAGACTAACATTCACGGTGCGCATCGTTCATCATCGCAAGCGTACCGACAACACAAAGGCGTTGTCATGACTGCTTTACTCAGTAAACATGCACCTATGATGAAACATACACGCATGTGCCCTATTACATAACAAGCTACAAGAAAAACGAGTGTGAGGTGTAACACAGCTGTTTTGTTAAGGTACAGTATTATATCGACATTGTACAGGTGTCGCTATTCAGTCTGATAAATAGATATCATTCACCTATTCTATCAGTTGTCGTTCTTTCAGCACCACTTACAGGTATATATTTTGCTATTGTGACTATGCACTATTGACTTTAACAAGGTAATGCATTATTTTTGTTAGCGATTATCATGTTTACATGAAGGACCTTTATGATATGGGCTGTTAACTTTCTAATTAAATATGTATTTTTTAAAATGACACAAATATAATTAATGTTGAAGAGGACTATTCCTACATGCATTGTTTGCACAATATTACAGGTGTACATCACGTCCCTTAATCAACATTGGATTATTATATTTACTTGTATGCTTTTATTTAAAAGCCAAGAACACTGAAGTCTAACCTTCGCACTGCAGCTGTTGTCAAAGTTCAACCCACATTATGCACTTCCAACATTGCAGCATTTGAGTCATGATGTGAGTTGGATTTGTCTAAGCTATGGAGTGACAAGGTTGACCATCAGTATCCTATAGCATAAGTAGGCTTTTGTGTTAGCATTTGTTTTCGACATGTGCATATCTGAAATAATATGTCACAATTATTTTGTTACAGATTTGTGACAAAGACTAATCATTTTATGGTTTTAAAGTGACGTTTCAAATGTTTACAGCTTAGAAATCAGGGTGTAGCCTCATATCTATGTGTAGCACTAGACACTTTGACATGTCATGCTTTTTTCACCATGTGTAGGTAGCTAGCAGTAATTTTTGCCAGACACACAGCAGGGGAACAGCAGCGTTACTGAACCCCACAAACACATCAGCGATTGTTTTCATCTGTGCATCTAACACTTCTGAGCAGCAACTGGCGGTGTTGAAGCCCAGGGTCAAGGAGGGTGTAGGCAGAGGCCTTGTATGAGATGTTTGAAGTTGAAGTTGTAGTTAGCAGCAGTAATTTTTGCCAGACACACAGCAGGGGAACAGCAGGCGTTACTGAACCCCACAAACACATCAGCGATTGTTTTCATCTGTGCATCTAACACTTCTGAGCAGCAACTGGCGGTGTTGAAGCCCAGGGTCAAGGAGGGTGTAGGCAGAGGCATTGTATGAGATGTTTAAAGTTGAAGTTGTAGTTAGCAGCAGTAATTTTTGCCAGACACACATCAGGGGAACAGCAGGCGTTACTGAACCCCACAAACACATCAGCGATTGTTTTCATCTGTGCATCTAACACTTCTGAGCAGCAACTGGCGGTGTTGAAGCCCAGGGTCAAGGAGGGTGTAGGCAGAGGCATTGTATGAGATGTTTGAAGTTGAAGTTGTAGTTAGCAGCAGTAATTTTTGCCAGACACACAGCAGGGGAACAGCAGGCATTACTGAACCCCACAAACACATCAGCGATTGTTTTCATCTGTGCATCTAACACTTCTGAGCAGCAACTGGCGGTGTTGAAGCCCAGGGTCAAGGAGGGTGTAGGCATAAAATATTGAGTTATTGCCTTGTTACGTGGCCATTGCAAATGTATGTACTTCAAACAAGAATAAATTAAGTTTTACTAGTACAATAAAATGATGAATTTCAAGTCCAAGAATAGAAAAATATTTAGACTTGAGAGTCCTCAGTGGTTGATACCGTTTAATGGCTAACTGAAAAGATGGTAACAAATTCCAAGCTTTCGAGACTACTCGGGTCTCTTCATCAGGCTAAGACTAAAACAAAAAATGAAGAATCACATATTTCTACACACAACAGGACACAGGAATAGGTAAGACAAGTGAGGGAGGGACAAGTGAGGGGAGACCGGCCAAAAATGAGAACAAGGATGAATTATCAGCGCCACACAATAAGAGAAAAAATAATGGATTTACCTGTGGCAAAATACTTTTGTATGCCCGGTCATAGCATGATGGATATGGAATTACTGGTATTAAAATATAACTTCAAATATGAGAAAGATACAAAGGTTTCAGAATATAAGCTCATCATGACCTTTGACACTCTTAGTGATGGAATGAATAGATCACACGGATTTATGTCATTCTATATCAATTAAGGAATCTGCGTCTCTGCCCTTCCAGGGGCATGAAAACACAAAACCAGACCCCAATCAGAGGGCAATAAAACTTTCTATCCTTATTTAGGAACTGTTCCAATATTTATGTTCATCCCTCTGTCATAATGACAGTTCTGCTACACGTGACTTACTTGTCTTACCTATTGCACTATTCCTGTGTCCTGTTGTGTATAGAAATATGTGATGCTTCATTTTTTGTTTTAGTCTTTGCCTGATGAAGAGACGTGAGTAGCCTCGAAAGCTTGCAATTTGTTACCATCTTTTCAGTTATCCATTAAAAGGTATCAACCACTGCGGACTCTCAAGTCTAAATATTTGTCTATCTACTGGCTAACACGGTACGAAGATACACATGTTTCCTAACTTCAAGAATAAAAATAAAGACCCTGCAAATATAAACGCATATATGCACATGCCAACAAGAAATGGAACAACACACCACCCAAAAAATTGGTTACAAAATCTAGTGTTGTAAATTTAAGAATAAAAGTCCATTTTTGTATTTATGAATAATGCTTAAGGAACGCTATGTTAAACCATAACATAGTGAAGACAATGGATTTTGTAATAGTCACTCATCATCATCATTGCAATTTATATGTGACAGTCACAGACATTTCAATTATTTAAGTTAATAAAATCGTTACTTTGTACAGCATGTATGACATGTCCAGCATGGACTCATCAATGTGATGACGCAATAATGTACGATAAAAAATAACCATTTAAAAAAACATTATGCATTGTCACAATGTAAGTGTGTGCCTGCAAGTGTAGGTGAAACAAAGGCTACGGATAGCAAAGGTATATTCTATGTCTGTATCAGACAGTGGACAGCCTCTGATGGGTAATGGCGATGTTATACTGTACGTCAATAAAGTCTGCGGCTGCAATCATGCATTTTTTGCTTGTACAGTGTTGAAGAGGGTAAAAGCATGTCTGGTTGCGCAAGGCTTTATCCGTCAACACTACCTTCCTACTGTCACGCGTAGGGTAGGGTAGCGTGTGTCAATTAGATGACTCTATAAAATGTGACGTTACGCAGCGTATTGGTTATTGTGCCCTAGGGACGCCAAAAATACGACAGCAGTAATCATTTACTGTCTAATACTCCACCTATGACCAACAAAAAAAGCACGTTCCCTCTTTAACAATCTACAAGACTAACAAGCATAATGGTTGACGCTGACTTTATTGAGGTACAGTATTACATCGACATTGTCCATGAGTAACTATGCACTGTGATACCTATATACCATTATTAATTTATATCTGTTGTGCTTGTTTCAACAGCACTTGCAGGTATAACTACCTATTGTCAGTATGCATGATGCACTTTCTAGATGTAATAATTTATTATTGCACATTATTACCAGTGTTAGATGCTGGCCATTTCATATATGGTGTGTGAAGTTACAGTTGGCATCAGTATGTGTATTTTATAATGTCTGTCATAAATAAAACTCGTGATGATGATGATGAGGATTTTATGATTCGTACATCCATTGACTGCATTATCTTACAGGTACAGATAAAGTTCCTTAAAAAGCATTAATTGATAAGTATGAAATGTACTTTTATGCATTAATTTCAAAAAGTGAACACTATGTTTTAGTTTTTGTTACCATTTCTAATAGACATGTGCAGATATGCGCTGTGATGACAAATTATTATTTGTCCATATTTGTTATAAAAATTTATCATTCTAGGCCTGGAAAACTTCACAATTTCCTGTTTTAAGCATAACAATCAGGGAGACGGCTCTTCCCTATTTGGAGCATGTTCCACATGGGTTTTTCGGTGCATGTGTAGGGAACAGGAGACTTCTTGCCGGCCACACAGCAGGGGAACAGCTGGCGTTACTGAACCCCACTAACACTATAGCTTGTGTATTGGTCTGTGGACACGACACTTCTGAGCAGCAACTGGCAGTGTTGGAGCCCAGGGAGTAGAGTTCAGGTGGTAGAAAGATGAACATAACAGGAGACATGGATAACGTTGCGAACCAGTTATTTAATCTGAAAACGGACAGACAAATTCTGGCGAGATCCATGCCTTGTTCATTTTCAGAAAAGTAAGCCGGTCTACATTATCGGAGGATAGTCGCATGCGACGGTCTTTTAGTACACCACCTGCAGCACTAAAGACGCGCTCCGATAATACACTGGCAGCAGGGCAAGCCAGCACCTCCAATGCATACTGGCTAAGCTCTGGCCATGTATCCAGCTTAGAGACCCAAAACTTGAATGGGAAGAGCCATCTGGGAGTACACTGAGAGGGAAAGACATGTAGTCTGTCACCATCTTACGGAAACGTTGCCTCCTGCTGACTGGAGCCGTCTCGGATGGTGTAGACATTTGTGGCGCTGCCACAAAACTTCGCCACATTTGGAACATACTGGTCTTGCCCTGTGCAGAGGTGCTGCTTGTGCTCCCTCTTGTTGCAGAGCTGTCTCCACTGCCTCGACGCACAGAGCTGCTTTGTAAAGCAGTAGCAGCAGCAGTGCTCTGGGCTGGAATGGAGAACATTATGGATTGCACCAGTGTGTCTTGGTACTCCCGCATTTTACGCTCCCGGTTCAACGGTGTGATGAGGCTTTGTAAGTTGTCCCGGTAGCGAGGGTCTAGGAGGGTGTACACCCAATAATCAGACGTGGTGAGAATGTGGGCGATGCGGCGGTCGTTTCTCAGGCACTGCAGCATGAAATCAACCATGTGCTGCAGACTCCCAACTGGCCAAGAAACGCTGTCCCCTGCAAGAGGCGTCATCTCTGCCTGCTCTGCATCACCCCACCCTCGCTCTACATACTGACTAGAGCGTTGTGTACCTCCCTCTGGAGCGATGTCTTCCTCCTCCATTGACTCCTCCTCATCCTCCTCACAAAGTGAGCCCTGCCCAGCCCTTTGTGAGGAACCACGTTGCGCTGACTGTCCAGAAGGTGATGGAATTTGTGACTCCTCATCCTCCACCTCTTCCAAAACCTCATCCCTTAGTGCTTGCAGTGTTTTTTGAAGCAGGCAGATAAGGGGACAGTCAGGCTGACTAGTGCATCATCTGCACTCGCCATCCGGTTGACTCATCAAACGCACGCAAAACGTGGCAGATGTCCTTCATAGAGGCCCACTCAGTAGTGGTGAAGTGTGAACGGCGCAAATTGCGAGTTGATTGCGCCTGATGCAGCTGATACTCCATTACTGCTGCTGCTGCTCACACAACCGCTCCAACATATGTAACGTGGAATTCCACCTGCTGGGTACGTCACATATGATGCGATGTTCAGGAAGGCGAAATCTGTGTTGCAGAGCTGCAATGCGCGATCTGGCCATGCTGGAACGTCGCAAGTGAGCGCACTCTAGGCGGACCTTGTGCAGCAGTGCATCAAGATCCGGATAGTCCCTCAAAAAACTCTGCACGACCAAGTTGAGCACATGTGCCAGACATGGTATGTGAGTGAGGTTGCCAAGGCCCAGAGCTGCCACCAGATTTCGGCCATTGTCACACACTACCAAGCCTGGCTGGAGATTCGCTGGCAAAAACCACACGTCGCTCTCCTGCTTGATGGCATTCCAGAGCTCCTGTGCTGTGTGGCTTCGATTCCCCATGGGAATTAATTTCAGGACGCCTGTTGACGTTTGGCCACGGCTGTGCTCATATCGGTCGCAACAGGTAAGCGTTCACGGGTCCATGTGGAGGTAGACCGTGACGGCTCCTGCAGCGATGATTCTGAGGAACTGGAGTAGGAGGAGGAGTCAATGTGGACAGACTGGATTCCTGCAATCCTTGGAGTTGGCAGAACACGTACAGCGCCACTCCAAGATCTGTACCCGGCTCCACAACATTGACCCAATGGGCAGTGAGGGAAAGGTATCGTCCCTGGCCCTGGGTACTGGTCCACGCATCGGTGGTCAGGTGGACCTTGCTACTGACGGCGTTTAGTAGCGCATGTTTAATTTTTACCTCAACATGCTTTTGCAGACCAGGGACGGCTTGCCTGCTGAAATAAAATCGGCTGGGCACATTGTATTGTGGGACTGCCAATGCCATTAAGTTACGGAAACTGTCAGTCTCCACCAGCCTGAATGACAGCATTTCAAGGGACAGTAGTTTTGCAATGCCAGCATTCAGAGCCTGTGCTCGTGGATGGTTTGCCGAGTATGGCCGTCTTTTATCCCATGCCTGTGCTACCGATGGCTGTTTTGTGGCCTGGGAGTGTGAGGATGACAGGGAACTTGCAGCTGTGGGTGGAATAACACTGGGTCTCTGGACAACAGTGACAGAGGTTCTTCCATGGCGATCCTGTGAGGAAGCCGAACCAGCTGTGTGTGAGCTGGAGGAAGAGGCTCCAACACGAGCTGAAGATGTAGGTGCTGCTGTAGGTTGGCCTACATCTCCAGTGTGTCTTTGTAACTGAACCACGTGCTTTGACCGCACATGTTTCCACATATTTGTGGTATTAAGGTTACTGACACTTTTACCTCTTTTTACTTTTTGATTACACAGCTTGCATTTGATATAGCAAATATCATCTGCAAGTGTGTCAAAAAAGGACCAGCAGTGCAAGTCCTGGGAGCGCCCGTTTTGGCTGTTGGAAGAGAACTGCTACGAACGGGTGCCAAACTGGAGGCTACAGGCAACCGAGTCTGCAGCCTACCTCTCCCTACTGTTTGGACCGTTGGGGCAATCTCTTCCTCAGAGCTGCTACCACCACCTTCCTGTTCATCACGCCATGTTGGGTCTTGGACCTCATCATCTCCACTACCCTCTTCCAACACCTGCTGCTTTGGGTGGTCTGGCCAGCACCATGCTCAACAGAAACTGGCACCTGAGTCTCATCATCATCAGATGCGTTCTGCGGTGTGCTGACCATCGGCACTGGCTCACCCGCCTCTTCACATTCAGAGAGACACAGCTGTTGCGCATCACTGCATACTGCCTCTTCTTCACATTCCAGAATGCTGCTTGGCTGGGCCCCTGTTTGCAAGCCAACAGATTCTGAGAACAGAAGCAGAGACTCAGCTGGCTCCTTTACAGAGCTCTCTGAATGCCTGGGCAATTTGGCAGGCGGTGAAGAGACAGATGGTTGTTCAACAGTGCTGTGGTCCTGAGAGGAGGTGGAAGCAATTGAAGTCGATGCATTGGCTGCCATCCAACCAACAACGGCTTCAATTTGTTCTTCCCGCAGCAGGGGGGTACGCCGAGCTCCTACAAAAGTGCGCATAAAGGAACGCTGACGGGGAAAACTGGTGGATGCTGTGTCACTGGGTGCGGCAGCAGCCACAGAATCCCCACGTCCTCTCCCTGCTGAAACTCCACGGCCACGACCACGTGCCTTACTCCCTGCCTTCTTCATCTTGGTAGATTGATAAAGAAAGTCAGAAAAGTTATAAGGCCTAAGTGTGGTTATTCCTCAGAGACTGCAGTGAACACTGCAGACAACTGTTCAGTAGCTGTGAAAGGCCCCTTTGTGTACTTCTATAGTGTTTGCAACCAATGTATTGTATACGGATGGAAGCGCGTCACACTAATAGATTAGATTTTTTTCAAATATAATGGAGCAGCACCAATTTGAGAAAAATGTGAAGGATGAGGCAGTGACACACGCTCAGCAGACTACAACCAGCAGTGGTTGAAGAACTAACTGGAGCGTAATCTGCACTCAAAAAATGAAAAGCTCACAGACTACAGTGAACACTGCACACAACTGTTCACTATCTGTGAAAGGCTCCTTTCTGTACTTCTATAGTGTTTGCAACCAATGTATTGTATACGGATGGAAGCGCGTCACACTAATAGATTAGATTTTTTTCAAATATAATGGAGCAGCACCAATTTGAGAAAAATGTGAAGGATGAGGCAGTGAAACACGCTCAGCAGACTACAACCAGCAGTGGTTGAAGAACTAACTGGAGCGTAATCTGCACTCAGAAAATGAAAAGCTCACAGACTACAGTGAACACTGCACACAACTGTTCACTATCTGTGAAAGGCTCCTTTCTGTACTTCTTTAGTGTTTGCAACCAATGTATTGTATACAGATGGAAGTGCGTCACACTAATAGATCACTGTTAATTTCTATTGAATGGAGCTGCACCAATTCCACAAAATAAAATAAAAAAAAGAGTCAGTGAGTGACACGTGCAGATGCCTACAAACAGCGGTGGATGCAGAGCAAACTGCAGCGTCACCTGCACTCTCACACACACACCTTGCACAGAGCTGTTAAAACAACACTGCAAGGCAAAAGGAAGCTTTACACAGCGGTTGGTAAAATAGCCTGCCTAAAGCACAGTACACAAAATCGCAATCTCTAACTGTCCCTCAGAGTCAGCAGAGCAGCGTTCTGTCCCTAACTGAGTTCACAGCACAGTGACGCTAAAATGGCGGCGGCGCCTTTTATAGTGCATTCTGACATCATTTCAGCAGCCAATCAAAGCCATGCCATTAGTTAACATGACCGCAGCAGTACAGGATGTGCCCACACTTCGTAGGATTCCTCATTGGCTGACTAAAATCACAGTGCCTCTCAAAGAATTATGGGAACTTCCGATTCCGGTATACGATATAGTAAAAATATCGGAACTAAGTATCGGAATTCCGATACAGCGAATATCGGCCGATACCCGATACTTGCGGTATCGGAATGCTCAACACTAGTCTCTGGATCTCTTTGGGACAAAACGGCACCTGCCCCAATTTCAGAGGCATCAACCTCCACCTGAAATGGCAGAGAAACATCAGGCTGCCGTAGAACAGGAGCAGAAGTGAATCTCTGCTTAAGTTCCTGAAACGCAGAGACTGCCTCAGGAGGCCAATTCACCACATCAGAACCCTTTTTGGTCAAATCAGTCAATGGTTTAACAATAACAGAGAAATTACCAATAAATTTACGATAAAAATTGGCAAAACCCAAGAATCTTTGAAGAGCCTTTAATGAAGTAGGTTGGACCCAATCACAGATGGCCTGAACCTTGACCGGGTCCATTTCAATAACAGATGGGGACAAAATGAATCCCAGAAATGAGATCCTCTGTACGCCAAAAAGACACTTTGATCCCTTCACATACAGAGCATTCTCTCTCAAAATCTGGAACACAGTCCGAACATGTTTCACATGAGAGTCCCAGTCATTGGAAAAAATCAAGATATCATCCAAATAAACAATCAGAAATTTATCCACAAAATTCCTGAAAATGTCATTCATGAAGGACTGGAAGACAGAAGGAGCATTAGTGAGCCCAAAGGGCATCACTAGGTACTCAAAATGCCCCTCTGGGGTATTAAATGCCGTCTTCCATTCATCCCCGTGCTTAATGCGAATAAGGTTATATGCCCCCCTGAGGTCAAGCTTGGTAAACCAAGTAGCACTTTTCACCCTGGAAAACAGGTCAGAAATCAAGGGTAACGGATATTGATATTTCACAGTAATATTGTTCAAGAGACGATAATCAATACACGGCCTTAAGGAACCATCCTTTTTGGCCACAAAGAAAAAACCGGCACCTAAGGGTGAAGAGGATGGTCTGATATGACCCTTCTCCAATTACTCCTTGATATAAGACCGCACAGCGCCATGTTCAGGTACAGACAAGTTAAAAAGGCGACCTTTAGGGAATTTACTACCAGGCACTAATTCAATAGCGCAGTCATAGCTCCTATGGGGGGGCAAGGATGCAGATTTACTTTCGCTAAACACATCAGAAAAATCAGTCAAAAAGTCAGGAACATCCTGAGCCTGGGGGAGGCAGAAAAAACAGGAGTGTTGGTATTAACACATTGGCAGCCCCAACTGGTTACAGACACAGATTTCCAATCCAAAACAGGATTATGAGACTGTAACCAAGGGAAACCCAGTACGATAATGTCATGCAGATTATACAGCACCAAAAATTTGCAACTCTCCTGATGATCAGGTTCAACCCTCATTATCACCTGAGTAGAGAACTGAGGTTTATTCTCAGCCAAAGGGGTAGAATCGATCCCCAGTAGGGGAATAGACTTCCGTAGGGGTATCAAGGGAAACCCACAACGTTTAGCAAAATCAAAATCCCAAAATCCATCAGGTTAATAGCTGCTCCCGAATCAACGAAAGCCTGAGCAGAAAATGTGGACAGGGAGCAAATCAGGGTAACAGTCAACAAAAATTTAGTCTGAACACTACCCAAGACAACTGAGCGTGCAAAACGTCTTCCCCGCTTAGGGCAGACTGAAATAGCATGAGAGGCATCACCACAGTAGAAACATAACCCATTGCGCTTTCGAAACTCATGACACTGTGCCCCAGAAGCCACTCTGTCACACTGCATGGGTTCAGAAGCTGGTTCACAAGGCAACACTATTCCACGCATACCTCTACGCTCACGCAAACGTCTGTCAATTTGAATCGCTAATGACATAGAATCATTGAGACCAGAGGGACAGGGAATCCCACCATAACATCCTTTACACTCTCTGACAGACCCTTCCGAAAAAGGGCTGCCAAAGCATCGTCATTCCATTTGGTCAGGACTGCCCACCTACGGAATCTCTGACAGTATAACTCAGCGTCCTCAAGCCCCTGATTTAATGCCAACAAGGCTTTTTCAGCTTGATCAGTGACATTAGGCTCATCGTACAATAACCCCAGAGCCTGAAAAAATGCATCAACATTACTCAAAACAGGATCCCCAGGTGTCAGGGAAAAAGCCCAATCCTGAGGATGGCCGCGCAGGAGAGAGATGACAATTTGAACCTGCTGTGCTGCGTTCCCTGAGGACTTAGATTTCAAGGCAAAAAACAACTTACAGTTATTTTTGAAATTCAGAAATTTAGCTCGATCCTCTAAAAACAAATCTGGCATGGGAATCCTAGGTTCCACAATCGGCAACCTAGGAAGATAGGTAGCAATACTCCGAACCTCAGTGGCAAGCTGATCCACACGGCCAGACAACTGTGCAAACTCCATTGAGAGAAAAAAAAATCCTCCTCAGCACCCAGAGAAAAAGAGGGAAAAAATGCAACAAACAGAAAAAAAAAATCTCTGACAACTCTGACAACTTTTTTTTCTTTCCACACTATTTTTCCCTTCTCTGAGTACCATATTATTTTCAATTTTTTGGCCGGTGATACTGTTATATTTCGGTAGCTGAGGAGTGCAGGTAAAAAAGGCAATACACCAGAGCAGTTGGAATCTATGAGATTGCAGTACCCTGACTAACCACCACAACTAGAGGCAGCCGTGGAGCGTTCCTACGTTGGTCCTAGACGCCTCATCACAGCCTGAGAAACTAACTACACCTAAAGATAGAAAGAGGAAAGCTATCTGCCCCGGAGCAGATCCCCAAAGAACATAGAAAGCCCCAAACATGTAATGGCGGTTAGACAAGAAGAAATACTGACACAGACAGAAAATAGAATGAGCAAACGCTGGGGCCCAATCTGTCTAGACAGAAAAGTACAGGAAAGGATACTTACTGCAATCCAAAAAAAACCCTAAAAAATACCAACTCTTCTGATTGCAAAAACACCTGAGATCACACGATCTCTACCACCTAAAATCAGATCTCTGGTGTAACAAAACTAAGCCGCAGCCACTGAAAAAACAGGAAAAAGCAAATGAACAAATAACAGTGGCTTCAGATAAACTGAGAGGAGCACAAGCCCCCGGAGGGGACCTGGCTGACCTCCACAGAAGTGCAGGCAACAATGCAAAAAGCAAGCACAAAAATAAAAGCAGAAAATATCTTATCTGATAGCAGAAGATGCAGGCAAGACTCAGCAAACTTCCAAATGAACCAGGAACCACAATTGAGACAAGAACAATTGATCACCGACAACCATCATGGGAGGGAACCTCCATTATATCAGACCAGTCAGCAATCCCAGATTGCCATTCCTCGCTGAAAGGCTCAGTACTGTCTGTAACCACCAGAGGGAGCCTCTGCTCAGAAACCATCTCTAGCACATTCTTAACAGTAGCCCCTCCATAGAATACAATGTAGCCCTCTTTATATAGTATAATGCAGCCCCCATAGAATATAATATAGCCCCCTCAAAGTATAATGAAGCCCCATACAATATAAACTAGCCCCCCATAGAATATAATGCAGCCCCCATAGAATACAATGTAGCCACCTCATACAGTATAATGTATCCCCCTCATAAAGTATGATGCAATCACCCCTCATAGAATATAATATAATACAGACCCCCATAGAATATAATGTATCCCTGAATAGAATATCATACAGTCTGCCTCCCCAAAAGAATATAACGTAGCCCTCATAGTATATAACACAGCCACATAGTATATAACACAGCCACCCCATAAAAATAATATATATCCCTCAATAGTATATAACACAGCCCACATAGTGTATAGCGTGGCCCGCATAGTGTATAGTGCGGCCCTCATAGTATATAGCACGGCCTACATAGAATAAAGCACTACCCACATAGTATATAGCGCGGCCCACATAGTATACATCAGGGCCCACATAGTACATAGCGCGGCCCACATAGTATATAGCAGGGCCCACATAGTAAATAGCACTACCCACATAGTATACAGCAGGGCCCACTTAGTATATAACAGGGCCCACATAGTATACAGCAGGGCCCACATAGTATACAGCAGGGCCCACACAGTATATAGCAGGGCCCATATAGTAAACAGCAGGGCCCACATAGTATACAGCACGGTCCATATAGTAAACAGCAGGGCCCACACAGTATACAGCAGAGCCCACATAGTATACAGCAGTACCCACATAGTATACAGCAGGGCCCATATAGTAAACAGCAGGGCCCACACAGTATATAGCAGGGCCCATATAGTAAACAGCAAACTCCATTGAGAGAAAAAAAAAATCCTCCTCAGCACCCAGAGATACAGAGGGAAAAAAAAATGCAACAAACAGAAAAAAAAAATGTCTGACAACTTTTTTCTTTCCACAATATTTTTCCCTTCATTTGAGTACCATATAATTTTCAGTTATGGCCGGTGATACTGTTACGATTTGGTAGCTGAGGAGAGCAGGCAAAAAAGGCAATACACCAGAGAGGTTGGAATCTATGGGATTGCAGTACCCTGACTAACCACCACAACTAAAGGCAGCCGTGGAGCGTACCTACGTTGGTCCTAGACGCCTCGTCACAGCCTGAGAAGCTAACTACACCTAAAGATAGAAAGACGAAAGCTATCTGCCCCGGAGCAGATCCCCAAAGAACATAGAAAGCCCCCAAACATGTAATGGCGGTTAGACAAGAAGAAATACAGACACAGACAGAAAATAGTATGAGCAAACGTTGGGGCCCAAACTTCCTAAATAGAAAAGGATAGGAAGGGCACTTACTGCAATCCCAAAAAACCCTGAAAAGTACCAACTCTACTAATTACAAAAACACCTGAGATCACACGACCTCTACCACCTAAATTAGTTCTCTGGTGTAGCAAAAACTAAAAAGCAACCACTGAAAAAACTGGAAAAGGCAAATGAACAAACAACAGTGGCTGAACTAAACTGAGAGGAGCACAAGCCCCCGAAGGGGACCCGGCAGACCCCCACAGAAGTGCAGGACAAAATGCAAAAAGAAAGCACAAAAAACTAAAAGAAGAAAATGTCTTATCTGTTAGCAGAAGATGAAGGCACGAAACAGCAAGCTACAAAGTGAACAGGAATCAAAGATGAGACCAGAACAATTGATCACCGGCAACCCTGATGGGAGGGAACCTCCCTTATATAAGACCAGTCAGTAACACCTGATCTCCAATCTTCACAATCTTCATTGGATAGTTCAGTACTGTTTGTAACCACGAGAGGGAGCTTCTGCTCAGAATTCATTTCTAGCACATTCACAACAGGGCCTGTAGCAGTGTATGGTACTCATTCTAATAGGCCATCTATACTAAGCTCCAACAGCTTTCAAATTAATAATAATAATTTTTAGCTGCATCTTGCCTGTAGAATAATTTTGGGTCTGTAGCAGTGTGTGGTACTCATTGTATTAGGCCATCTATACTAAGCTCCACCAGCTTTCAAATTAATAATAATTTTTGTTCTCTCTGAATGTGTGTTCAGCTCTGCTGGTTGTGTGCTGAGTCTGACAGATAAGCGCACGCAGCTGTCCACTGAGAATGTAGACAGACTCACGTTCATAAAGATGAACAAATCATGGATCCTCAAGGACTTTTCTACCCCTGTGTCATCCTGGAGAGAGTAAAAGCTTGAGGATTTGTTCAAATCACCTCACCAACGGTTTTAAGCAACTCTGGGGCAATTGATGCTACTTAAGTGGTGTCTGTGCCCCAAATTATTGGAAAAAATGGAGACTCTTTTTGGAGTCCCCTTGCTGTGTTTTACGTGACGTTGGCATCGTCAATTACAGGTGGGTTGGGTCTTTCCCCACCCCCCTTTTAACCGTAAGAAACTACATACACTATGGCTTGGGGTAACACAGATGATTGCGTGTGAACACTAGAGCTGTTTACTCATACTATAGCCTGGGAATCAGAGGTCTGCTACAAAGCTTGAGTGTCTGCTAGTCAGCGAGTAGCCACCGGCTGTAAATCTAATTACAAATTTTTAACTGCATCTAAACCAGACAATAATTTTGGGCCTAGTAGCAGTTTCTGCTAGTCAGTGGAGTAGCCACCGGCTGTAGATATAATTACAAATTTTTGACTGCATCTAGCCCAGACAATAATTTTGCAACCAAATTCAGATTGACAGTTTCAAAGGAGCGCCAGGCTGGCGATAAAGGCAGATGAGATTAAGGTTGTCCGCTGCAGCTCCGGCCGGGTACCTCAAGAGAGGATCAGACATAAGTGATGATAAAACAATCCAGTCATAAGGAGCGCGAGGGACGCAATGCAGCTGATGTTAAAAAAGTCTTCATTTATTGATATCCACAACGCGTTTCAACGTTTCAACGGAATAGCTCCGTCTTCCTCAGGTGGTAGTTATACATAGAATGGAGTAGGAAAGCTATATAAAGGTGGAGCAGCAAATGAAAATTAAAAGGCAATTAATCAGAATACCCACATGATTAAAAATGCAAACATAACTGCAAAAAAAAACAGATAAATTGAATAAAACGAACCTAAAAACGAGATAAAAACAATGTACACAAGGAAACCCCTCAGGGGCCAGTGTACCAAGTTTAAAAATCCAGAAACTCTCCCTTCTTATTAGATTATTATACCGATCAGGCATATCATGTGGTATCTGGTCAATAACAGTGAGTTTTAACTAATTCAAATTCTTTTGGTGCACTAGGGAGAAATGTTTTGAGAGACTGTGTAGCATGAACCAATTTCAGATATTTTGACGGTGCTTGTTGAGCCTTGCATGCATCGTCTGTATCGTCCGACCGATGTACTGCAACCCACAACCGCACTCAAATAATGTAGCACGATTGGCAATTGACATGACAGTTGATTTTAAAACTGGCGCCTGTGGTACGAGATTGAAATTCTTGCACCCCATTCATAATAGAGACGCAACATAAACACTTAGGGGTCCTACATGCAAAACAACCCGGATTAGAATTTATCCGGGTTGCAGATGAAGATAAGGACTTGAGAGTTGTGTTGCTGGGGGCAACTAGATTTCGAAGAGTTCGGTTTTTCCGAAAAATCGACAATAATTTTGGGCCTAGTAGCAGTGTCTGCTAGTCAGCAGATTAACCCAGCTGTTAAGCAAGCTACACCACCTGTACTTTGGACACTTAATTTTTTCAAAGGAAATGCTTCTGGCCCCCAGGACAATCAGTAAAGAGCATCGGGGAGGAACCCCAAGGCACATGGGCTGTGAGTGGCGGTAGGATGCCTTGCGGTGGACCGCCAAGCTCGATCCTTATAAAAGCTTTTTAACTGCAGCAGCTTTACTGGACGCTACTGGACCTGGCATTACCGCGGCTGCTGGCATGAGACTTGCCCTCCAATAGATCCTTGTAAAAGGATTTAAAGTGTACTCATTCAAATTAGAGAGACAATTTAAATAAAAAAGATTAGACCTACCTCCACCGCAGGGGGGCTCGCTCGACCCACCAGCGGACAGGCACCAGTATTGGAAGAGGGGGGCTGGCCGTCAGGGTCCACCGCAGCTCTGGCACAAACCCGGCGACACGCAGGTCGCACGGGCAGGAACTGACTGGCCGTGTCGGCTTGGCACTTTTTTGGTTTTAAAAGGGCATGACATGCCTATATCTGTGTCTCCCCCTCCTTTTACTCCTCCTGTAAGGTTCTTTGTCTCTGTTGACATGTTCCTTGAAACTCAGTTTTCCGTCGGCCATTTTGCTTTCTGTCTTTCTGCAGCTCTTGCCCTCAGTTAATATGGAGTTTCCAGTTTTCATGTTCCCGCCCTGATTCTTCCCTCTTGCTTCTTAAGCAGCCTCAGCTGAACAATCAGTGCTCCTGAATCAAGCCTCAGTCAGTCTGTGACCTGACTCCTGGAAGCCTTGGACTTGTACTCCAGCTATTCCCTACTGAGGAACCTTGGAACACTTTTGGACTCTGGAAACCTGCTGTTTGGTGAATCCATGTTTGCAGAGGAATTACGGTACAGAGAAGAGATCCTGAACCTGCTTTGGAGATTTATTGTAGTGCTTGAAGTTACTCTGGCCTGCTGTGTCTCCTGTCGCTGTTCCTGCAAACTGTGTGAACTTTTCAGCATGCTTGTATGAAGTAATACAAGTCATTTCATTTCAACCTATGTCTCCTGTGTTTTCCTCGCACCCAAGCACAAGACGCTATAGGAACTGTACACTATACATGACAAGATTCAGGAGCCAATGTTTAGTGTCTGCTGGGTCTGGGAAAGCCGTGTCTGCTGTGACTGTGGATATCAGATGTCCGTTTAATACCTTATGTGATGACAGTGGTTGTGACTTCTCACAACCATTCCAGGTGAGCGCATTCCCTTAAAATTTTACTCTGGAGTGTTACCACAGGTAAACACTATTGTTTTTTTTTTTTTTTTCCTTTCCTCTTCTCCTTCCAGCACTTCTGCCTTAAAAGATCTGGAAGATGGAGGCCCGCATAAAGGAACTTTGCGGAGTGACTGATACAATCCTTTCAGATGTACAGACTTTAAAAACCCGTTTTGCAAGCCTACAGGACCTCACTAATCATAATTTGCAAGTGTTTGGACAGACTACCCAGGAATTGCGAGCCAGGATTGAGGCTCTAGAGGAACGAGCCCAGGCTCCTGCCATAACCCCAAGTTCAGGGATCCCCAAATTACCTCCTTTTCGTTTTGGCCATGAACGTGAGAAATTCAGGGGATTTATTAATCAATGCAATTTATTTTTCTCTGCACATGCTTCACAATTTCCCACTGAACGATCCAAAGTGCTTACTATAATCATGTTGCTTACCAATAAGGCTTTGATGTGGGCAAACCCTCTGATTGAGACTGAGGATGATTGTTTGAATCACCTTGATGCTTTTATTTCAGCCATGGGGCAGGTGTTTGATGACCCCAATCGAGGTGCAACAGCTGAAGCAGCCATGTTAACTTTGCGCCAAGGTAAGCGTTCAGTAGCCGAATATGCCCTGGATTTCAGGAGATGGGCTCTTGATACCACTTGGGACACTTCCGCTAAAAAATCTATTTTTCGGAAAGGGTTGTCTCCACTGATTAAGGATGAACTTGCTCGTGCCGACCCTCCCACTGCGTTAGGTGACTTTATTAACTATTGTATCCGTATTGATGCTCGTCTGACTGAACGCAGACAAGAGAGATGGTTCGAAAATAATCACACTAACCTTTTACTACCTCCCTCCTCAGCTAAGGAACCTTTGAGTAGGATCACAAGGGAACCAGAACCTGAACCCATGCAGGTGGACTCTTTACAAAGACGGGTTAGTGATGCACGCAAAGAACATCGTATAAAGGAAAATCTATGTTTCTACTGTGGTAAGTCAGGGCACTTCATTATAAACTGCCCCAGCCGTTCTCGTAAGACTACTGCAGCAGTCATTCACTGTGAGTATTGCGAGAGGAGCTCTGTCATGTGCGAGCCTCAGGCTCCAGAGAGATCTGCTGCAAGAGATCTTGATTTCTCGGACTTAAACTCTGTTAGTTCTGGGGACGATGACGGTATAAACGCTGCAATTTTTCAAGTTTCCTCAGCGGTGTCCCAGCTGAGTTGTAAAAGAAACAATTCTCATTGCTTCCTTTCCATCAAACTCTGGGTTGACTCAGTCTGGGTGTCTAGCTCTGCTATGATCGACTCAGGAGCAAGTGGAAATTTTATGGATATCTCCTTTGCTCTGAAACAGGGGATACGTTCAGTGAAGAAGGCTACTCCAGTACAGATGGAGACTGTGGATGGCTCTCTACTGACTTCTGGACCAGTGGATCAAGAAACAGAGCCTTTGAGGGTCCTTATGGGTAAAGATCATCAGGAGAAAATGTCTTTTATGCTTATCTCTTCTCCCCACTTTCCCATTATTCTAGGGCTACCATGGCTGCAGGCGCAGAATCCTACGATTAACTGGGAGACCAAGGAAATACACTTTCCGGAGAAACAGATGAGTCAAGGAGTTTCAGCTTGCTCTGTTCCTAAAGGAACCATGTCAGTCCCTGAACTACCAGCTGTATACCAGGACTATGTGGATTTATGTGACAAGAAGAACGCTGATCAGCTTCCTCCTCACCGTCCATATGATTGTCCAATTGAATTATTGCCTGGAGCCGAGATACCTTTTGGTAAGATCTACCCCCTAGCGGGGCCCGAGCTAAAAGCTTTGAAGGATTATATAGACGAAAATTTAGCCAAGGGCTTCATACGCCCCTCTTCATCTCCCGCAGGTGCACCCATCTTCTTTGTGAAGAAGAAAGATGGATCTCTGAGACCCTGCATAGACTATAGGGAACTCAATAAGGTTACTATTAGAAACCGTTATCCATTGCCTTTAATCCCTGAATTGTTGGAGAGAGTGCGGCATGCCAAAATTTTCTCTAAACTGGATCTCCGTGGGGCCTATAACTTGGTCCGTATTAGACCTGGGGATGAATGGAAGACTGCTTTCAGGTCACGCTATGGACACTTTGAATATCTAGTTATGCCTTTTGGTCTGAGTACCGCCCCAGCCACTTTCCAACACTTCGTGAATGATATCTTCAGGGATCTCCTAGATACATTTGTGGTGATCTATCTGGATGATATTCTAATTTTTTCTAACTCCACAGAGGAACATCATGGACATGTGAGAATGGTCTTAGAACGCCTAAGACAAAACCATCTCTACATCAAACTTGAAAAATGTGAATTCCATAGGACCGAAATTCAATTTCTGGGGTATGTACTATCTACGCAAGGGATTAGTATGGATGGAAGCAAGACCCAAGCCATCAAGGATTGGCCAATTCCTAGAAATGTGAAGGAGGTGCAGCGTTTCATCGGGTTTGCCAACTTCTATAGACGTTTCATTAAGAATTTTTCTGAGGTAGTGTCACCTATCACCCAACTTACCCGGAAACAGTCTAGGTTCTCCTGGACCCCGCAAGCTCAGGAAGCATTTTCCTGTTTAAAGGATAAATTTACCACCGCACCTATCTTAGTACATCCCAACCCCGAGCTTGCCTTCATAATAGAGGTGGATGCTTCAGACTGTGCCGTTGGAGCTATACTCTCTCAGAGAACAGGTGAGAAGAATGTCTTGCATCCCTGTGCCTTCTTTTCCCAGCAGTTGTCTTCGGCTGAGAGGAACTACGATGTGGGCAATAGAGAATTGTTGCCCATTATTGCCGCCTTCAAGGAATGGAGACACCTTCTTCAGGGAGCTGCACAGCAAATAGTCGTCCTGACAGACCATCGTAACCTTGAATTTATCAGGTCGGCTAAGTGCCTGACTCCTCGCCAGGCTCGCTGGAATCTTTTCCTAAACCAATTTAATTTTGTCATTTCTTATAGACCAGGATCGCGCAATGGAAAGGCTGATGCACTCTCTAGGATTCATTCAGCAGAGACACGTCCACTTACTCCTCCTAAGACTATTCTTCCTGACTCTAGATTCCTGGGAGTGATTCATAATCAAGACCTACTTAAGGACATCAAGGAAGCATACCATGCGGATTCTTTGTAGCCTCAACCCCCAAGGGACGTAAGTCTTGTCTTTAAGAATGGTGTGTGGATTCAGGGACAACGTCTGTATATACCTGAAACAGTCAGATTGAGAGTATTGCAACTCATCCATGATTCCAAGATAGCCGGGCATAGGGGAATTCTAAAGACACAAGAATTTCTTTCTCGTTTATTTTGGTGGCCCACTTACAGGAAAGATGTCTTAAACTATGTCACTTCATGTGAAGTCTGTGCAAGATGCAAAACACCTCGCTCCTCACCAACTGGTCTGTTGCAACCTCTTCCCACCCCGTCCTGCCCGTGGGGATCCATTTCTATGGACTTCATTGTGGAGTTACCAACCTCTCAAGGGAAGAACACCATTCTAGTGGTGGTTGACCGTCTAACAAAGGCAGCTCATTTTATCCCTTGTGTCGGCTTACCCACTGCAAAACAGACATCAGACTTGATGATTAAGAATGTGTTTCGCTTACATGGAGTACCGGATGAGGTCATTTCGGATCGAGGGGTGCAATTCACTTCAAGGTTTTGGCAAAATTTCTGTGCAGCATTGGACATTAAAGTAAACCTTTCTTCTGCTTTTCATCCCCAGACTAATGGACAGACAGAACGAACCAATCAGACCCTGGAGCAGTATCTCCGCTGTTTTATCTGCCACCTACAGGATGATTGGGTGGATCTACTTCCACTGGCTGAGTTCTCTTATAACAACTCTCAGAGCGCCTCCACTAAGCAGTCTCCTTTTTACTCCAATCTAGGTTATCATCCTAACATTCTTCCTCGATTTCCCATAGATACGCCCTTGCCGGCAGTGGCTGAAAGAATCACTTCTTTACAAAAGAATATGGATCTTCTAAAGGAAAATCTAGAATTGGCTCAGGAAAGGTACAAGAAAGCAGCAGATAAATTTCGTAAACCTGCACCAGCTTTCAAGGTAGGAGATTTGGTCTGGCTGTCAACCAGAAATCTTAAACAAATCTTAAATTAAAGATTCCATCGTCTAAATTGGGACATAAGTACATTGGACCTTATAAGATGAATAAGATTATAAGTGCTGTTGCTTGTCGTCTTCAACTGCCCAGAACTATGAGAATCCACCCTGTCTTTCATGTATCCCTACTAAAGGCTGCAACACCCAATACGTTTCCTGGACGTTCTTCTCCTTGCCCTGACCCAGTGCTGGTCGATGGTCAGGAAGAATTTATGGTGGAAAGGATTCTAGATTCCAGGTTGTACAGAAATCAGTTGCAATATTTGATTAAATGGCAGGGCTACCCAGTGGAGGACAACTCATGGGAACCAGTCAATAATGTAAATGCTCCTCGCCTGCTCCGCCAGTTTCATCAGAGGTACCCTGACAAGCCTGGTCTGAGGTCATCCGAAGGTTGTCCCTAAGGAGGGAGTAATGTAAGGTTCTTTGTCTCTGTTGACATGTTCCTTGAAACTCAGTTTTCCGTCGGCCATTTTGCTTTCTGTCTTTCTGCAGCTCTTGCCCTCAGTTAATATGGAGTTTCCAGTTTTCATGTTCCCACCCTGATTCTTCCCTCTTGCTTCTTAAGCAGCCTCAGCTGAACAATCAGTGCTCCTGAATCAAGCCTCAGTCAGTCTGTGACCTGACTCCTGGAAGCCTTGGACTTGTACTCCAGCTATTCCCTACTGAGGAACCTTGGAACACTTTTGGACTCTGGAAACCTGCTGTTTGGTGAATCCATGTTTGCAGAGGAATTACGGTACAGAGAAGAGATCCTGAACCTGCTTTGGAGATTTACTGTAGTGCTTGAAGTTACTCTGGCCTGCTGTGTCTCCTGTCGCTGTTCCTGCAAACTGTGTGAACTTTTCAGCATGCTTGTATGAAGTAATACAAGTCATTTCATTTCAACCTATGTCTCCTGTGTTTTCCTCGCACCCAAGCACAAGACGCTATAGGAACTGTACACTATACATGACACCTCCACCTCTTTTCTTTTCGCATGCCTATATGTACTTGTCACTTTTCCATGTGTTAGTTGTGTCTTGTGAACAATTTGTCAGCTTTTGGACACCTTTGAAGTGTTTTCTATGTGTTTTCTATGCGTTTCTATGTGTTTTGGTTTGCCTGCCATTGGTTTTAACGGTGTTCGACGGTGTTCGAAGAACTGTTCGACGAACAGTTCGTCGAACACACAGCTGTTCGGCGAACCGAACCGAACTCGAACACTACGGGGGTGGCTCATCACTATCTATAATGCTTCAACGTATCCCACTGATACTGATTCTGAGAAGGTTTTCTTGTGACATGTTGTACTACAAGTTAGTGGTAAAATTTATTAGATATAACTTGCGTTTATTTATGAAAAAAATGAAAATTTGGCAAAAATTTAGAAAATTTTGCAATTTTCAAACTTTTAATTTTTGTACCCTTAAATCAGAGTGGTGTCACAAAATCATTAATAAATAACATTTCCCACATGTCAACTTTACATCAGCACAATTTTGGAAACATAACTTTTTTATTAGGACACTATCAGGGTTAAAAGTTGACCAACAATTTCTCATTTTTCCAACAAAATTCACAAAACCATTTTTTCTAGGGACCACCTCACATTTGCAGTGACTTTGGGGGTCAATATAATAGAAAATACCTAAAAGTGATGCCATTCTAAGACTGCACCTGTCAAGGTGCGCAAAACCACATTCAAGAAGTTTATTAACCCTTCAGGTGTTTCACAAGAACTAAAGCAATGTAGAAGGAAAAAAATTAACATTTTAGTTTTTTCACAAAAAAATTACTTTGGAACCAATTTTTTTTTATTTTCACTAGGGTATCAGGAGAAAATTGACCACAAAATTTGTTGTGCAATTTCTCCTGAGTACGCCGATACCCCATATGTGGGGGAAAGCCATTGTTTGGGTTCATGGCAGGGCTCAGAAGGGAAGAAGCACCGTTTGACTTTTTGAATGCAAAATAAGCTGGAATCAATGGTGGCGCCATGTCGCGTTTGGAGACCCCCTGATGCACCTAAACAGCAGAACACCCCCAATTCTAACTCCAACCCTAACCTCAACACATCCCTAACCCTAATCCCAACCCTAACCATTACCCTAACCCCAACACACACACCTAACACAAATCCCAACGCTAAACGTAATCCCAACTATAGCCACAACCCTAACCCTAGCCCAACCCTAACTTTAGCCCAACCCTAACCCTAGCCCTAACCCTAACTTTAGCCCAACCCTAACTTTAGCCCAACACTATCCGTAGCCCCATCCTAACCCTAAACCTAGCCCAATCATAACCATAAACTTAGCCCAACCCTAACCATAATTTTAGCCCAACCCTAACCTTAACTTTAGCTCATCTCTAACCCTAATGGAAAAAAGTAGAAATAATTACATTTTTTAATTTTATTATTTTTACCTAAGTGGGTAATAAAAGGGGTTTGCGTTACTATTTTTTTTATTCTGATCTCTGTGATAGGGTCTATCACAGTGATCAAAATGAACCAAAAGGAAAAATTTCCTATTGTTACCGGGTGTAGGGTGGCAGATCTCGTCGGGCGCATTGCGCATGAACCTGCTATTTTCTCCCAGAAGAAGATTCCAACATCCCGGGGGACTTCACAGGGGATACAGGGACTCAAGGTAACTGGGGGGACCCCATTTCTCTCTCCTCTGATGTGCGAACACATCAGAAGAGAGAGAAATTAAATGGGAAATCTGACTTTTTTTTGCAGTCGCTGCTAGGGATGAGCGAGTAGTGAAATACTCGGACTCGCTGTACTCGTTACGAGTAGCTCCTAATACTCAGGTATTAGTAACGAGTAGCAAGTCCAATGTAAGTCTATGGGAAATGCGTGTAATGGGCAGAAAATGTGTGTGGGCAGAGAATGTGTGTGGACGGAGACTGTGTGCATGGAAAATTTGTGCGGGGGTCTGTGGGGCTGTGTGTGTGTGTGGGGCCTGTGCGGGGCTGTCCCGGCCTTTGCGGGCTCTGCCAGTCCTGTGCGGACTGTGCTGGGCTCTGCCGGCTCGGGCTCTGCCAGGCTCTGTGGGCTCATTCACCACATTAGCCGGATGATGGGAATACTACTTTCCCATCATCTGCTAATGCTGTCACTGTAGCAGGCATAGCTGGATGGGACAAGTAGTCCCATCGGACGATGCCCGCATAGCCAGCAGAGCCCAAGCCCAACAGAGCCTGGTAGAGCATGAGCCGGCAGCCCTGCATAGGCCCAGCAGAGCCCAGCACAGCCCCGCACATGCCCGGCAGAAGTCGGCACAGCTCGCATAGCCCAGCTCAGGCTGGCACAGCCATAGGCGGCAGAGCCCGACACAGCCCCGCACAGGCCTGGCAGAGCCCGGCACAGGCCCGACATAGCCCAGCAGAGCCCAAAGAGCCCGAGCTAGCAGAACCTGGCACAGCCCGGCACAGGCCCCACATGCACACACACACAGCGCCTCACAGACCCCCGCAAAATTCTCCGCACACAAATAGTCATAGATTATGACTCATAAGCTATGACTATGACGCTGCACGGCCAACCAATCACAGAAATGCCACAACAAAGAAGGCGGTGGCTTTACTGTGATTGGCCAACACATGCTGGGTGAGAGATCCGAATATTGCGAGGTGAGTAGTGAAATTTACTCGCTAGGATTCGAGTACCGCGAGTACTCCATTACTCGCCCAGTACCGAATTTTAACGAGTATACTCGCTCATCCCTAGTCGCCACTATACCGTTTATAATGGCGATCGCAACACCGGGGTCTGTAAAAACCAACCTGAATCATGTTCGCTGGGGTTTCAGCTACCCCCAGTAGCTGAGACCCTGGAGAAATTCGGGGGGGGGGGGCGCTATACACTTATTTCTCAGCGCCGTTAAAAAGTGGCGCTGAGGAATAAGTACCCTTAACTGCCACCGATAAAAGGCATATCGGTGGTCGTTATGGGATTAATACATTAAGAAATGATGGTGATGTCATCAATTAATACATTGAATTTAAAACATGCAGGCACTTCAAAACACTGACTCTAAAAAAGGGAATAATAGAAAAGCAAGGTGTTATATGGTGTAAGCCAATGACAATATAGTTAGTAAGGTTATTAGGGTATAAGCAACAAAATATGAGAGCAGTGCTGCCAGTGGACTATAGAGAATCATTGTCATATTAATATATTGTATAGAATGTATGAAAATACTAATGCAATGTAACAATCCCTTTAAGGAAATGTATTGATCTTTGAAAAGAGGAATGAAATGAGAGCACTCACCTGATCCTTTGTAGGTAAATTAGTCCTTTAGTACTTTCTTTTCATCTTGGACAACATCATAAGGTGCAGTATTGCAGGTGCAGGAGTTTCAACAACAAAAGAAAAAAGACATAACTGACAACAACTGTTTCTCACCTCACTTGCGATTAAAATGGACTTGTAGAAGCGCAAGTGAGGTGTGAAACGGTTGTTGTCTGTTATGTCTTTTGTTGCTGTTTTGTCTTTTGTTTTGATGTTGTCCAAGATGAAAAGAAAGTAATAAAGGACTAGTTTTCATCTAAAGGATCGGGTGAGTGCTGTCATTTCATTCCTCTTTTCACGTATTACATGTGTGGAGACACAGGGGGAGCGGCGGGCGCCCTGATCCACTAGCTGAAACCGCATGGACCAGGGATCGTCCCAACTCACATCCTTTCTCCTTTTAACAAGGAACAAGGAAAACGATGATCAAGAGCTATATAAAATATAAATTTTATTGAAAGATATATGTAAAAAACTAACAACATAGACCAATGGTTCAAAGGGGAAATGGAAAAGTAGAGAAATAAATCGCCAGTGCAATCGTGAAGCAACACGCTCACACAGGAAAGGTGACAATAAATTCATACACGTCGGGGCGGACGCGCTCACCCAGGCTCCATTGACTGTTATATCCCCACCAGTTCCGGCACATTTATTGGTAATTATACCTGATGGGGTTATGTCCCTTGTATCTTTATGATGGTTTATGTATGTAGTGCTGGCGGTGGGTGTACATGCGCATTAGATACATCTTAGCTCTGTTATGAGGTAGACATTCCTATCTGTTCCCACATACCTATTGGCTTAGGTGGTAGGTGGGATATGCGCATTAGATACTGCTCAGCGTAGGTACCAGTTAGACATTTCTTATAGCTGGTATATATACTATGCTATTCAGTAGCGATGTACATTTAATTGGTAAATGATATGATTCAGCGGTATTGCAGGTATTTATAACAGTAGAGCATCCACCCATTGTAGTTTGACAGAATTTACTTGCTGTTATACATTATGATATTCTGCACAATAATATATATATATTGTTGCTGAGCTTTACCAATATACGCTACATTTGTGTATGAATTTATTGTCACCTTTCCTGTGTGAGCGTGTTGCTTCACGATTGCACTGGCGATTTATTTCTCTACTTTTCCATTTCCCCTTTGAACCATTGGTCTATGTTGTTAGTTTTTTACATATATCTTTCAATAAAATTTATATTTTATATAGCTCTTGATCATCGTTTTCCTTGTTCTTTGGTATAGTCCCTTTGGTGATAAGCTGCATAACATCCATTATGACACATGGATAATTTTGGTGTAATTTTTCATCATGTGTCGTAGTCATACTGCATATATCCTTTTAACAAGGGCGTAATGCTACTCAGACAACACAGTGTGAGGGTAAAACAGTGTGACAATGATTTATTGAACCACAAAACAGGCAGATAACAGTTAGAACAGTCCCAGCAAAATACCCCAAGATGGTGCACATTATAGAGTCTCACCATTCCGCTGACTCACCAGGATAATGGCAGCTGTTACTTCAGAGCTTCCAGGCCGGACAACCCCACCAGTGACATGCACACAAAGAAGAGGCAACAACAAGCGTAGGAAGTTGACAGTCCATTCAGATACAAGGGCCAGTTGACCGTAAGGTCATAACCTGGCCTCATCTTCCAGTGTCGATTACTCCACCTGTGGCACGCACACAGAACGGAGGTAGCGACAAGCTTAGGAAGATAACAGTACATTGAGGTACAAGGCCAGTTGACTGGAGGGTCACAACCTGGCTTCTCCGAAGATCCCCGTGGAGCCAGGTGACTGGCGGGTCCCATTCCTGGCTTTCTCCAAATGTATCCATGGTTCAGCGATGGTCAATGAAGCAGATCTGTATTCTTCCAGCTGGGCCAAAATCCCCTAAGCTGGCATCCTGTAGAATAATAAATCTGTGTCCCTCGTGATGGAGCCATGATATTGTGGCTGCTGTCGTGACTCTTGTCCTTTGGGTGTCTGGATGTCTTGGTTGAATCTCTGCTCTCTCTGTGCAGAGGCATGAAACCTATTTTTATCCTTAACAAGTGTCATTCATTTAGTATTTACATAAAGGATAAGAATGGAGATTAGATAAAGTAGTATTACTTGATTATTTTATCTATTTGCATAATTTTTCCTCCTCTGTTTTTGAAGTCAACAAACTATCTGGCCTACACAATGCATAATTAACATATCAGTAAACATCACTAGTCATCAAGGATAAGAGCACAATATTTTATAAAAATATCAGCTTACAAGTCAATATTACAGGATTACACAAACAAAAGTCTGTTTTCTTGATCAACCAGAAATCAACAGTTAAATTTAAAAGTCAACACATAGATAACAGTCTATTCTTCCTGGCTTGCTAAAAATAGTCATTTGGTTAATTAAGATATAATGCTGTGTCTCCACAACATGGATCTTTGATTTTGCACCACCCTGAAGCGAACCGTATTAGGAAATGGAAATTTGCTGCCATGTAGTCCTCTATATTCATAAGCTCTGTATAACCCCGCCCCACCAATGATTGGCAGCTTTCTGCTAATGTACAAGGTACACAGAAGGTTGCCAATCGCTGATATGGATGGGGTTATAAAGAACTCAACATTCAGAGAACTAGTTGATCTGGAGCAGAGTGACACATCAATGGAATCAGGGTCTCTGTTCTTACATTATGCTGCTCTCAAATGGGGTATAAATATAGCAAATGTGAGAATAATAGATCACACATAACTTTTAATAATTCAAAAATAGAAAATATCATGTGCCACTGCCAAAAAAAAGGGGGAACACAACACTCAGTCCATGAAATCAGTCCTCTTTTGGGGGGGGCTGTTGGTCTGTTCTCCATATTAAAATAAGATTCAGAAGATATGTGACCTGATTTACCCTGCAGTATGAGAATCAAAATCAATAGTGAAAGACTTGTATCATGGGGTGAGTCAGACACTAGTCAACAGTTAATGAAATGTTGTTCAATAGTCCATACATGTCCATGAGACAAAACTATCTAAATGCACTTGAGTTCATGGGATAATAGATTCTGGATCTCATTCTGGATTCTTCTGGATTCTGGATCTCATTTCCCTGCGAGTGGGCTGCTTCTCCATTATCTTAGATGATTATATGTTAGATAATAACAATGGTCAGATCAAGGCCACTATTTTAAAGAAATAATCCATGTATTATTATATTATTAAGGAGGACAGACCCTCAGCCCCAAAAAAAGAGGACTGATTTGTTAGACTGAGTGTTGTGTTCCCCTTTTTTAGAGGTGGCTCATATTTTTTTATATTTTTGAATTATTAAAAGTGATTTCTTATCTATTATTCTCACATTTGCTAGATTTAAATTAAGGAAGTGAGACTATTTGTAATTGTTAACTGCTAAGTGGGCAGTCACTATATAGCTCTCAAATGGGGTAGCAAACACCGGGTAAAAGATTCTGTTTAAGAGTTAAGTCTGGTTCCTATCTCTTCCCCATTTCATAAGGGGCTTGGCTGAGTACATTCGAGAGGTGAATAACTAGAGCTAGGAATGATCCATATTGAGGTCACTTTGGTTTGGTTGGATGGCTTTTGCAAGTTTTGATCAAGAAATGTTCACTAAGTACATTTCATTTATTTCATGTATAGAACTAGTGGCGTACATGTATTCAGTAATCGCAATACGCTGAGGCTAATATATAAACATATACATGCACTGGTGTCACTCAGAGCATGAATATGTTTATATATTAGCCTCAGCATATTTGTGCACCTACATATTAACTTAATACTAAAGATATTAGGGTCCTTTTTGCTTTTTTTGTAATGTACAGCACGTCCTTTGTAACAATTTTGGATACTCTTAGACATAATTCTGAAATTCCACAATAACGATCTGTTATCAAAGTGATTTCCTGTTAATGTCCAAACATTTTCTTCCAAACCAATGATGATAATTCAAAAGTTCTCAAATCATTTTCTTTCCATAGCAAAATCATATCTAGTGGGCTGTCAAAATACACTAATGGAATATTAAATGCTGGACTTAACCCCGGTGGAAATGTATTATTTTCAGTAAATTCAATTGCTAACAGTAAAATGTAATTTTAGAAAACATTCTGTGATACTCATACCGATGAGTCAAATGGTGAATGGCTTTAGTAATAAGGTTAAAAAAATTGAGATGCTGTATATATGAATGCTTCCTAATGTCTGTAACCTTTCCATGTCCAGGCATGATGGTGTGATAAAAGCACTGAGTAGGTGGTGGTGATATTATGACTTTTATAGGAAGCCTAGTGTTTAAATAGTTTATATGACTCTGACTATTTATCTGTGGGGCAGTTTAATTACATTGTGCCTCATTTCTCATATAATTTATGTGTGTGCCCCTCTGTGACACGGGAGCATGAAGAAAGTGACACCATATAAGATTTAGCGAGCTTGTACAAATACAGCAGGACAATGTAGCTAAATGAAGCAGGACATCTCAATGTCACTGGTCTGAGATAGCGCTCCATGGGCACAAGTCTGGTCCTGAAACCAGGAAAAGCTTTTTTTATGAATCAATTTTTGGGTGCATCTTTTCAGTCAGGCACACATTTCTGCATTTTTAGATTTTTTAATACAACAAAAAAATCTTAAAATAATAAAACATTGTTTTGTAAGCAGGGCTGGTTTTAGACAAAGTGGGGCTCAGGGAAAGAGTTTAAAATGGGGCCCCAAATGCTAACATATTGCACCATCACACAGAAACAGTTCGGTTGTATTTACATACGCTGAATTTAGGCCGTTAAATGAGCGTGATTGACAATATTGAAGTCATTCAACGCTTGTGTCCTGGGCTCTTTACACCAGCTGAGATAACAATGATGGAACTGAAGGATCACTAGTAATTTATCCCCATACAGTATCACGTCTTTAGCAGCATATCTGCATTTTTCACCTGGCGATGTGCTACTAAGAGCAATGATTTTAGTCCAGAATAAACAATCCAATCACTTGATGAATAGGCAGCATTTTGTTTGTTTAGCATGATCCACCCCATAGCACTCCACATAGTATAATGCACCCCATAGTCCTCCATATAGTATAATGTGCACCATAGGCCCTTATATTGTGTAATGCACACCCGATACACCTCCATATTGTATAATGTGCCCCATAATCCTCCATATAGTATAATACACTCTCCATAGTCCTCCATATAGTTTAATACACTCCCCATAGTCCTCCATATAGTATTATACACTCCCCATAGTCATCCATACAGTATGATGCACTCCCCATAGTCCTTCATATAGTATAATACACACCCCATAGTCCTCCATATAGTAAAATACGCCACCAGAGTCCTCCATGTATTACAATGCACTCTTCATAGTATAATGCACAATATAGTTCTTCATATAGGATAATGCATTCCCGATAGTCCTTGATACAGTATAATGCAGGTCCCATTTAATACATATAGCATAATGCACTGCCTATAATCTGATAGAGTAGAATGCAGCCCCTTTCAAAGTATAATGCAGCCCCATATTTTGTATAATGCACCCCATAGTCCTCAATAGAGTATAATGCAGCCCCTCAGCGTATAATGCAACCACCCCATAGAGTATAATGCAGCCTCACAAAGAATATAATGCAGCCCTCCATATAGTATAATGCAGCCCCCCATGGAGTATAATTCAGCCCTCCCATAGAATATAATGCAGCCCCCCATGGAGTATAATTCAGCTCCCCATAGAGTATAGTGCAGCCCTCCCATAGAGTATAATGTAGCCCACTCAGAGTATAATGCAGCCACCACATAGAAACTAATGCAGCCCCCTTATAGAATATAATGCAGCCCCATCATAGAGGATAATGCAGCCTCCTCAGAGGATAGTGCAGCCCATTCAGAGTATAATGCAGCCCCCCCCAGAGTATAATACAGCCACCGCATAGAATATAATGCAACCCCCTCATAGAGTATAGTGCAGCCCCCATACAATATAATGCAGCCCCCTCATAGAATATAATGCAGCCCTGCCATAGAGGATAATGTATCCCCCTCAGAGGATAATGCAGCCCCTTCAGAGTATAATGCTTTCACCACATAGAATATAATTATTATTATTTATTATTATAGCGCCATTTATTCCATGGCGCTTTACATGTGATGTGGGGTATACATAATAAATGCAAGTACAGTAATCTTAGACAATACAAGTTATGACTGGTACAGGAGGAGAGAGGACCCTGCCCGTGAGGGCTCACAATCTTCAAGGGATGGGTGTGGATACCGTAGGCGAGGGTAGAGCTGGTCGTGCAGCGGTTTGGTGGATCGGTGATTACTGCAGGTTGTAGGCTTGTCGGAAGAGGTAGGTCTTCAGGTTCTTTTTGAAGGTTTCCATGGTAGGCGAGAGTCTGATATGTTGTGGTAGAGAGTTCCAGAATAGGGGGGATGCGCAGGAGAAATCTTGTATGCAATTGTGGGAAGAGGAGATAAGAGGGGAGAAGAGGAGTAGAGCTTGTGAGGATCGGAGGTTGTGTGCAGGTAAGTACCGGGAGACGAGGTCACAGATGTATGGAGGAGCTTTGTATGTTATGATTAGGGTTTTGAACTGGAGTCTTTGTGTAATGGGGAGCCAGTGCAGGGATTGAGAGAGGGAAGAGGCCGGGGAATAGTGGGGGGACAGATGGATTAGTCGGGCAGCAGAGTTTAGAATAGATTGGAGGGGTGCGAGAGTGTTAGAGGGGAGGCCACAGAGCAGGAGGTTGCAGTAGTTGAGGCGGGAGATGATGAGGGCATGGATTAGGGTTTTTGCAGATTTTTGGTTGAGGAATGTACGGATCCGTAAGATATTTTGGAGTTGAGTCGGCAGGAGGTGGAGAGGGCTTGGATATGTGGTTTAAAAGAGAGATCAGTGTCAAGGATAACACCGAGGCAGCGAGCTTGTGGGACAGGAGAGAGTGGGCAGTCGTTTACTTTAATGGGTAGGTCCATTGGAGGAGTTGTGTGAGATGGGGAAAGATGATGAATTCTGTTTTGTCCATATTAAGTTTTAGGAATCTAGCGGAGAAGAAGGATGAAATAGCGGACAGACATTGAGGGATTCTGTTTAGTAGGGAGGTGTTGTCTGGTCCAGAGATGTAGATCTGTGTGTCATCAGCATAGAGGTGATATTCAAAGCCATGAGATTCTATGAGCTGTCCGATGCCAAAGGTGTAAATGGAGAAGAGCAGGGGCCCTAGGACTGAACCTTGCGGGACTCCGACGGATAGTAGGCGTGGTGAGGAGGTAGTGTGCGAGTGGGAGACGCTGAATGTCCGGTCTGTTAGGTATGACACGATCCAAGATAGGGCCAAGTCTGTGATACCAAGAGATGAGAGGGTCTGTCATAATAGGGAATGGTCCACTGTGTCAAAGGCAGAGGACAGGTCCAGGAGGAGGAGGACAGAGTAGTGTCGCTTGGCCTTGGCAGTTAATAGGTCATTGGTGACCTTAGTTAGGGTAGTTTCAGTGGAGTGGTGTGGCAGGAAGCCAGATTGTAAGCAGTCAAGGAGAGAGATGGGAGGACAGTTCAAGATGGAAATGTTGTTCCAGTAGTTTTGAGGCATAGGGGAGAAGTGATATAGGGCAATAGCTAGATACAGAGGATGAGTCAAGAGAGGGCATTTTGAGGATAGGTGTGATTGAGGCATGTTTAAAGCTTGAGGGGAAAACACCAGTTGTTAGTGATAGGTTGAAGAGATGGGTTAGGCTTGGGATGAAGACTGTGGTGAGGTTTGGGATGAAGTGGGATGGGATTGGGTCAAGTGCACAGGTAGTGAGATGTGATCTTGAGAGTAGAGTTGAGAGTCGATCTTCTGTAAAGGTGGAGAAGTTGGTTTAGGAGGAGGAGGGCAGGGCAGTTAGGAGGAAGGGCTCTGGGGGTTGTTGACCAAAACTGTGTCTGATGTTATCAATCTTCTCCTTGAAAAATGAGGCAAAGTCTTTAGCTGAGAAGAGGGGAGAGAGAAGGTGCTGGGGGTGGAGGAGAGAATTGAAGGTGTTAAATAACTGTTTATGGTTGTGAGACAGGGAGGATATGAGAGATGAGAAGTAGGTTTGTTTTGCTGCAGCGAGTGTGGTCTTGAAAGCAGTGAGGGACTGTTATATAATATATGTATAATGCAGCCACCTCAAAGACTATAATGTAGACTCCCATAGAGCATAATGCAGCCCCCTCAGAGTATAATGCAGCCACCCCATAGAATACAATGCAGTCCCATAGAGTATAATGCTGCACTCCCATAGAGTATAATACAGCCCTCCCATAGAGTATAATGTAGCCCCATAGAGTACAATGTAGCCCCTTCATAGAATATAATGCAGCCACCCCATAGAATATAATGCAATCCCCATATAGTATAATTCAGCCCCCTCATAGAATATAATGCAGCCCCATAATCTTTCATTGTACCTCACTAGAGATTGATGCAATTAAGACAGTACTTTTGAAACAAATGAAAAGATACTCCAGTTGGGAAGGTACAAGATATAAAAGCTTTCAGTTATAATATAAGGTATAGAGACTTGAAAATTATAGTCTAAAGTATAGTCTACTAGCAGTAACATATCTCATGAAAATGGGCACACTGTAGGTTTAACTCAGTCTTGGAGTCTGGTCTCCAGTGTCGTACCGTCCATATCGGCAGCCCATGCAACCACTATGTGACCCGTCAAGAGAGGGCATTTTGAGGATAGGTGTGATTGAGGCATGTTTAAAGCTTGAGAGGAAAACACCAGTTGTTAGTGATAGGTTGATGAGATGAGTTAGGGTTGAGATGAAGACTGTGGTGAGGTTTGGGAAGAAGTGGGATGGGACTGGTCAAGTGCACAGGTAGTGAGATGTGATCTTGAGAGTAGAGTGGAGAGTCGATCTTCTGTTATGGTGGAGAAGTTAGTTTAGGAGGAGGAGGGCAGGGCAGTTAGGAGGAAGGGCTCTGGGGGTTGTTGACCAAAACTGTGTCTGATGTTATCAATCTTCTCCTTGAAAAATGAGGCAAAGTCTTCAGCTGAGATGAGGGGGGAGGGAGGAGGTGCTGGAGGGGTGGAGGAGAGAATTGAAGGTGTTGAATAACTGTTTAGGGTTGTGAGACAGGGAGGATATGAGAGATGAAAAGTAGGTTTGTTTTGCTGCAGCGAGTGAGGTCTTGAAAGCAGTGAGGGACTGTTATATAATATATGTATAATGTAGCCACCTCAAAGAATATAATGTACAGTCATGGCCAAAAGTTTTGAGAATGACACAAATATTAATTTTTACAAAGTCTACTGCTTCACTTTTTCTAATGGCAATTTGCATATACTCCAGAATGTTATAAAGAGTGATCAGCTTAACAGAAATTACTTGCAAAGTCAATATTTGGCTAGAAAATGAACTTTATCCCCCAAAACACATTTCAACATCATTGCAGCCCTGCGTTAAAAGGACCAGCTAACCTCTTTTCAGTGATTGCTCCATTAACACAGGTGTGGGTGTTGATGAGGACATGGCTGGAGATCAATCTGTCATGATTAAGTAAGAATGACACCACTGGACACTTTAAAAGGAGGCTGGTGCTTGGCATCATTGTTTCTCTTCTGTTAACCATGGTTATCTCTAAAGAAACACATGCAGTCATCATTGCAATGCACAAAAATGGCCTAACAGGGAAGAGTATCGCAGCTAGAAAGATTGCACCTCAGTCAACAATCTATCGCATCATCAAGAACTTCAAGGAGAGAGGTTACATTGTTGCCAAAAAGGCTCCAGGGCGCCCAAGAAAGACCAGCAAGCGCCAGGATCATCTCTTAAAAGTGTTTCAGCTGCGGGATCGGGCTACCAGCAGTGCAGAGCTTGCTCAGGAATGGCAGCAGGCAGGTGTGAGTGCATCTGCACGCACTGTGAGGCGGAGACTCTTGGAGCAAGGCCTGGTCTCAAGGAGGGCAGCAAAGAAGCCACTTATCTCCAGAAAAAACATCATAGACAGACTGATATTCTGCAAAAGGTACAGGCAGTGGACTGCTGAGGACTGGGGTAAAGTTATTTTCTCTGATGAATCCCCTTTTCAATTGTTTGGGACATCAGGAAAACGCCTCATTCGGAGAGGACAAGGTGAGCGCTACCACCAGTCTTGTCTCATGCCAACTGTTAAGCATCCTGAAACCATTCATGTGTGGAGTTGCTTCTCAGCCAAGGGAATCGGCTCTCTCACAGTCTTGCCTAAAAACACAGCCATGAATAAAGAATGGTACCAGAATGTCCTCCAAGAGCAACTTCTCCCAACCCTCCAAGAGCAGTTTGGCGATCAACAATACCTTTTCCAGCATGATGGAGCACCCTGCCATAAAGCAAAGGTGATAACTAAATGGCTCAGGGAACAAAACATAGAGATTTTTGGTCCATGGTCTGGAAACTCCCCAGATCTTAATCCCATTGAGAACTTGTGGTCAATCATCAAAAGACGGGTGGACAAACAAAAACCTAAAAATTCTGACAAAATGAAAGCATTGATTGTGCAAGAATGGACTGCTATCAGTCAGGATTTGGTCCAGAAGTTGATTGAGAGCATGCCAGGGAGAATTGCAGAGGTCCTGAAGAAGAAGGGTCAACACTGCAAATATTGACTTGCTGCATTAACTCATTCTAACTGTCAATATAAGCTTTTGTTACTCATATGTTTGCAATTATTATATTTCTGTCTGTGATAAAAACATCTGTCAAACACACATAAAAACCAGAGGGCATCAGATCATGTGAAAATATAATATTTGTGTCATTCTCAAAACTTTTGGCCATGACTGTAGACCCCCATAGAGTATAATGCAGCCCCCTCAGAGTATAATGCAACCACCCCATAGAATACAATGCAGTCCCATAGAGTATAATGCAGCCTTCCCATACAGTATAATGTAGCCCCCATAGAGTACAGTCATGGCCAAAAGTTTTGAGAATGACACAAATATTATATTTTCACATGATCTGCTGCCCTCTGGTTTTTATGTGTGTTTGACAGATGTTTTTATCACAGATAGAAATATAATAATTGCAAACATATGAGTAACAAAAGCTTATATTGACAGTTAGAATGAGTTAATGCAGCAAGTCGATATTTGCAGTGTTGACCTTTCTTCTTCAGGACCTCTGCAATTCTCCCTGGCATGCTCTCAATCAACTTCTTGACCAAATCCTGACTGATAGCAGTCCATTCTTGCACAATCAATGCTTTAATTTTGTCAGAATTTTTAGGTTTTTGTTTGTCCACCCGTCTCTTGATGATTGACCACAAGTTCTCAATGGGATTAAGATCTGGGGAGTTTCCAGGCCATGGACCCAAAATCTCTATGTTTTGTTCTCTGAGCCATTTAGTTATCACCTTTGCTTTATGGCAAGGTGCTCCATCATGCTGGAAAAGGCATTGTTGATCGCCAAACTGCTCTTGGAGGGTTGGGAGAAGTTGCTCTTGGAGGACATTGTGGTACCATTCTTTATTCATGGCTGTGTTTTTAGGCAAGACTGTGAGAGAGCCGATTCCCTTGGCTGAGACGCAACCCCACACATGAATGGTTTCAGGATGCTTAACATTTGGCATGAGACAAGACTGGTGGTAGCGCTCACCTTGTCTTCTCCGAATGAGGCGTTTTCCTGATGTCCCAAACAATCGAAAAGGGGATTCATCAGAGAAAATAACTTTACCCCAGTCCTCAGCAGTCCACTGCCTGTACCTTTTGCAGAATATCAGTCTGTCCATGATGTTTTTTCTGGAGAGAAGTGGCTTCTTTGCTGCCCTCCTTGAGACCAGGCCTTGCTCCAAGAGTCTCCGCCTCACAGTGCGTGCAGATGCACTCACACCTGCCTGCTGCCATTCCTGAGCAAGCTCTGCACTGCTGGTAGCCCGATCCCGCAGCTGAAACACTTTTAAGAGACGGTCCTGGCGCTTGCTGGTCTTTCTTGGGCGCCCTGAAGCCTTTTTGGCAACACTGGAACCTCTCTCCTTGAAGTTCTTGATGATGCGATAGATTGTTGACTGAGGTGCAATCTTTCTAGCTGCAATACTCTTCCCTGTTAGGCCATTTTTGTGCATTGCAATGATGACTGCACGTATTTCTTTAGAGATAACTATGGTTAGCAGAAGGGAAACAATGATGCCAAGCACCAGCCTCCTTTTAAAGTGTCCAGTGGTGTCATTCTTACTTAATCATGACAGATTGATCTCCAGCCATGTCCTCATCAACACCCACACCTGTGTTAATGGAGCAATCACTGAAAAGAGGTTAGCTGGTCCTTCTAAGGCAGGGCTGCAATGATGTTGAAATGTGTTTTGGGGGATAAAGTTCATTTTCTAGCCAAATATTGACTTTGCAAGTAATTGCTGTTAAGCTGATCACTCTTTATAACATTCTGGAGTATATGCAAATTGCCATTAGAAAAAGTGAATCAGTAGACTTTGTAAAAATTAATATTTGTGTCATTCTCAAAACTTTTGGCCATGACTGTACAATGCAGCCACTTCATAGAGTATAATGCAGCCACCCCATAAAATATAATGCATCCCCCATAGAATATAATGCAGCCACCTGTAGGGATTCGCTCTGGTAGGCCGAGGCCGGGCACGCAGTAATGAGGCAATACACAGGCATTAAGTCCAAAAACAACGGTTTACTGTCTCTTTAAGACCAGGTAACAAAACATGACAAAAACATAAATGCATTCCATCTTTGCAAACTACTGGTCTCAGACTCACCCTTGCATGGGATGGGCTTGACTAAGCGGCTGCAAGCCAGCAGGGACAGCCAGGTGCCTTCCCGGGTGATCTGGACTCGCTTCCGATGCTCACTGAAACACAGTAACAAAAATCACTTCCAGGCTAACTCCAGCCAAACTCCTCAATAGAACCGCCTGGTTCTCAGTGTGGAACCGTCACAGGCTCCGCACACACATGTGTCCTGTCCGGGTGCTATTCAGTACCCCCGTCCAACACGCTGGCCACCAAGTTCCAAGTCTCACCGCGTGCTTCCAGGAATCCGATCCAACACTGACAGACCTTCCAGGAACCTTTCCAGGCAGCCCTGTGCAGGACACACTCTCCACTGTCTCAGCCAGACTTCCAGAGACTAATCCGTCTCCAACACAACCTCATCTCCATGTGCCCAGCACTGCCTTTCATACCTGTAGCCACTCTCCAAGCCAAGGTATGAAGCACATGGTCTGGTCACATGTTCATGACCTCATCACAGGTCCTTCACCACATACAATCACCAGTATGTACCATTCATTCTCCCACCACAAGTGGGCGGTGTATGTGTGGTTAGCATGTCCCACCCAGCTCACAAGCTAACCCTGTAGGTTCACCCTTAACAACAATCAGAACTCTTATGGGACTACAAGTCCCAGAACAACTTTACTGACCTACAGCACAGAATAGCTCTGCGACACATACTTTCCGTTTAGCCCCATACCAGGGACTGGTTTCCCATCCATCTCATGCCTCCAGGCATAATTTGAGCAACTTATACAGCACCCCCTAGGTGCCACATTAGTCATTATTACCACATACCTTCCCCCTCTGTTCAAACTTGTTAGGTTGAACACCTGTTTCAACCCGAGGACCCCGAGACAGGTCACCCATGTCATCTTGCCCTACAAGTCGAGGGGACCGTCTCAGTCGATTTTGGGCATCCTGCAACCTTACCTCTTGGTTAGACCTCCCCCGCCCCCAGCGGTCAGAACGTCGGCCTTGTTTTTCCGTCGGTGTCACCAGACCTCTCCAGTACCGTCTCCTACGGTTATTGCGGTCCTGAGTCCATCGTCCAGTCAAGCTCACTAGTTGATCTGAGTCGGACTCTCTATCCCTTTGTTTGTCACTGGGTCTCACACTTAGGTCACTCAGCCCTGAGCTAACCGAATCGTCATCTCTACCCCTCAGGGTTTCAGCTCGTCTACTGCCAGTCCCCAGAGAAGCCTCTTGTCTCTCTATATCTTGGGCTGGAAGCCGTCGCCGTCTTTGTTTTAACTTCTGCAGCTGTTCCTTCATCTGCTTTCTTCTCCAGATCAGCGGTTCTACTTCTCGTAGGTACATCACTCGATACTCCAGGAGCGTTCGGATGTTCTTCAGGCTCTCCACTGAGCCCACACCAATGAATGGAACCATGTCTTCTCCTCCAGCCACCTTGATCTCGCCATCAGCTGGAATCCTCACTCTCCTTACTCCGGATCTATCCACCATCTCCTGCATCACCTTTCCAAGTCTTCCAATGACTCTACCCACCAGATTTCTGGGTACCGGAATTACCTCTTCTGCCAAGCCCAGCCGATTTTGATCTTCCTTGGCCTGCTCCAGACGTCGAGCGGCTTTCATGTTACTTAACATAATCATCTGTTTCGCGTGCAGACACTGCAGATGCATATCCTTCAGGACAGCCACTAGCTTCCCTGTATCTTCCCCTTCTGCCAGGATCACCAACTGGTTGTCTCGGGTGCCCAGTTCATACTATCTGCTTTTACCGCCTTTTTAAAGGCCTCATGCACCCCCTTACTGGCACAGGCTTCTTGCATGTCTGCAGGTACCTTTATCACACACTTAAAGAGCGAAGTCTCCTTCTCTTCCTGGTTTACCTCAGACCCTTCCTCCAAGACCTCTGCCACGACCAGCTGAGCATCTTGTTCAGCTCTTAGTTCAAGATCCTCCTGATATTTACCTTCTTCAAGGCTCCTTGCCAAGATAGGCACTGGCACTTCCGCCTGGTCATCACTCGAGCATGGCCGCTGTACGTCTTCAACCCGCAACTTCTCCTTCTGCAGAAGACCTCTTACTGCTTCTCTGAGCACTTCCACATCTTCCCTTACGGTCTTATTCACACTTTGCCACTTTGCCAAGTGATCTCTGAGCTCAGAGACTTCATTCTCCAGCTCATCCACTCTTTGCTCAGCAGTTTGTCTCAGGGCCTTTTCTTGTTCGACCCGCTCTTTAAGGGTCTTTAGTTCAGCAGACTTTTGTTTCTCACCAGACAAATTTTTAGCAATGTTCTGCTTTATGGCCGCAACCTCGGCCTCCAGGTGGCGCACCTGCTCCAACTGTATGGCGTTGGCGACTTCGGTATCCGACCCCTTCAAACTTTCTTGAGGCTCGGCCCGGTCATCCTTAGGCCCCTCTTGACTCTTTGTACCTTCAGAGAGCTCTACACTCCCCAGCTCTTCAGTGTCTGGAAGAGTACTCATATCTTGCACTAACGCATCAATCATCGGTTTTTCTTTATTACCATCCTCAGTACATACATTGTATTCTGGCGCTTTGCGCCCTTTACGTCTCCGACGACGGAGGATTTTCCCTCCTGGTGGGGGCCTTCCTTACTGTACTCCTTTTCTAACTTAGAGTCACAGTCACCCTTGGAGTCTGAGTCACCCCCCCTCCTGGCACCCGTCAAGACACTTCAGGTCTGTCAGTTGGGTAGACGCACCCTTTCCGCTTGTGTCACCGTCTGCCAAGTCACCGAGTTGGTCAGACCCGTCCACTTTGGGAGGTGTCACCATACTAATACCCACCATCCCAACAGTAGAGCGATCTCCCTCCTCCTGCAAGTCGGAGAACAGTTCAGAGTCCCGATCTATAACTACGGGACACACCAAATTTGGGACTATAGCGACCTCCTGTTCCCTCATGTCCCAGCCTGTCCCCAAAGTTACCCCGGCCATGGGATACTCCTTAGTGTTCCCATGAATGCAGGTGACCCGGACCTTTCTACCGGGTATTTGAGACCCCTTAGGTGCAACTCTCACTAAAGTCACCGGACTCCCCGGGTCGATCAGGCCAACCATATCTTCATTATTTATCGGCAGGTCACACCCCCGTAGCCTTGCACCAGGTGGATAGTTCATAAGGCAAATTGAACACACATATATTTTCCCCGGGCAACCGTTCGGCTGCACCTCCAGGTACATTTCGACGTCATCTGATTTCTCCATTTTTGGAATCGCTGCACGCACCACTTTCCGGACATCCTGGCATCCCTGGGCAGCTCCTGCTGTCCCCGGCACTGTAATGTGCTGCATCAGTAGACTGTTGGTTTCCTGTTGCTGTCGATTAAATATTTGCTGCTGCTCCAGATCCTGCTGCTGTATAGCCTGCTGCCGCTCCATAGCCTGCTGCTGTATAGCCAGCTGCTGCTGCATAGCCTGCTGTTGCTGCTGTGTGTCCAGCTGGTGCTGCTGTGCATCCTGCTGGTGCTGTCACATGACCTCCACAAGCATTTCCACCGTGCTCTCCATCTCCGGACAGTTCTCCATCGGGTTACGGCCAGCCGCTTGTCACCTTCGTAACCCCGCCGAGTTACAGCCAGCCGCTTGTCACCTTCGTAACCCCACCGGGTTACAGCCAGACGTCTTCACCTGGTTATTTGTGATGCAGAAAAAAAAACATAGAAAAAAACATCCAAAAAAAAAACAGCCTGACCTCACTGCGTGTGCCCGCATTAACTCCACCAATTGTAGGGATTCGCTCTGGTAGGCCGAGGCCGGGCACGCAGTAATGAGGCAATACACAGGCATTAAGTCCAAAAACAATGGTTTTGACACCGGACATCTGTACATCTGGCCTCCTGATGAGCCCATGGGGCGAAACGCGTTGAGGCGCTACTATTGATGGTGGTGGGGTGACCATGAGAAATGATGAGTATCGTTACGCATTTCTTATTAATAACATTTTATAATGGAGTTTCTCAGTGTATCCACATAATGATGAGGGGTGATTAGTATTATACGTACAGGAAGGCAATATATATACCTATTCCCCATTTAGCACCATACCTGTAGGAATGTTATATCTGTACCTTTCTCCTATTCGGTACATCGGGCATTGCTAGGGAAGGTATACATCAATTATATCTTGCTGCCTTATACATTTATCTTCAAATATTGCTATCCCCTAACACGACACTAAAATCAAGTGTCAATGACCTTCTCATGACGCCGATGCGTCTTATTTATTCCAGTCATTATATGCTCTAGTCATTCTTTCAGTGTGTTTATAAGTTCAGACTAGACTTTTGGTCCAAAAGCTGACAATTATAGATCGCATCTTAGCTTTTATTTGACTGTCTGGTATGCACACACATTTAGATTTCCTATACACTGGAGGAGCTTTGACTAGTGAGTGAACAAATATGAGACTGTTCACATTCACTTTCATTAAGCTGTGGCACAAAAAGGCAGTTTTATCATAACTCCTGTTCATAAAAGGAGGTTGCTGTATACTAGCAGTGTTGTACAGCAGATCTGTGCCAATCTCCATTATACTTCCTACCACCCCGTGTGTTGTGAATTGTTTTTAATACTTTGGGGACTTAGGGTCACCTTTAATGTTAGCTGGTCTCTGTATTAATGTTAGGGGTCTCCCTACTATCTGGGTAGAGGTATCCCCTAAGGGGTAAGGGCCTAACAGGGACCCTAGGGTCAGCCATCGTGGAGCGGGGGCGCCACAACGCTTCCCCCTAGGGTGCCAACCTCCGCTGTTAGGCAGGTGACAGCCCAGACCTACATCAGGGACTCTAGGCTATCCCCATAGCTTTTAAGTTAGGAATACACTTTGTTTTTTGTTTTTTATCACGGTTGTTTTTGGGTGCTACCCATTGAGGTATTTTATCAATAAAGGATTGCCTATAGGGCATGATTCTATGATTTTGGTTTTGAAGCCCTTCTGTACCTATTATATATTTTCAGTAACTCCAGCCAAACTCCTCAATAGAACCGCCTGGTTCTCAGTGTGGAACTGTCACAGGCTCACACATGTGTCCTGTCCGGGTGCTATTCAGGACCCCGTCCAACACGCTGGCCACCAAGTTCCAAGTCTCACCACGTGCTTCCAGGAATCCGATCCAACACTGACAGACCTTCCAGGAACCTTTCTAGGCAGCCCAGTGCAGGACACACTCTCCACTGTCTCAGCCAGACTTCCAGAGACTAATCCGTCTCCAACACAACCTCATCTCCATGTGCCCAGCACTGCCTTTCATACCTGTAGCCACTCCCCAAGCCAAGGTATGAAGCACATGGTCTGGTCATGTGTTCATGACCTCATCACAGGTCCTTCACCACATACAATCACCAGTATGTACCATTCATTCTCCCACCACCAGTGGGCGTGTATGTGTGGTTAGCATGTCCCACCCAGCTCACAAGCTAACCCTGTAGTTTCACCCTTAACAACAATCAGAACTCTTATGGGACTACAAGTCCCAGAACAACTTTACTGACCTACAGCACAGAATAGCTCTGCGACGCATACTTTCCGTTTAGCCCCATACCAGGACTGGTTTTCCCATCCATCTCATGCCTCCAGGCATAATTTGAGCAACTTATACAGCGCCCCCTAGGTGCCACATTAGTCATTATACCACACACCCCATAGAATATAATGCAATCCACATAAAGTATAATTCAGCCCCCTCATAGAATATAATGCAGCCCCATAATCTTTCATGGTACCTCACTAGAGAATGATGGAATGATGCAATTAAGACAGTACTTTTGAAACAAATGAAAAGATACTCCAGTTGGGGAAGGTACAAGATATAAAAGCTTTCAGTTATAATATAAGGTATAGAGACTTGGAAATTATAGTCTAAAGTATAGTCTACTAGCAGTAACATATCTCATAAAAATGGGCACACTGCAGGTTTAACTCAGTCTTGGAGTCTGGTCTCCAGTGTCAAACCGTCCATATCGGCAGCTCATGCAACCACTATGTGACCCATGAGGCGAGGGGGTCTGGCGTAGCTAAGCATTGGACATATTCTCCTTTCCCATCATTACAATTTCAGCATTGTCCACATATCTAGGATGCAGATACCACTGACTAGAATGGTGGATCAGGGAGCCGAAACTGAGGGGAGGCCGTCATACTCAGTGGTGTGGTTCATGAAATCACTGCACAGGTACAAGTAGGAAATATACTTCAAGTGAAAATTAATATATAGTGGTTAGTGAAGCAACTGGCAAATGACCTTTCGGCCAGTTAATGGCCTTGATCACATAGTCGCTAGAAAAAGTAAAAAATATATACAGTAAGATTTTAAGAAATGGAAAATATATACATTCAATATTACAATATATGCAGAGCGAGAAAGAAAAAAGGTTGTATATATCACAATAATAAAAATAATAATAATGAATTTATCAAAAGATAAAATATATGTGAATATATAGTGACTAATACAACCCCATGTGTGGATGGCAGACCATCCGGTAATATATAAGGAATACCAGGAATGGAGGAAGACACCCACTGACAAGGTGACAACAGAAATCAAAGGTGACACAATGTGAATAATAAAATATAATTTTATTGAATCAAATGTACAAAATTAATAAACAACCAAATTGTATATGCAATAAAATACGTACATGAATGGTATTAATAAAAACAAGAGGCAGTGACCTATTCACGGAACAGCTATGAAATATGAAGTGAGCACCTTAGTATATAAGCATGTGTCTTTAGATAATTCCTGAGAAAACTTATAATATATGGCAGGTATAGTGACATATGCACATGTAGAAACTAGATTGCTCAATACAAAGCCAGGTAATAATCCAGCGATGTGTGGTGACCTGCAATATCTACTGTTGATGTGAACAACAATAATAATAAAGAAAAAATGTGCAAAAGAATATTGTGCATAAAATAATATGTGTATACAATTGTGTAGAAAAATACGTCAAATAAAGATGCACTATGTACCGAAAAAACTGCACAATAAAAACTATTAGCGTCCACTATTGCAAGATGTCAGCACCATATATTGCAGTGCTGGAGTGGAGGGTATCAAAAATACCGCCAGACTTGTGGTAAATTACCTGGGAGCTGTGGAAAGGTAATGGCCTCTGAAGAACGCGCCCCGACATCTTGCAATAGTGGACGCTAATAGTTTTCTTTAGCAGCTTGCTTTTTTCACTTCACTTTCTGCGGTGTATGGTTTTTTATTTGCACTGTGCTCATATTTAATTATTATTTCTTCACAAGTTCAGTATTTTTTTGTATCAGTTAGTGCAAACACATACATATATTGCTGTTTTTATTGTGCAGTTTTTTCGGTACATAGTGCATCTTTATTTGACGTATTTTTCTACACAATTGTATACACATATTATTTTATGCACAATATTCTTTTGCACATTTTTCTTTATTATATATTGTTTGTTCACATCAACAGTAGATATTGCAGGTCACCACACATCGCTGGATTTATTACCTGGCTTTGTATTGAGCAATCTAGTTTCTACATGTGCATATGTCACTATACCTGCCATATATTATAAGTTTTCTCAGGAATTATCTAAAGACACATGCTTATATACTAAGGTGCTCACTTCATATTTCATAGCTGTTCCGTGAATAGGTCACCTCACTGCCTCTTGTTTTTATTAATACCATTCATGTACGTATTTTATTGCATATACAATTTGGTTGTTTATTAATTTTGTACATTTGATTCAATAAAATTATATTTTATTATTCACATTGTGTCACCTTTGATTTCCTGTTGTCACCTTGTCACTGGGTGTCTTCCTCCATTCCTGGATATTCCTTAAATATATGCAGAGCGGTTAAAGAACATGTCCAAGACATTATTTGAATAATGGTACATAGCTGCCAAAGGATACATATCACATACATAAAGAGGCATCTTCGGAGGAAGAAGAGACAAAAGAAGAGTACACTAGTATGGTATAGCATAGTATAGCATGGTAATATTGAGATGTAAGCCTGGTATACTGAGATATCAGTTTAAAAATAGTTATAAGCTTGCATAACCCTTTATTGAAGCATCATAGGAGAAAAAACAGATTGTGTCCCTGTAGTGCTGTATTTCGTATAGTGAGATACCGTAATATACTCGTATATAAGCCGAGATTTTCAGCACCTTTTTTCGTGCTGAAAATGCCCCCTCAGCTTATACACGAGTCATAGGGCAGAAACCAGCGGGGGAGGGATGCCGCGGCAGGAGCCGTGGCTGGGATCATACTCACCCCTCCCCGTGCCATCGCTGAGCGTCCCTGCAATCCTGCGTTCTCCCCAGCTCTCCAGCACTGAGCGGTGATGTAATACCCGCTCATTAAGGTCATGTAATATGGACGCGACGCCACTCCCATGGGCGTGGCCTCCATATTCATGGCCTTAATGACAGTATTACATCACCGCTCAGTGCTGGAGAGCTGCAAGAAGCCGGGGAGAACGCAGGATTGCAGGGACGCTCAGCGATGGCACAGGGAGGGGTGAGTATGATGGAGGAGAGGACAAGGAGCACGAGCAGGACGGGGGGGAGAACGGTGGACGGGGGAAGCATGGAGGAGGAGGGGGAGGACGGGGAAGCATGGAGCAGGACAGGGGGAGAACGGAGGACGGGGGAAGCATGAGGAGGGGACGGGGGGGAGAACGGTGGACGGGGAAAGCATGGAGGAGGACAATGAGCACGGAGCAGGACAGGGGAGGATGGAGGGCACAGAGGAGCACGGAGCAGGACAGGGGGGGCACAGGAGGACGGAGAAGTAATGGGGGGGCACAGCGGAGGACGGAGCAGGAGGGGGGAGTACAGAGGAGAATGGGGAGCACAGAGCTGGATGGGGGAGCAAGGAGCAGGACAGGGGCAGCACAGAGCAGGAGGGCAGTTTTACCCCCAGCTTATACACAAGTCAATAAGTTTTCCCAGTTTTTGTGGCAAAATTAGGGGGGTCGGCTTATACACGGGTTGGCTTATACACGAGTATATACGGTATATCCAATAGTGATGATAAAGAAATGTTAAACAAGTTAAGACTGGATGAAAAATATCTATATACAGTTGGTATATCGAAGTTGTTAGATAAAGAGAAAAAATTATTTTTAATGTGAGTATGGGTATACAATCGGTAACATAGATCACCGTGTAGGAGGGATGTGAGTGATTCTGAGAAAGGTGCATCACATATACAGGGGTTGGACATAATAATAAAATAATTAAGTCCCCAATTTTTTTATTTTCCCAAGGGTAACAGGAGAAATTAGACGCCAAGAGTTGTTGTACAATTTGTCCTGGGTATACTGATATCCCATATTTTGGAGAAAACTACTGTATGGGCACACATCGGGGCTCAGAAAGGAAGTAGTGACGTTTTGAAATGCCGACTTGATGGAATGGTCTGCGGCGTCATGTTAAGTTTGCAGAGCCCATGATGTGCCTAAACTGTGGAAACCCCCCAAGTGACCCCATTTTGAAACTAGACCACCCAAGGAACTCATCTAGATGTGTATTTGAGCACTTGAACCCCCAAGTGCTTCACAGAAGTTTATAACCCAGAGTCATGAAAATAAAAAATCATTTTTTTCCCTCAAAAAAAGATTTATTAGCCCCACAATTTTTGATTTTCACAAGGGTAACAGGAGAAATTGGACACCAAAAGTTGTGTTCTGTGTACGCTGGTACCCCATATATGGGGGGGGGGAACTACTGTTTGGGCACAAGTCGGGGCTCGGAAGGGAAGTAGTGACGTTTTGTAATACCGACTGTAGGATTCGAGTTCCCGCTGCTGCACAAGGGGAGTCTCGAACCAGTCCCGCTGCGGTCCCCCATCCATCTCCGGCCGCAGTGGAGCCTGCTCAGCAAAGACGTCGGTCCCAGCATCTCGCCTGGTCTAATGCTGTGCAGAGACTTGCTGCTGCCTTCAGGTTCTGCTATTATAGCCAGTACTGGTCACGGCGAGCAACGTCTTTAGGGCTAAGTCCTTTGTTGCTTCGTCTGAGCATGCCCAGGGCGAGATCTCCCATTGGAGATCAGGGGTCACATGGTCAGACACAGCTGCCACTCCTATTGGTCCTTCAGGAAGGTCCTCTGGCTGTTGATGTTCTGAAGCAGCCTCCCATTGGTCCTTCCTGGAAGGTCTTTTTCTCGTGGATGCATAAAAGGCTGTCCTTACCGTACGGCCGTGCGCTAGGATCAATTGCATTATGTGCTTTGCGCCAGTGTGATCATGTACGCATGTGGTTAGGGCTCGCTGAAATAAGCCCTAGAAATACCGGCACCTCCGGTGAGGAGATTTGGTGCACATGGTCAGGGCTTGGCTGAAATAAGCCCCTAGAATACCGGCTCTCCGTGAGGAGATTGCTTGATTGCGTTGCTGTCTGCATGATCACGGACTGCTATCCGCACAGCAGTTATCTCTGTATCCCTGTAGGGTTAACCGGACACAGTACCTATCTCTGCATCTATACCTCAGCGACTCTGTGGTGTAACAGATTCGCTTATATCGCCATATAGCGCTGCGGCATTCCTGCTAGTGGCTCTGTGGATTAACAGAGTTCGCATTAACTGCCACAGCGCGCTAAACGGCGTTTATTTAGCGACTCTGCGGGATAACAGAGTTCGCTACTTACCCATTTTACTAGCAGCTGGCTCTGCCTGCATGGTGGACCCCGGGCTGCGAACGCACCTCTCTACATCTTAAATTTGGTGCGTTCCGCAGACCCTAACACTGGCTTGATGGAATGGCCTGCGGGCGTCATGTAACGTTTTCAGAGCCCATGATGTGCCAAAACAGTAGAAACCCCCAAGTGACCTCATTTTGGAAACTAGATCCCCCAAGGAACTCCCCTAGAAGTGTGGTGAGCACTTTGAATCTCCAAGTTCTTCACAGAATTTATAAACGCAGAGCCGTGAAAATAAAAAATATTTTTTTTCCACAAACATGATATTTTAGTCCCCAATTTTTTTTCCCTAGGGTAACAGAGAAATTAGACCCCCATAGATGTTGTGCAATTTTCCTGAGTACGTTGATACCCCATATGTGGGGGTAAACCACTGTTTGGGCACACGTCGGGGCTTGGAATAAAGGGAGCACTGTTGACTTTTTGAACGCAAAATTTGCAGGAATCAATGGGGCAGGCCGCGTCCGAGGTCCGCACTGAATGACGCACGCGCGAACGCACCGCTTACGGCATCGCGGTGCCCCTCAAAAGGGTGAATGCCGCGTTAACGGACTGCGTTACACCACTTATACGCGGTGTAAGCAGTTGTCAACGGACGCCATAACGTTATGAATCCAGCCTAACCCTAACCCTATTTGTAACCCTAACCCAATGCAAACCCTAACCTTATCCAAACCCTAACCTAACCCTCAGGCTAGGTTCACATTTTTTTACCACCCTTCAACACATAGCGCTGACAGGCTGTAACGGTATAGCAATAACGCAATAGCGTATCATACCCCTAGCGCAGAGGAATCACATTGATCATCTGCGCTAGCGGTGACGGACCCAACCTAAGCCCGTCCGAGCCCTGACTGAATGACGGCATTTTGCAAACGCAGCCGTTTACGGCATGCTCCGATGCGCCCCAAATGGCGGTGAATGCAACGTTAACGGACTGCTTACCCCTTATACTGCGGTAACGCATCCGTCTAACCGGACTGCCTACCGAAATTACCAGCCTAACCCTAACTACCCAACCCTAAGGCTAACCCTAACCCAAGCAACCCAACCATAACTGTAATTCTAACCCAATAAAAAAAAAATCATATATTTTTCTAAATTTTATTATTTTCCCCTACCTAGGGGGGATAAAGGGGGCATTTATTTACTTTTTTTTTATTTTTGATACATGGAAGTTTATCACATGACAAAATAAATTACGAAGCTGCAGGCCGGCGGCGCATTTCCAAGATGGCGCGCCCATGAAGACCCGACGACCCGGGACGGATTGAGGGCCAACAAGGACCGGAGGAGGTAAGGACACTGGGGGGGGGAAGGCGGGGGGAGCGGACCAAGCGAGGGGAGCGGAGGCAAGGATAGGGGAGCGGCGGAGTCAGGGGAGCATTTGGACCGATCGCCGCCGTCAACTGAGTGGGGGGGGGGAACTAGGGTCCCAGCCATGGCCGATGCAATTGCCGGATCGGCCATGGCGGATGTAATATTCACCAATTTCGTGGGAAAATTACAGATTGCCTATTGGCTGTTTCACTTTTAACACCAATCAAGCGATGTAGCCACGGGGGGAAGCCACCCCCATTGTGGGGCCTAAGGGCTGTGCCTGGGGCGGGTGACCTTTCATTACCCCGGTCACCCGACCCGCAGGAACAGATTTATAGAAGACGCCACAGGCGCTTGGGTCGGGAGCCACGGTTTCCATGACGCCTACGAGGTCATGGTCGGGAAGGGGTTAATATGTGTAGGTCCACCTTTTTCGGCGATTACAGCCCATTCTCCAGGTATGGATTGTTTCCAAAGGAATTTTACCAATTATCATTTTAAACCCCCCCCCAGTTCTTTGAGCCGAGGCGGAGGAAATCGACGTCAACTTGAATCCTAAAACGACCAAAATGCTAAAAAAAGTTGAGGCTGTGGAATTGTGGGGGCCAGATGAGTCCAACTTCATTAGAAGTTCCCGTGCCATTCTTTAACGATTCAAACTGATAATTGGGTATGACTCCGAAATAGGCGTTCCCCCCTGGGAACAGTGTGAACCATAGAGCACTTGGTCCCAAAAGCCTAAATAATGCGGCTGTTAATTCTTCCATGAAGGAAACATTGGCCCGGCGAAAACTCCACAAAATAGCACCCAAACATCACAGAACCTCCGCCAAGTTTACGGTTGGGAGAAGGGGTCTGGATGGAATGCTCTTTTCGGTTGTCCCAAACTTACGCGGCCGGAGGGTCAAAATAGGGGAAAACGATGATTGTCGAGAAAACAGTTTCCACGGCTCAGGACCAATTCTGAGAGTTCTTCACCCTCTAAACCTTGAAACATTTGTCATTGAGAGCAGCGGTTTTTTGAATTGCAGCCTTCCAGGAATCCAGTTGTTCAGTTCCCCCGACGAACATTTTCGTGGAACCTGGATTCTTAGGGTTTCGTTGACTCACATGATTTTCAAGCTGTGGTCTTGCGATCCCTCTCTCCAATTCGCTTTAAAGTCCCATGGTCTCTCTCAGTCAACTTGACTTTCGGACAGCCCTTTGGTGAACTTTGGAGATGACTTGGAGCTAAGGTCCCTCTGGGTTGCTGAGGGTATAACCTATCTTGAAACCAAGGTCCAACACCCCAATAACGAGTAGTGTCAGGTGGACGACTGGCCTGATAAAGAGCTGATTTCCCATGCCCGCCGGGGAACAATTGGCTTCCTGGTTTAGTTTTGGAATTCACCTGTTTCCTCTGTCTCCGCTTGCTTTCGATAAGTCTCTTTCAGTTTTTTTGCTGGGTTTGATTCCTTGCTTTTTTCTGCTTGTTTTTGTCTCAGCGTCCCCATGGGGGTTTTTGGCTGGTCTCCATCGTTTTTGTATTTGTTTCATTTGCTCAGTTTTTTTTGGGTATTTTTTTTCGGGAGCTACGTGCCACACCAAATCTGAAAGGGATCGAGACCGGTGGTCCATGTTTTGG
>JARQOD010000004.1:419604608-419658577 GCA_033576555.1 Oophaga sylvatica
CATCCCCTTTTTGGGAAAAGTCAACCCCCTCAGGAAGCTAGTCCCCTTTTTTGAAAAGTGTCAAAAGGCATAAAACTTTTAATGGGAACATATAAAGTACTTTGGGGGATTTTTGCAAATTTTGGGTATTTTTAGCTTATTTTTGTTTTCCCCCTAGACCTTCCAACCAACTATGCACTCCATTGTCCCTACACGGTTGTTTACATATGTCTCTGTTTCTGGGGTACAAACCGCTTTTTTTGTCACTGTATGGCCAAAATTGTTAAAATTCTAGCCAATTTTTTTGGGTCTCCCAATTCTTCTGATGTTTGGGCCTCTTTTTTTGGGGAGCATAAATGGCACAACGTATTCATCTTTGCCCCATAGGGAAAGTTTTGCCTACGGGACCAGCGGAGCTGTACAGATGGAGAAGGCTAAAGTAATGTGCTATACGGTGGTCCAAAAAAATTTAAATTTTTAATAAAAATTTAAATTTTTTTCAGTTCTTTAAACAAAAAGAAAAACTTAAATTTTTTCCCTTTAAAAAAACAGAGTATTATTTAAGGGGTTTTATTCTATTTTTTGAGATTATGGTTAAAACCAATAAAAACCAAAAGTCATTCAGTAGTTAAAATATTTTAAAAACAAAAGTTGAAAAAAAATTTTTAAAATCCAAAATATTGGCCTACAAATTGTTCGTAATGCACTAAATATTTGGGTTGGGGGCTCCTTTTGCACAATTACGCCTCAATGCGGTGTGGCATGGGGGCGTCACCGGGTGGTGGGTGTTTGGAACCCGGTTTTTTTGTAGCATTAAATTTTTGCATTTTGGGGGTCCGGTGTCTTATTTTCCCCTTGACAAGTATTTTTGGGCCCCCAACCAAGCACGTGATATTTTCCTTTAAACCAGGTTTGGGTACTTTTTTCATTAAAGGCAAGCCCTCAAAGGACTAAAATTTTCCCAACCCCAAAAAATTTCGCGAGGGGGAAAGTTTTTTAAAATTTCCGGAAAAACACTGTCGACTTTGGTTTTGAAAAAAACCCCCCGGTTCCCCCAACAAATGACATGGCCCCCAAAAAACCCAGATTGTGGAAATTTCAACTAGACCTCAAGCACTTGGTTGTGGCCCTCCCCCTCTTCCTCCAAACTCTGGCCTTAATTTTCCCAATAAAAAAAATTTTTCCCGCATATACTCATGTATAACCGCCCGGTATAACCGCCCCCCAATTTGCCACAAAAAACTGGGAAAATTTTGATCGCTAAAACCCGGGGGTAAACCCCCTCCTGCTCTGGCTCCCCCACCTGCTCCTTGCCCCCCTCCGCTATGGCCCCCCCATTCCCCCCGTGCTCCCCCCCCCCCTGCCCCCTGTCCCCCTCCGTCCGCTCCTGCTCTCCCCCCCCCCTCCGTCCGGCCCTCTGTGCCCCCCCCTCCCCCCCCTGCTCCGTGCCCTCTGTCCCTCCCCCCCTTTTTTCCCCCGGGCCCCTTTGCCCCCACCCCCCCTGTCCGCCCGTCCCCCCTTCCCCCCGTCCTGCCCTGTCCATGGCTTCCCTCCACCCCCTCGTTTGCCCCGGCTTCCATCCCCCCCCCTTCCGCCCTGTCCTTTGCTTCCGCCCCCCCCCCATCCTGCCCTCCCAAATTCCTCCCCATTTCCCCCCCTTTCCTTTTCCCCCCACATATCACCCCCCCACCATGTGAACCCCTGGCAACCCTGCTTCCCCGGTTCCCTGCAGCTCCCTGGTGGGGGTGAGTAATCCCGTCTTAAAGGGGCCGAATAGGAACCCCAGCCTAAGGGGGGGCGTCCGCCCATTTACATACCTTAGAGCGGTTAGTCACCCCTCGACAGGGAGGCGGAAACCCTCAATGCAGGTTGGGGGATTTTGCGATGGCAGGGGGAGGGTGAGTTTTGGCCCCAGCCCCGGCTCCGCCCCGGAAACCCCCCCCCCCGGTTTGCCCAAGATGGTTAAACGAGGGGGGATTTTGACCAAAAAGGTGCTGAAATCTCGGTTTACACGGGATAACGGTCTTTACTAAAACAACCCTTGGACCACTGAAACAGTCCTTTTTTTCTCTTTGGCCCCGGTGGCCCCTTGGCGTTTTTTTTGGGTATGGGTTTTTTTTACCAAGGGGCACTCTTTTACCCTTCCCGGAAGTTGTGTAGGGGGCTCTTCAAGCAAGGGCCTTTAAACTCCACTCCTTTTTAAATCCCCCCAAATTTTGAATCCCCTTTTTAAAACCCTTTAAGGCTGGGTTACCCGTTGCTTTTTCCCCCCCACCTTTACTTCCTTCAACTTTTCCCTTAATAGTTTGGATACAACCCCTGGAACCCGTTTTTTTTTAAATTACCTTTTGTGGGTTACCCCTTGGGGGGTTCAATGACAGCCTTCTGGGCATCTGCCAATCAACTTTCCCCCCTGATTGTGGAGCCCATGAAAAAAATTAAAGGGGGTTTTTTTAAACATTGGGAAACCCCTTTTCGGGGTTTTTTTTTAATTTTTTCTAATTTAGTGATATAAAATTTTGGGTTTTCATTTGGGTTAAGCCTAATCATCAACTTAAAGAAATAAAAACCTTGAAAAAATCCTTTTTGTAATGAAAATTTAAGGTTTGACCCTTTGCACTGAAGAACTGAAAGAAAATTTATTTTTTTATGATAACTTTTTTGAGAAGCACCTTTATCATTAAAGGGGTTTTCCCTTTAAAAAACAGGCTCTAATGTTTTTATATTTTAAAAAGACAAAACACAGCCTTTTAATTTTTTAGGCCGCCTCTCTTAAAACGCTTTGGTCTTTTTTACTATTTAGCATAATTTTTTGAATTTTTGGAAAGTATCTCATGAGAAATTTAAACCCCCCTTTTTGTAAAAGGTTATTTTTTCTTTTTTTTTTTTCTTTAAAAATTAGTTTAAAATTTAAGTTCATTTTTAATTTTTCATTTTTTCTTAGCTATGCTGTGTATTGCAAAGGGTTTTGTACTGACCCCCCCTTTTTTTTGGCCGTAAAAACCCCACTGTAGGGCCCCAGGGATTTTTAAAAAGGGAAAATTTAAATAGAAATGTTTTTTTAAAAAATCTGCTGCTAAAAATTTAAAATATTTTTTTAAAAATAGATGTTTTGCTCTTTTTTTCCCCTTGTATATCTGTTTTTGTCGGGGAAGTTCTGGTATTATCCAGGGATTTAACCTGAAATACACGGCTTCGCTTTTTGTGCTTTTCTTTGGGGGAAAACGTATATCCATAAATCTTTTTTTGTTTACTTTTTTTTACTGCAGAAAAAAAAAAAAGTAAAGTAATGAAAAATAGTTATAGTACATTATTTTTTAATTGTATTATGAAACTTCGGTTTTTTGGAATTTCTTTTTTCATTTAAAGCAAAATTTTAAATTTTTGTCTTTTTCTTTTCCCAATAAGGAGTCATATCTATTGTATGAAATTACTTTATTTCTAAAATTTTAAACCCCTTTACCCTGCTTTTTCCAAATTTTTGTGTGGCTTCAGATCGAATCGGGGTTACTGAAATCGGGGGCCCCCATGAAAAGTCTGAAGCCCCCCAAAAAAAAAAAATAAAAAATCAATATCGTCCCCCCCGTAAGGTGAAAACTGCACCACATTTAACCCCTCCCAACCCTCCAAATTGTGGGGGGCCCACAAATTTCCCCCCATCCCCCCACCTATAAGGGAAAAAACCACAGTGAGCCCTATTTCCCCCCCTCCAAATTGTGTCAGCGCCAAAAATTTATTTTTCAGAAGTGCCAGAAAGTGGAAAAAGGGGCACTTTAAAAAAAAAATTTACCGCGGCTCCAGTCCCGTTTTGCGCCTCCAACAGCCTCATCCTCTTGCTCCCCCCCAACGGGGGGCCCACCCCACTTAAAATATTCCGGCCCGGGCCCGATTACTGCCCCCTTATTGGAAAAGAATCACCGGGGGGCGTTGCTTTTTAGAAAACCACCGGGGAATTTCCCCGGGGGCTGCGGGAGAAAAGGAGGAGTTGGGAGGGGCCGGTAAAAAGTGGGGCGGCCCAATTTAATTAAAAGGTCACAGCCAACACACCCATTGGGGTTGACTCCGGGGGCCCCCTCACCACTGGGGGCCCCAACTTGCCTTGCGGGGCCTGCCCCCTTGGCGGTACCCCACGGGCCCCCAAAAGGGGGTAAAAATTTGTTATTTAAATAGTGGGGTGTTGAGGGCCTCGGTAAGCCTTGTTGGATATGTTCAGGGGCTGTTAGCTACTGATGTAGCTGGAATTTTGTCCTCCCCCTTAGTGTGAGAGAGTTTTTGGGGGCCCGGTTTTTAAAAAAGATTTGGGGGAAGACCGCCCCAAATCCCCCAACCCCCGGGGTCGGGGTTTGGGTAATAAAATGGGGCCAATGTTTTTCGGGGGTTTGGGGGGGTGTGGACCAGGTGTGTTGCAAAGACCGACCTGAGGGGACCCCGTGCTTATAGTATATAGGGGGCCCGTATTCGAAATAATTGACGGTCGACCCCCCCTTTTATTTATCCTCCCCTGGGGTTTTATCGGCTGGCTTTGTCAGGGGGAAAACTGAGCCTTTGGGTTTGTGAAATTTAATAAAGTATTTATTGCTCTATTTTTTTTTATCCCGTGGTTTGATTAGTCTGGTTTTTTAGTAATTAAAAGCGATTTTATTTTATAAGTTTAGAAAAATTTTTTAAGGCCCCCCAAAATTTTTTAAAAGGGTTTTGTTAAAAAAGATTTGTATAAACAGTATATAAGGGTTTTTGAATTAAAATGAAATTTTATTTTTTATTTTTTTTGGGGGGAAGAAACTTTTTGGGCCCCGTAAAGATGTAAACATACTGGGTGGAAAAATGTTCAAATGGGGAAAGGGTTTTTTTTTTGTATTACCAGGTTTACGTTTTAAAAAAAAGCGCAAAGGGAAATTTTAATTTTAAGTTCACCTTTTAAACCCTTTTGGAAAATTTTAAGTCAATTTTGTTTTTTTAAAAGTTTTTTTTTTTTTCTATTCATTTTCTAAAGCTTTGAAAAAAGCCTGCCATGTTTACATTATTCAGAACATTGTTAAAATAAGAAGAATTTGGGGTTTGTTACAGATAGGAACTTATTCCAAGGGGTTTTCCTTCTGTGTTGTTTTAGAACCTATAAATTGCTAATTTGTGATTTAATAAGTTTTCAATTGCTAGAAACCCTTGTAATTGTTTTGTTTGTGTTAAAACCGTGGGGGGCCTTTTTAAGACCAACACTTATGTTGTAAAGGAATTTTTATTGGGTTTCCATTTTAAAAGGGGGCTTTTTTTACAGTAATTTTTTTGGTGGTTTACCAGGGCAAGTTCGGTGGATCCCCTTTTGTGGGGAAAAATCAAAGGGGGTCACTTTGAGTTGGTCTATTTTGTCATGCAGATTTACAAATTTAAAAGTTTTTGTATTTAAAAAAAAAAAAAAAACAAAGACACGTATTTAAAATAAATTTCAAGATTTTTTTTTTAAAAATAAATACTTCCAAACATTTCAGGGATTTTAAAAAACTTGCACCAAAATGACTTATTAGCACATGTTTCATAATTGTCAAACTATTAAAACCCCTTTTAAGGGGCCGGGGACTTGAGTTATCGTAATAAAATAAAACATTTCACAAATTTTTAAAACCGTGCGTGCATGTACTCTTCCATAAATTTCGTTTTGATCCCTTTAAAAAAAAAATTTAGCATGTTTTCCTTGTTAGTAAGTTTAAATCCAGTTTTAAAAAACAGGACAATTGGGGAAGTGTGAAAGGCCATGCTAAATTGGGTTTGTTACGAATCACTTTTTTCACTTGTTACTGTCCAAAAAACCAAAACATTTTGGGTTCTTTTAGCACTGACCATAAAACCGAAGGGTTTTTAGAAACATAATAGATAAATTTTTTAAAGGAAATTCTAGAACACGAAATATGGGTTTTGGGAAAGGCCATTGTTACAAGCTTGAGACAGGGTTTTAAGGTTTTTTATATAACAATTGTGAAGATAAAGGGCCAGTGAACCCATATTTTTTTAAAATTTTTGCCCCTTTAAGATTTTTTTGCATTTTTTTTTTATTTTTCAAATTTTTTCTCCTTCAGATTTATTTTTTTTTTTATTTTTTTTTTTTCAAATTTTTTCCTTCAAGATTTATTTTTCATTTTTTTTTTTTTTGCTTTGGTCAGTCAAGGGGTTTTTTTGAAACGAAGCAATTTTGATTGACTTTGGGTCCTGGGAAAACCCCAATTTTTCAAATATTAGTTTTTCTTCGTCCAGTCAACATCACCCCCTGTCCTATTTGATGCTTATCATATCAAATTAAGCCTTTTTAAACCCTTACAAAAGCAAGGGTTTTTTTTTTTTAAATAAGCTTTGTAAGACTTAGGGCCTTGGGGCCCTTTTTTAAATTTTTGCTCCTTACAAATTTTTTGCTTTATTTTTTTTTTTTTTTGCTTAAGGATCTGTACAGAGGGTTTTTATGGGTTTTAAAACTGTGAATATTGTGAAGGCCTAAGGGCCTGAGACACTATTTTTTTAAAAATTTTTGCGTTTGCTACCACTGTCAACCATGATTCTTGCTAGCTATTTGACGTTAAAAAACCCTGAAGCCTTTTTTAACCCCCCCTTACAAAAATGTACAGAGGGTTTTTTTTGTTTTTTTTAAAAAATAAAATTTTGTAACTGACTTGGGGCCTGTGAGACACCTTTTTTTTTAACATTTTTGCCCTTAAAAGATTTTTTTTTCTTTATTTTTTTTTTTAACATTTTTGCCCTTCCAATTTTTTTTACATTTAATTTTTTTTTTGTTAAAAGGTCGTTCGAGGGTTTTTTATTTTTTTTGAAAACTTTTGTGAAATGGGGAAAATAGGGTCCCTGTGGAAGCCGGCAATTGGCACGGGCAGCCCGGGAAAAAAAAAAAATACTGAAATTAAAAAATATGTGCGGCCGTTAACCACGCATAGTTTCCAAAAAATTTTTGGCGGGTTGCTTCAAACCCCTCAAGGCATTTGAAGTTAAATTTTCCCCCAGACCAAATGCCAAAGTATAGCCCGGGATCTAGGTTCTTTTCACAGGCTATTTTAAAGGTGCTTGCCCCTAAATATAAAAGAAGGCCGTTGGGGCGTTTTTCCCCCGGGGGTATATTCAAAAAAAAATTTGGGCTCAAATTTTTTTGCAAACCTCAAATTTTAAATCCCATGCGTACCAGAAAGCCCTTTTTTTGGCCGGCCCTACCCATGAAGGGTTTTTGAACCACTATTTCAACAAAAATTGGTTACAAATTTTTTAACATACCCTGTGTTTGGGGACCTTTCATGTAAATCCCCAGAACCCCCCGGGTCCGGGAATCAGCCTTTTTATTTTTTTTTTGATCACCATTAAAAAAAAAATTTGGGGCATTTTGGAGAGGTCCCCCGCCTATTTTGGCACGGGCCCCAAACCTATGAAAAAAAAAACGATTTTGTTTGAAATTTAAACAAAAATTTTGCGTCCCAAATTTTTAAAATACCGGGACAAAAAATTTTTAACATACCTGTGTTTTTTGGACCTGTACAAAATTTTTAAAACCTGGTTTCGGACTCTTTTTTTTTAAAGTCGTACCAGAAGCCCCCCAGTGCCATGTACTTTTACTAAAATTTTCACAGCGGGTTTGGGACCTTCATAGCTTTGGTTTTCCCCAGGTATTAAAAAAAACGTGGAAAAAACTGAAAAACCCGAGGCCCGAGGAAAATTTTCGGAGCTTTTAAAGGGGGGTTTTAAAAATTTTTCGAGTCTATGAACCTTTTAAAACAAAACGGTAGCGCACCCAAGGCGAACGACACCCGGGCCTTGCACCTTTAAACCCGGGAGTTTTAAAAAAACCTCTGCCTTAACAATAAAGTAAGAATCGTGGCGCCCCTGCATTGTGGGTAAAATGATACCCAAAAATTTTTCCCTTTGGAAAGAAAATAAAAAATCGTGAGTACAACTATTTATTTCCCCAAAAATCCCCGACTACACAAAAAACTATTGCCTAAGGGCGGCCCCCCCGAGAATTTCTGGATGTGCGGTCAAGGGGCCCCCTTTCCTTGGGCCCATTGTTTGGCCGTGAATGCTGACATTTCCCCGGGGCTTATAGTTGTGTAAATGCCTGGGGCTCGTGTATCGGCCCCTAGGGTTAAAGGGGTGATCTTTTAATTTTTTTTCAAATTTATAGCCCCACGTTCTCAGGCAGCAGGTTTATTTCACAGAATTTGGGACTGTACATTTGCATAATTTTGTTTAAAATCGCACAGTTCTGCGATAATGTCGGGTGTTGGACACGCATTATCAGTCTCTTTTACGTGTCGCAGAAAGAATTTAGTCTGTTCTGCGAGAGTTTTTTATGCAGTACTGTGCAGACATGTCAAGAAACATTTTGGTGTGTTCACCAGTCCTTACGGGTGTTGGTGTGTAGGTGATCGACCATCATCCTTCTGCTTCTTACTTACACGACGGCGCGATACCGCGCGTTTCTTTGACGGTAATGCATCGGCTGGGAAATTTGGGAGCTGGCTCTCGCGCTGCTATTTGCAGATCTGTAGCTTGACACAGACGTATATTCTTAAGCCTACTATCTCAGTATTCCCGGGGTGTGCGGTTGGCGCGTCGCTTTCTCCACGATCTGCGACACAAACCCTGTGAAAGAGGCTCCGTTCTCCTCCGTTCTGTTCTCAAATATAATTGCGCTGTTGCAAACTCGCGAATGACGATCCTCCGTAACTAAAGAAAAGTACGTGGTGTAGTTAACCCCTAAGTGGGGGAGATATAGGAAGAGCTACATGAGCCACTTTCTCTGATTCAACGCGATATTTGTAAAGCAACTAGCACCGATTTATCTGTGAAACCGATGCATGATTGTTTGTATAAATACACTTAGAGCGGCCTTGACATTTATACTTACAAGTATTCCCGGGTGCTTTGGGCTTACAGGAATGCTGAATTAACAGACATCTCGCTGCACGGGCGCCACCGTATGGGGCTTTTTTTCTCAAACTGCAACCTCACGGGCGATACTTAGCGCTGTAAATAAAATATAGCAACATGAATGCGCACAACACTTTTCAAAAAAGATAACTTAACCCCTAATAAAATTATCTACTAGTTCCCGCAGAAAATTTTTACGCGGTATAATACACTACAGAGCGGCGTAGACTTTTTTAAATGCTTACAAGTTAACGGTAGTTATTCAAAAATTGGGAAAAAAACGGTGTGGGGGTGCCACGTTTCTAGGGGTGTTTTTTTAAGCTGCAGCCTCCGCCTTAGTTTAAAATCTGAAAATAAAATTTTAACTATTAGTCCCACAGAATATTCTACACGGGCCCACCCCAAAAAGAAATACGGGTAATATGGTGGGGGTTCTGTCGTGAAATATTTTTCCAAATTTTGCATAAACGCGGTTAGCCGCCGATCCCTCGAAAAACATAATGGATGTTTTTTTCCCCCTAGCGTGGGGGGACGAGGGCTGTTCCCTGCTAGCCCAAAAATGGGTAGCTCACAAGCAATACACTCGCACTTTTTTCACACATCACAGGCACACCCCGATCGAACAGAACAAAAAGTATTTTTTAGTTTTTTTTCAATTTATTTAAGTTTGTTAATATTTGTATAAACAGTTAGCCATGTTTTATATTTGTCTTTATTTGTTTTAAATTCAATAAGGACCCTTTTTTTTTGGACCAGATATTCTCGCGGTCAATATTTGCAGCTTTCACCAGAACAATCGGGTAATTTTTTACAAGTATATAGTGTCCCCTTTGTCCGGGCTGATCGGGTTTGTTATAAAAATAAATTTTTTTCATTCTTTTTTATTTAAAAAGGGACCCTTCAGTACCCTACGAGAAGGGTTTTATTCCCAAAAACCTGTTAGAGAAGGCAACTCTGCTAGGGGGGCACGGCCCAAGTTTCCACCAGTCATAACGCAAAAACCTATGCATAAAATTTTTTAACCCATGACTAGACGGGTAAACGGGGAAAGGAAAATTTATCGCCAAATTTAAATATTAAAATTAATGGGAATCCCCGCTAAAATCCATACATTTAAATTTATTTTAGCTACAGGGTGTTGTAGACATTTTTAATAATATAAACATTTCTCATCAGATACAGATCGCCCAAGGGGAGGGGCTTTTGGAAACCCTGGGCACTGAGTTTGCTCGGCTCGCGATTCCGATTTTGGAATCGGGGAGGACCCCGGGATTCAAGTGGGTTCGTGAACCGGAAAAATCCCCCCAAAACCCCAAAAGGGGGGTTGGAAGCACACGGCTCTGGATAAAAAAGGTGGGGTCCTTGAAACCCGGTGATATAGTGTTTGTATCCTCGACCCTTGCCCCACCGAAAAATAGGGTATATTTTATTTTCGCTTACGATAGCTTTGCAAATTTAGCTTTGGCGTGGGCCCGGTAAAATCTTTCTGGGCGACTAATATTATTTTTTATTTACAATGTTAAACTAACGGCGGGAGGCTGCAGCTTGAAAAAAAATAACACACCCATACAAAACGCCGGCCCTCCAACCGTTTAATTCACCAATCTCGAACTACCACACGTCCAAACTTGAAAGCATATAGTCCGCCTCTATAGTGTACTTATACACGCGGAAAAAAAATTTCTGGGGGTAACAGTAGTTTTATTTTTATTTACGGGTTCAATTTTTTAAAAGTGTTTGGGGCCCCCATTTTTAGCTTATTTTATTTACAGCTGCTAAAGTATCCCCCCTTTGGGGTTGCTTTTTGGGAGAAAACACCCCCATTGGGGCCCCCGTGCAGCGAGATGTCTGTTAATTCAGCTTTTTTCTGTAGACCCCACCCGGGGTATTTGTAAGTTATAGTCTAGGCGTTTATAGTTTTCTTAACAAACAATCAGCTCGGTTTTCACAATAATCGGGGCATAGTTTTACAAATATCGCGTTGAATCAAAAAAAGGGATGTAGCTTTCCTATATCTCCCCCATTAGGGGTTAACAAACCCCACGTATTTTTTCTTATTTAGGGAGATCGTCATTCGCGATTTTGAAACAGCGAAATTAGGGATTTGAGAACAGAACGGGGGTGAGAACGGGCCCTTTCCACCGGTTGTGTCGCAGATGTGAGAAAGCGACGCGCCAACCGCACAACCCGGGAAACTGAGATTGTAGGCTTAAGAATATACGTCTGTGTCAAGCTACAAAACTGAAAATAGCAGCGCGGAAGCAGCACTCCCAATTTAGCCGATGCATTCCGTCAAAGAAACGGGGGTATGCCCGTCGTGTAAGTAAGAAAAAGGATGAGGTCGACCCCTTACCACCACACCCTAGGACTGTGAACACAAAAAAAATTTTTTTCTTGACAGTCTGCACAGTCGTGCATAATAAACTCCGCAGAACAGACTAAAATCTTTCGCGACACTATGAGAACGAAAAGTGCGTGCCCAAACACCCGACATTATCGCAAAAACTGCGATTTTAAAAAAATTTTATGAAAATGTCAGTCAACTTCGTGAAATAAACCCTGTCTGCCTGAGAACGTTTTATAAATTGAAAAAAAATTAAAAGATCACGCTACACCCTGGGGCCCCGATACACGAGCCCCCCAGCGCATTTACACAACTAAAATGACCCTGGAAATGCAGCTTTCACGCGAAAAACAATCGGTCAAGGCATGGAGCCTCTTGACACCACATCCAAAAATTCCGGGGGGCGCCTCTGTAGGCAATAGTGTTTGTGATAGCCCTGGGGGGGTTTGGGATGAATTTTTTACTCACACTTTTACTGTTCTTTCCCAAGGAAAATTTTGGGGAAAAAAATTTATAGCCCACAATGCATGGCGCCACGATTTACTTTTTTGTTAAGGCAGAGGTTTTTGAAAATACCGGTAAATGTGCTCCCCCAGGTGTCGTCCCCTTTGTTGTGCCTACCCGTTTTGTCTATAATTCATTAACTCGTTAAATTTTATCCCCTGAAGCTCCAAAAATTTTCCTCGGCCTCGGGATTTTCATTTTTTTCCACCTTTTTTAAACCTGAGAAAACAAAGCTTTGGGCCCCAATACCCCGGAAAAATATTAGGCTAGAGTACATGGCACTGGGGTTCCCTGGTACGACAGGGAAGCCCGAAAAAGGTGTTAAAAAGTTGTATGGTCCGAACACGGTTTTAAAAGTTTGTACAGGTATCTAAAAAGTTGCTGAAATTTTTTTTTGAATGCTGATCAAAATCTTGCAAGGTTGGCCTTGCCAAAATAGGCCGGGGAACGTCTAACATCCCCTCAATTTTTTTTTGAATGTGATCAAAAAACAATATTATGGTCTAAGACAGGGCCAGGGTTTTTGGTAGACTATGGTCCGAAACACAGTTTTGTTAAAAGTTTTAAAATTTTTTGAGTAGTGTCAAAACCTTTTAAAGGGTGTGGCCGTGCCAAATGGGCTTTCTTCGAAGGGGAGTCGAAACAAGGTATGCTAAAAAAGTTTGCAGCCAATTTTTTTTTAAATACGACAAAAAGTTTTGGGCATGGTACTGGCACGAGTGTTCTGGTATGTCAGAGGGCCAAAACACAGGTTTTTAAAAATTTGTCCTGTTTTTTTGTTGAACGGTACCAAAAAAAGCGCATAGGCGTGGTATTCCCAATCGAACATAATGAAAAGAGCAAAAAAGGGGCCTTTTTTAGCTAAAATTTTTGCTACACCCGTGCGGGACCCTTTAGGTGCGTGGTTGCATGGTGGCTAAAATGTTAAAAAAATGATTAAAACGGATCACCCATCAAAAGGGAAATAGGGTATTTTCCAAACAAAAGCGTACCCTGTTGCCCCACTTAAAACACCTATAGGATGCGCTGAGGGGTCCGGAAACCGCACAGAAACACTGATGTAAAAAGTTAGCCCCAAAAATTTTTTGTTGCATGAGATAAAAAACGATTATTAGGGGTTCGAGACAGGACAGAGTGCTTCGGCATGGTCTGAGGGTCCAAAAAACACATGTATTTAAAAAGTTTGTACCCGATTTTTTTTGAAGCTGATCAAAATCGTTGCATGGTGGGGGCCCGTGCCCAAAATGGGCCTTTCTGGCAGGGCAGAGAGCAAAAACAGCTATTTAAAAAACATTACCTGATTTTTGTGAACGATGCTCAATTCTATGCATAGGTGGGAATGTCCCAAAAATGGGCCCGGGACCGCCCCAACGGGCTGTCTTTTATATCGAGGGCTGCACTTTAAAAAATACCTGTGAAAACAAGAACGCTCGCACCCAGGCTATACATTTGTCTGGTGGCTCAAGCGGAAACTTTAACATAACATCCCTTTGAGGGGGTTTGTAAAGCAACTGCTCATATTTTCTAGTGAATGCGTGTTTTAAACGGCCCGACAAGTTTTTGATTTAAAGTTTTTTTTTTCAGGGCTGTCCCGTGACCAGGCTTGCCCGGGGAAATGTCTACAGGGACCCTATATGTCATTACAAAAGTCTACAGTTTTAAAAATATAAAAACTCCTCTGAAAAATTTCCTTAAGCAAAATAAAAATAATGAAAATAAATCTGTGAAGGAGCAAAAATGTTGAAAAATAAAAAATATAATGCAAAATAAATCTGTGAAGGAAAAAAAAGTTGAAAAATAGGTGTCTCACTGGCCCTTTGCAGTTTCCAAATTCTATCTTTAAAACATAAAAACCCCTCTGTACATTTTTGTAAAGGGGTTAAAAGAGGCTCAGGTTTATATATAAGCTGACAAATGCTGCAATAAGTGATGGTTGACAGGGGTGCGAACGCATAACAATATTTGAAAAAATATGGTTTCCACAGGGACCCTTGGGGCAGTTCACATATGTCTATCGTATTAAACCATAAAAACCCCTCTGTACTAAACCTTAAGCAAAATAAAAAAAAATTATAGGGAAAAAAATTTTCTGTGAAGGAGCAAATGGAAAAATATGGTGCTCACATGGCCCCTATATTTCTTTCCAATATGTCTATCAGTTTAACCCTTATGCCTGGGTACTATCCCTCCAGGGACCTGGCCCGTTGACCGGGGGGGGGTTATACGCCCAAGCCCTTTTAATGCACTTGCGATTTAAGTCGCAATGACGCATTAAAATTTTCCGACCCATCTTACCCGGGAGAGGGCGCCGGATCCCCGGGGTCTGTAAACCCCCCCACCCTCACTCCCGTCGCTGTGAGGGTTTAAATTTCTGAACAGCCAACGCGCCTTTCCACTTTTCACCAACCCGTGGGCTGAAACGGGATCCCGGTAGAACGAGTACCGATGAACCGATCCGGGCCGGGGCATAAAAAGGCAGACCCCCCCTGGATGGCCATCGCCGACAAAACGATCCGAACGCGGGGCACACCGGGTGTATCCGGCTGTGCCCTGCCTGTACCCCCTGGATGGGGTGCAGTAAAGCACCGACCCTGGGCCCGGGCCTAGGCGGGCCCAGAGGGCCGCAGCGGCTGTTGGGCGCGATCAGTCATCACATCGCGCCTTTCACAGGCCCCCGGGGTGTGACCGCTCTGTCCCCTGTTTCCTGACCTCCCGGGTACCTGCCTAAAAACGGGCTGACCCATTACTAGGCCGGTCCTACAACCCGGGAAAAAAAGGGTCTCCCCTAATTGGTGGGGATCGATTTATCATCGATCCCCCGACAGGGCACAGCAGCGATGTACCGCTCTTACCTGTCCGCAACTGGACTGACCCGTTGACCCCATGCAGGGGTCCCCACAATTCTGAGGGTCCCGCGGCGGGCCCAAAAGCCAGATCTCCCTCCGTCGGGCCTTTTGGTTCCCAGTACCTGTGACACCACAACTCCGCTGAAGAAAGAAGAGAGAAAAAAAGAAAGGGGAGAAAAAAAGAAAGAAAAAGAAGAAAAAGAAGAGAGACTAAAAACGGAGTTTTTGGGGGCCCCCCTCCCGCCCCATCCACCCCAATCCCCCCATCCCCCTCCCCCCTTCCCCCTTTTCCCCCTTTTTTAACCCCCCCTTGCACACATTTTGCACGCCCAGCGTTGATTGGTGACGCGTTCACCCATCAACACTCTGCTCTTTTTCTTTTGCACCCCCCTCCGTGCCCTTCCCGCACCGGGAAATTTTTAATGACACCGTCACTTTTCAGAGCCGTTTCCCGCAGTTTTTTTTTTTTCACTCCCTTTCCGCCCCTCCTGTGCCCTTCCCGCACCGGGAACTTTGATATTGACCCCGCACTTTTTAGAGCTCGTTCCTGCGGTTTTTTTTTTTTTTTACCCCACTTTTCCCCCACTCCCCTGCCAATCTAGCAGCCGCGGAATTTGTAAATGACACCATCATTTCAACTCGTTCCTGCTTTTTTTTTTTTTCACACCACTTTTCCCCCACTCCCGTGCGCACTCTGCTCCGCGGAAATTTGATAATGAACCGGATTATCGAGCTCGTTCCTGCCGTTTTTGTTTTTTTTTTCACTCCCCTTTCCGCCCCCGTGGGACTTCCACACCGCGGAAATTGATAATGACACCAGTCACTTTTTCAGAGCTCGTTCCCGCAGTTTTTTTTTTTTCACCCCCCTTTCTGCCACCCCGTGCCACATCCACGCCCGGAAATTTTATAAGTGACGCCCCGTCACTTTTCAAGCTCGTTCCGCTTTTTTTTTTTTTTCACCCCACTTTCCGCCATCCCGTGCGCCATCTAGACCGCAAACTTTATAAGTGACCCGGTCACTTTGAGCTCGTTCCTGCCGTTTTTTTTTTTTTTTTTTTCCCCTTTTTGCCCTCCTGTGGCCCCATCTAGCAGCCGCGGAAAGGGGGAGGCCCGGGCACTTTCAGAGCTCGCTCCTGCCGCTTTTTTTTTCACTCCCCCCCTTTTCCCCCACCCTGGGCCGACCAGGCCGGGAACTTTTTTAGGCACCCACTTTTCAAGCTGTTCCGCATTTTTTTTTTTCATCCCCCTTTCGCCCTCCTGGGGGCCACATCCAGCAGCCGCGAACTTTGAAAGGGCCCGTCCTACGTCGTTTTCCCAGTTTTTTTTTTTACCCCACTTTCCGCCCTCCCCGTGCGCAACCCCGCGGGCGATAATGACACCGGTCCTTTCAGGCCTTTCCTGCCGTTTTTTTTTTTTTTCACTTCCCTTTCCCCACCCTTCGCCCATACCCAAAACCCGGGAACTTTTTTAAGTGACCCGGCACTTACGAGCCGTGCCGTGGTTTAGACTTTTTTTTACGGCATTTTTCCCCATTCCTTCTTTTCTTTTTGCTTTTTTCGCAAGTTGCACCAACCACTTCCCCCCCCCACACCACAGTTATAAAAAAAGTTCCACAAGCACCCCATTCACAAAAAAAAAATCCCGCTCGTCACTTCTTCCCAAAAAACCCCTATTCAGTGGGAAAAGGCAACGTTTTTTTTTCCTCCGACACTAAGCAGGAGGGATCCCACATTTCTTTTCTTTTAATTTTTCATCCCCTTTTTTCTTCTTCCTCCCCTTCCCATCTTCCCCCCGGTCCCCGGAAACCCCCCACGCGACGCCCAGGACAGAAATGAGGCAGCGCCCACCCCCCCGAAAATGAACCAGCGCACCCCCTCTTCGGAAAACCCCAAAGGACCCCGCCCCCCGAAAATTTCGGCCCGATTCCCGATTTTTGGGAAATAGGAATCAAATTGACACCACGGGGCCCCAAGAAATAACTTTTTAAAGTTTTTCTCTGAGGATTTTTTAACCTCGTGGTGGGGCAAACAAATTTTACCCGGCAATTTTGGCGCAAAACCCCTGTCATCATTTCCAATGTCTCCTTGGGGAGGTAAATATGCATTTTTGGGGGGGTCCTCCTATGGGGACCCCGAAGAAGCAGAACTTCGGCAAAAGGGGGTGTTGATTTTTTTAAAAACATCCCTGTTCCCAATGGGCATGGTCGGCGCTTTTTGGGGGCCCCTCCACAAATTTCCCGCATTATAATGATAATTTCACAGTGTCCCCCCACAAAATACCCCAATTTTACCGGGGCTTTTAAAAATTCGGCCGGTCATCGAAAACTTTAGCAAAAATTTGCTGAAGGCGTGCCCCAAGGGGCATCTGCTGTGAGTCCTTGGTTCATTTTTAAGGGACGGCTCAGTTCCCCAGTCCTGCCCACAAGAGGGCAAGGCGGAATTAAATTACAAGCTGGCAGAGACCTCAGGGACCGCCAGTTTAAATTTTCGAAGAAAGGGCACCGGTTGAACCCCTTGGGGGTTTCCCCCCCCCGGGGGTATGGGAAAATGGGGGGATTTGGGGCCCCACTGCTGGTAAAAATTATCCCTTTACCCGAAACTTTTTTTCCAGCGTCCCCCACAAACCCTCTCTGGCGAGGACCGCAGCTTTTCGGTACCCCCTCCGCAAAAATCAGAAGGCCTCCCAAACGCTCTTTGGGGGAAGCCAAAAGGGTAGAACAGAGCCCAAAGTACGACCCCGTTGGGGTCAATACAAAACAAAGGGAGCCTTCATTGCCACCTACATGGGGATCACGCCCTCACACTGCGGGGTAAACCCCTACACAGGTCCGCAAACCGGACGTGTACTGGGTAAATAAAAACATGGGGGGGGGTTTACTCTCTATCAACCCCCCCAAACCCAACAGGCTTTGGAAAGGCCAAAGGGGGGTCAAGAACTGCCTGCACATCGTCCAAATGGCAATGCTCAACGCTTTTCCCCGGGGGCCCGATGTCACGCAAAACGATCGACCCTTCAGTTTCCCGGGGGGATGGGTTAAGGCCTGAGTTTGGGCTCAGGAAACAGCGGGCCCCGTATTTTAAAAGAAAGGGGTCGTTCATCCGGGCCATTTCCCGGGGGTGGCCCGCCAACTGGAAGCAAAAGGGGAAGCCCAAAAAAAGGGCCGAGTTGTTCAAAAGGGGAATACCAAGACACCACTTACCAAAGCAACCGCCCGAAAAAACCGGCCTTTGTGAGGATTTTTCAAATTGACCCCCCTCAACAAATAATTTACTTTACAGGGAAAAATAGTTTCCCAAAAAGGGGGGCACTTTTTAAAAGTTTTTCCCTTGGGGCTATTTTAAAATTATTCAATTGGGGGTTTTTTTTTTGTTTGGCACATCAGGACCTGCAAACGGAACAGAAAGCCCAGCAACCTTTCAGTCTGCTTCCAAAACGTCCGACCCCTTGGCCCCGACTTTTGGCCCAAACGTTTTTTTAAACCTAAGGGGGGCCCAGTGTACCGGCAAATTTTACAAACTTTTTTTGGGTCCAATTTTCCCTCTTTTTCCCCTTTGGAAAAAAAAAATTGGGGGGGCCAAAACATCATTTTGGGAGGATTTAAAAGGGTTTTTTTATTTTTACCCTGGGGGGTTTTAAAATTTGGAAACCGGGGGGGTTTAAAAAGCTCACCACACACCGTGTTCCTTTGGGGGCAGTTCCAAAAAGGGGGCCATTGGGGGTTTCCATGTTTGGCACATGAGGGGCTCTGCTAACGGAACATGACCCCGCAACCATTCCCTCAAAATCGCTTCCAAACCACTGTTCCCTTCTCGCCCGCCACCCCAACAGGGTTTTTCCCCCCCCATATGGGTATCTGATCGGCAAATTGGACAACAAATTTTGTGGTCCAATTTCTCCTGTTACCCTTTGGGAAAAAAAAAATTGGGGGCTAAAACATCATTTTGTGAAATTTTTTTTTTTTTTTTATTCACGCCAGGGCATTTAAACTTTAGTGAACACTTGGGGGGTTTAAAATGCTCACCACACACCTAGAAAATTTTATTGGGGGTTAGTTTCCAAAATGGGGGGCATTTGTGGGGGTTTCCACTGTTTAGGGAATAGGGGGTCTGCTAACGGAACATGACCCCGCAGACCATTCCTCAAATCCATTCAAAACGCACTGCTTCCCTTTTGTGCCCTGCCATGCGCCCAAACAGTGGTTCCCCCCCAAAAATATGGGGTATCAGCGACTAGGAAAATTGGACAACAACTTTTTTGGGCCGTTCTCCTGTTAACCCTTTTGGGAAAAAAAAAATTGGGGGCTAAAACATCTATTTTTGGGAAAATTTTTTTTTTTTTTTTTTCACGCCAGGCATATAACTTGTGAAACACTTGGGGGTTCAAAATGCCCCACACAAATAAAAAGTTCCTTTGGGGGTCTAGTTTTCCAATTTAGGCACATCAGGGCCCTCCAAACGCGACATGTCGTCCGTTCGCAATTCCAGCCAATTTTGGTTTGGAAAAGTCAAACGGCGCTCCTTCCCTTTCAAGCCCTGCCGTGCGCCCAAACAGTGGTTCCTCCCCACATATGGGGTATCAGCGTACTCAGGATAAGTTGGAAAACAACTTTTGTGGTTCAATTTCTCCTCTTACCCTTGGGAAAATAAAAATTTGGGGACTAAAACATCATGCTTGTGGAAAAAATATGATTTTTTTTCTTCACGGCTCTACATTACAAACTTGCGTGAAGCACTTGAGGGTTCAAACTACTCACCACACATCTAGATAAGTTCCTTAGGGGGTCTAGTTTCCAAAATGGGGTCACGTGTGGGGGGTTTCCACTGTTTAGGCACATCGGGGCCTCTCCAAACGCGACATGGCGTCCGTTCTCAATTCCAGCCAATTTTGGTTTGGAAAAGTTAAACTGCGCTCCTTCCATTCCGAGCTCTGCCGTGTGCCCAAACAGTGGTTTTCCCTCACATATGGGGTATCGGCGTACTCAGGAGAAATTGCACAACAACTTTATCAGTCCTTTTTCTCCTTTTTCCCTTGTGAAAATAAAAAAAATGTTTGTAAAAGATCATTTTTGTGATTAAATAGTAAAATGTTAATTTTTTCCTTCCATGTTGCTTCAGCTCCTGTGAAGCACCTGAAGGGTTAATAAACTTCTTGAATGTGGTTTTGAGTACCTTGAGGGGTGTAGTTTTTAGAATGGTGTCACTTTTGGGTATTTTCTGCTATATAGACCCCTCAAAGTGACTTCAAATATGAGGTGGTCCCGAAAAAAAATGGCTTTGTAAATTTTGTTGTAAAAATGAGAAATCGCTGGTCAACTTTTAACCCTTATAATTTCCTAACAAAAAAAAATTTTGTTTCCAAAATTATGCTGATGTAAAGTAGACATGTGGGAAATGTTATTTCTTAACTATTTTGTGTGACATATCTCTCTGTTTTAAGGGAATAAAAATTCAAAGTTTGAAAATTGCAAAATTTTCAAAATTTTTGCCATATTTGCATTTTTTTCATAAATAAATGCAAGTTATATGGAAGAAATTTTACCACTATCATGAAGTACAATATGTCACGAGAAAACAATCTCAGAATCGCGAAGATCCGTTGAAGCGTTCCAGAGTTATAACCTCATAAAGAGACAGTGGTCAGAATTGTAAAAATTGGCCCGATCATTAACGTGCAAACCACCCTTGGGGGTGAAGGGGTTAAAACATAAAAACTCCTCTGTACATTATTGTGAAGGGGTTTAAAAGAGGCTTCATGGTTGATATGATAAGCTGATCAGAATAGCTAGCATCATGAGAGCTGCTATGGTTGACAGTGGTAGCGAACGCAATAACTAATATTTGAAAAATATGGTGTCTCACATGGACCCTATATGTCAGATCACAATATGTCTATCAGTATTAAAACATAAAAACACCTCTGTACATGATCCTTAAGCAAAATAAAAAATATAATGTAAAATAAATCTGTGAAGGAGCAAAAATGTTGAAAAATAAAAAATATAATGCAAAATAAATCTGTGAAGGAGCAAAAATGTTGAAAAATAAAAAATATAATGCAAAATAAGTCTGTGAAGGAGCAAAAATGTTGAAAAATATGGTGTCTCACATGGACCCTATATGTCAGTTCACAATATGTCTATCAGTATTAAACCATAAAAACTCCTGTCATCTAAGCTTGCTAACAATGTGTCCTTCCACACCATATTTTCAGTGATTCTCCCAGCAGATGTCCTTTAAAACTTATATCTATTATGTTTGCTAGAAACCTTCGGTTTTATGGTCAGTGCTAGAAGAACACACATAAATGTGTTGGTTTTTGGACATGTCAACAATGCTGATAATAAGTGAGCTATCTGTAACAAACCTAATTAGCATCGACCTTCACACATTCTCCCAATTGTCCTGTTCATTTTAAACTGAGCATCTCTAAACTTACTAACACACGGCTCAACATGCCTCAATTTTTTGTTGAATGGTGATCAAAATCGAATATTATGGACTAGAGTACATGGCACCGCACAGGTATGTTAAAAAGTTTGTGAAATAGTTTTATTTTAGTTACAGACTAACAGTACACAGATCTCCTGGCCTTAAAAGAGGCTTATATAGTCATGACAATTCATGTCAACACTGCTGCTAATAAGTCATTTTGGTGTCACAGTTAGTTCAATGCCTGAAATGTCTTTGAGATGTATTTATTTATTACAAAAAAAATCTTGTAATCTTGTTTTACAATATCATGTCATTGCTTTTTTTTTTTTTTTTTAAATACGAATAAAGCATTCTGTAATATTGTAATATCTGCATGTACATAATATGACCAACTCATAATGTGAGCTCGCGTTGACTTTTCCCACACAATAGACGGATTACCGAACTTGTCCTGTGTGAAACACACACAGATAAATTACTGCTGATCATAAAAGACCCTTATAAAATGTGAAACACACACATAGATAAATTACCTTTACATACATATAGTGTTGGTCTTAAAAGGCCACCCACTGGCTATACACAATACAACACTAATTACTATATGTGGTTTCTAGCAATTGAATTACTATATATAAATAACATCAAACTTCACGCAATTGTATTAGACTTCTAAAACAACACAAGACAGGTACACACCCCTTGGTAATAAGTTACCTATCTGTAACAAACCATGCCAAGATTCTTCTTAGTATACAATGAATTGCTGAGATAAGTGTAGATACAGTGGCAGGCTATTTCATAAGACTTCTAGCAAATGAATATGAATATGAATAAACTCTGAATAAAACTATAAGTTGAGCGTCATAATTCCAAATGTGTTATAAGGTGATACTTCAAATTAAATTGCCTTTGCAGCTGTAGTTTAAAACGTATAACCTGGATAATACTAAAAAATAAACACCTTTTACCAGCTTGATACAGCTTTCCACCACAGTAGTGCTTTACATGCATTTACTGGGTCCTTAAAAGTTTCTCTCCACAAAAAAGTATAAAATCAAGATTCACTCTTTAATTCACTAAAAATCCTTATATACTAGTTATATACAGAAGTCTGTATTTAACTAGAACTCCTTATACATTTACTGGGGCCTTAAAAGTTTCTTCCTGAGACTTATAAAATCAAGAATCGCTCTTTAATTCACTAAAACACCACAGACTAATCAAATCCACGGGATAAAATATAAATAGAGACGAATAAATCACTTTGATTGAAATTCACAAATCCAGCAGCTCAGATTTCCCAACCTGATCAAAGTCCCAGCCAAAAAAAAAACATTTTTATAAAAATGTTTTTTTTTTTGGATTTATGTCTAGTTAGTTACTCGCAATAAAATGAGGACCCTTGACGTTGGGTTGCGAGCTTATCTGCTTTGGCCAAAATAGTAACTAATACCTCATCTGATGCATTTATCATATGCATCATTTTTTGCACTTTTTATCATATTTTGCAGGGTGCACCCGGGCTCTTTTTGATGGCTTGGTTTTTTGTGTTGTGCACATTCAGTGCTGACCAGCCCGCCTTCCATCATAGGCGTTTAAAATAGGCTGTTATCCAGACACTGTGCATGACATTTATGTTTTAAGCAACTTGTATCTGTGTGTTTTTTTTCCCACTAAGCAGTTAACACCTTCATCATCACTGTTTTTGTGATAGGGTGGCTGCCTTTATCAGTGGTTAAACACCTGTTGCTTCTCCAGCCTTTATCCATGGGAGCCTGCTGCATCCTGCTAGTGCATTTGGTCATTTGATCAGACTGGATATGATTGTTTTTCAAAGTCCAGCCAGATCAAATCCCAGGGAGACGGATTAAATGATAGGGGGCGTGTCGACCTGTCAGATTTGAGTTTGACGAATACTGGTGCCCCTATACTACTTATATGGACTGTTTATTTTCTGCTTGTTTTCACTTTGTGCTGGAAAAGGCTGTTTGTTTGTTTTGCCATCCAGAGAAGTTAATGCAGTTTCAAGAAACTTGCTTGGACATTTCAGCAATACCGCTTCCTGTGCCTACCTCAACCGCAGCAGAGTGAGTACAGATCCCTACAATTGGTGGAGAATGAGGTCACAAATCCCAAGAGGCAGTGTGACTGCCGATACCGCTTGTCCTGGGTGAAAACGGCTGCATGAGGGAAATCTGACAATATGAAGGACCTGCTGAAACACCTGGTCCAAGCGCAGCAGCAACAGCAAGAGACCAACAGGCTATTGTTACACCAGATCCAACAGAGCCAGCAGGAGCAGTGGCTGCAGATCCAGCAGAGCCAGCAGGAGAAGCGGCAACAGATGCAGCTTCTGGCATCTGCCATCCAAGGCCGGACGAGCGCCCCAATCCAAAGTCCGGTTGATGACTCTTATATAAGGAAGATGGTAAGAAGAGCATTGCAAAAGATGACCCCAGGGGATGATGTCAGGGCGTTCCTGGTGGTGTTTGAGAGGGTGGCGGAGCGGGACAAAATTGACTCTGGAGCAGTGGACGAGGTTCTGGTTCCATATTTGACAGGTGAACCGCAGAAGGCGTATTATGACTTGGCGTTGCAGGATGCAAAAGAATATGCCAAGCTAAAGGCTGAAATCTTTGGCACGTTTAGGAGTAACTTTGACTGTCAGGGTGCAACAGGTGCATGAGTGGGTGTATCACAATGACAAACCTCCCAGGTCCCAAAGGTTTGATCTCCTACACCTGGTCCAAAAAATGGTTGCAACTTGAATCCTCCTCCCCAGCACAGATGGTGGAGAACGTTGTCATGGACAGATTAGTGCACACCCAGCCCAGGCAGATGCAATCCTGGGTTGCCCAGGGAGATCCCCTTAATGCCGATGACCTAGTGAGCTAAATGGAGAGGTACCAAGCAGTCGAGAGGTCCATGGGTAAGCAAGGGGTTGTAGCATCTAGTGATGAGCGAGTATGCTCATTGCTCAGGTTTTCCCGAGCATGGTCTCCGAGTATTTGGAAGTGCTCAGAGATTTAGTTTCTGTTGCCGATTTGCAGCTACTTGACAGCCTGAATACATGTGGTGATTGCCTGTTTGTTAGGGAATTCCCACATGTATTCAGGCTGTCAAATAGCCACAAATCATGCAGCTATGGCAACAGAAACTAAATCTCTGAGCACTTCCAAATACTCGGAGACCACCCGAGCATGCTCGGGGAAACCCGAGCAACGAGTATACTCACTCATCACTAGTAGCATCCCCATACTGGGGTTCCCAAAATGGGGCTGACACCCAAAAGATGGGAGCTAGAGCCACACCTTGGGGGCATCCTAGAGCACTGGAGTTAGTGGCCAAGGTCCCTTCCCATAGTGAAATTTGTTGGAAGTGTCATACCCATGGCCACATAGCCGCTCATTGTCCCATGTCCACTGAGTCAATGGACTGCAGCACATGACGGCTCTGCTTGTGTTGTGCCTATCCGGCCTGCAGTGCTGTTCCCCAAAGAGAGGGGCCGCATTCATGCCCCTTGACAGTAAACAGAGTGCAAGTGACTGGTGTGCTGGACTCAGGAAGTTTGATAACCCTAGTGAGGGCCACAATTCCACATCTGGAAAGAGGCTGGGCATCCGCTGTATCCATGGTGAAATGAAGTACTACCCTGTGGCCCAGGTGGTCATAAACACAAACTGTTTCACCGAGTTCCATGAGGTCGGGGTGGTCAAGGACCTATTACACCCTATTATAATAGGGCAGGACTTTGTATTATTTTGGGACTTGTGGGGAAAAGGGAGGATGTCTGGTTGCACGGACAACAGCCAGGTTGCTCCTAAAGAAACCTCATTGCAGGCTGCAGATGACAGGTTTCCGTTTTGTTGGCTTGGTGGCAAAGAGGATGAGGCAGCATCCATTGAGGCCAATGTCCCTGAGCTGGAGGTGTCCGGAGGAAACTTTGGGACCGCCTAACTCAGGTATTTAACTCTAAAAGGGACATTTCTGTTATGTTTCGGTAGCTGAGGAGAAACTACAAAAAATAGCCAAAGTAGCAATACACCAGAAAGGCTGGAAACTAATGGATTGCAGTAACCTAAACTAACCGCCACACTAGAAGTAGCCGTGGAGCGTACCTACGGTGATCCTAGACGCCTCGTCACAGCCGGAGAGATAGCTACACCAAAAGGCACAAAGATGAATGCTATCTGCCCCGGAGCAGAATCCCCAAAGAAATAGGAAGCCCCCGAACATGTAATGGCGGTTAGACAAGAAGAAAACACGGACACAGACAGAGAATAGAATGAGCAAATGCTGGGGCCCAATCTGTCTAGATAGAAAAGTATAGGAAAGAATTCTGACTTCAACCCAAAAAAAACCCTGACAAAAATACCAACACTTCTGATTAACAAAAAAACCTGCGATCACACGATCTCTACCACCTAAATCACATCTCTGGTGTAACACACAGCAACACAGCAAATAAAAAGTGACAAAGGAACAAAGCAAAAATGCAAACACACAATGAGCACAATTGCAGCTCAAGACCCTAAAAGGGGACAGGCTGCAGTCCATGCAAGCAGCAAACCAGCAGTGAAAATCAAACAGAGGAAAAACAAAACAAAACACTTATCTGAATGAGAGCAGGAAAGCAAGATGTTCTCCAAGCAAGAGCAGGAGGAACAATTGATTACCGGCAAGGCTGCTGGGAACTCAGGTCACTTATATCATACCATTCAGAGCCAGCTGAAGGCCATTCAGTAATTAGTTCATTACCCTCAGCAACCACCAGAGGGAGCCCCAGCTCAGAAGTCACCTCCAAGGTATTCACAACAGTACCCCCCCCTTGAGGAGGGGTCACCGAACCCTCACCTGCGCAACCAGGCCGATCAGGATGAGCTCGATGATAGGCACGGATAAGTCTCCCAGCATGGATGTCCGAAGCAAAACCCAAGAATTGTCCTCCTGACCATAACCTCTCCACTTAACCAAATACTGGAGTTTCCGTCTAGAAAAACGAGAATCCAATATTTCCTCAACCACATACTCCAAATTGCCCTCAACCAAAACAGGATCAGGAGGCGCAGCCATAGGAACCACTGGCTCGACAAACCTCTTCAATAAGGACTTGTGGAACACATTATGGATCTTAAATGTCCCTGGAAGAAGCAAATGGAAGGAAACAGGATTTATAATTTCCATGATCTTATAAGGTCCAATGAACCTTGGCTTAAATTTTGGAGATGCAACCTTCATAGGGATATTTCTTGAGGACAACCAAACCAAGTCCCCCAATTTAAAACGAGGACCATCAGTCCTATGCCGGTTGGCAAACCGCTGGGCCCTCTCTTGAGAGAGAGACAACCTCTCCACTACCTGGTCCCAAATCTGCTGCATACGCTGCACAATAGAGTCAACCCCTGGACAGACAGAAGCCTCCGCCTGTCCTGAAGAAAATCGAGGGTGAAACCCAGAATCGCAGAAAAATGGAGACATCAAGGTGGCAGAGCTAGCCCTATTATTAAGAGCAAACTCAGCCAAAGGCAAAAAAGAGACCCAGTCATCTTGATCAGCAGACACAAAACATCTCAAATAAGTCTCCAAGGTCTGGTTTGTTCTCTCGGTTTGTCCATTGGTCTGAGGGTGAAATCCAGAGGAGAAAGATAACTGAACACCAAGTTTAGAAAAAAATATCCTCCAAACTCTGGAAACAAACTGGACTCCTCTGTCAGACACAATATTTTCAGGAATGCCATGTAACCGAACCACAAGCTGAAAGAACAAAGGCACCAATTCGGAGGAGGAAGGCAACTTAAGTCATGGCACAAGATGTATCATCTTGGAAAACCTATCACAGATTACCCAGATAATGGTCATTCTCTGAGAGACAGGAAGGTCGGAAATAAAATCCATAGAAATATGGGTCCATGGCCTCTTGGGTACAGGTAATGGCATTAACAAACCACTAGAACGAGAGCAAGGCTTGGAACGAGAGCAAGTCCCACAGGACTGCACAAAGTCCCTGACGTCACGAGACAAAGTAGGCCACCAAAAGGACCGACTCACCAAGTCTCTGGTACCAAAAATCCCGGGATGACCAGCCAACGCGGATCAATGAATCTCAGACATCACACTCTTTTTCCACTGGTCTGGGACAAACAATTTCCTAACAGGGCAGCGCTCAGGATTATCCTCCTGACACCCCTCCAGAGCCAGTCTCAAATTGGGCGAGATGGTGGAAAGAACTACACCCTCTTTCAAAATAACAGCAGGATCAGATAACTCAGGAGAATCTGCAAAGAAACTCCTCGAGAGGGCATCTGCCTTAATATTCTTAGTGCCCGGAAGAATAGAAACCATAAAATTAAAACGTGTGAAAAACAAGGCCCACCTGGCCTGTCTAGGATTAAGTCGCTTGGCTGACTCAAGATAAACCAGGTTCTTATGGTCCGTGAGGACCACCACCTGATGTTTGACTCCTTCCAGCCAATGTCTCCACTCGTCAAAGGCCCACTTCATGGCCAATAACTCCCGATTACCCACGTCATAATTAAGTTCAGTTGGAGAAAATTTTGGAGAGAAAAAGGCACAAGGGTTACTCTTATAGGTCTCTGGATCCCTTTGGGACAAAACGGCACCTGCCCCATTCTCAGAGGCATCAACCTCCACCTGAAACGGCAGAGAAATATCAGGCTGCCGTAGAACAGGAGCAGAAATGAATCTCTGCTTAAGTTCCTGAAACGCAGAAACTGCCTCAGGAGGCCAATTCACCACATCGGAACCCTTTTGGTCAAATCAGTCAATGGTTTAACAATACTGGAGAAATTACCAATAAATTTGCGATAAAGATTGGCAAAACCCAAAAATCTCTGAAGAGCCTTCAATGAAGTAGGTTGAACCCAATCACAGATGGCCTGAACCTTGATAGGTCCATTTCAATAACAGACAAAGACAAAATGAATCCCAGAAATGAGACCTTCTGTACGCCAAAAAGACACTTTGATCCCTTCATATACAGTGCATTCTCTCTCAAAATCTGGAACACTGTGTCACGCTGTATAGCAGATATATATATATGTGATGACAGTAATCTATATCAAAAGGGCAACATACAATATAACATGCGCATAGATATATGATAACATAGAATTACCTGACAGAAAGTCCAGTGGGTCAATACGGAATCCGTTATACGCTGTCTCCGGCTAGAGGGTGACCGGGGTCTATGCTGACCCTAAACTGGGGTCCTAACTAATCCCTCTACCTGGAGGTACTGTTAAAGGTACAGAGGTCCAGGCCACCAGCGTAAACCCTGTCTCCTATCAATCCCTGCCAACTGTAATCTAGCCCTAAGAAGGACCCTGATTACCACCAAAGGGAATGAACAGGTAACGGTTAATGAACAGAAAGACATACAAGAAAGACAAGAAATAAAGTAAATAAAGTCTTACATACAACACTCACACACAGTAGGAACACCTAAGGTCTCAGAGATAAACTATAAGCTATAAGAGTAAAAACAACTAAGGAGCTCTTAGCTTAAGTATTCTCAGAACCGATCCAGTCTGCTAGACTACATAAAGGCTTTCACCGGCATCTAACAAGCAGACTGGCAGGTATATGAAGGAATCTAATTAGAACATAATCAAAAGCAGCCGGGCGAGGCTGGACCTAGTCTTAGCAAAGAGCTAGGTAAAATTAACTCCCTCATTACCAAACACAAAGAAACAGCAACTCAGCTGTGAGAAGTCAGAGTGTGTAATCGCGACGATCCTTGTGGCGATACACCCATGACAGTACCCCCCCTCTCTACGAGGGGACTCCGGACCCTCAGGGCCAGGTCTGCCCGGGTGAGTTGTGTGAAAGGTCCGAACCAATCGATCTGCGTTAACATCAGACGCAGGGACCCACGTCCTCTCCACAGGACCATACCCCCTCCAATGAACCAAGTACTGAAGGGATCGGCGACTGAGACGTGAGTCAATGATTTTCGACCCATGAAATTCCACGTTATCATTGACCACCACTGAAGGCGGAGGTAGAGGTAACGGTATGACTGGTGCCACATACTTTTTAAGTAATGACTTGTGAAACACATTATGAATTTTAAACGTAGGAGGGAGGTCCAGACGAAATGCCACAGGATTAATTATGGAACTGATCCTGTACGGCCCGATGAATCTGGGACCCAACCTCCAGGAGGAAACGTTAAGTTTTATATTCCTGGTAGACAACCAAACTAGATCGTTCACCTTCAGATCTAGACCAGAAACTCTCCCCCTATCAGCCATCCGTTTGTAACGGTTCCCCGTAACCTTCAGTCTTAACCGATCTGGAACTATCAGTCTCCCTGGAAGTCCCACCGGGGCGTCCCCCTGAGCCCCCAATACCTCCCCCTCAAGCTCAGAGCATACAGCTGACACTACAACTCCCTCCTGAGGAATAGGAACCGGATCATCCGTCTTCCCGGCCCCTGGGAAAGTACGAGATAAGGCATCAGGAAGCAACTTTATTGAGCAGTCATATGCGCGATGAGGAGGTAACTCTTTACACCCCTCCTCTGAGAACATCTCCCCAAAGTCCTCCAGAAAAGGAGACAAAGTCCTAGGCACAACCGCACCGATGACCGTGCTCATGCAGTTATTCCTGCAAAATTCACCCCACTGGCTTATCTTTCCGGATTGCCAATCAATCACTGGGTTATGTTTAGCCAACCAAGGAAGTCCCAACACAATAGGAGTAGGTAGACCCTCCAACACATAACAAGACAATTGCTCTTTATGTCTTGCCCCTACTCGAAGATCTATGTTATGAACAGCTTGTACCAAGCTACCTTGACCGAGAGGTCTAGAATCAATAGAGACTATAGGGACCGGTTTGGCCAATACACTCAGTTGCATACCATGCACCTGGGCAAACCGAGCGTCCACCAGATTAGCCCCGGACCCACTATCAAGAAAAACAGAAATCCTCTCAGTTCTAGTACCAATCACCACCTCCGCAGGCACGAGAAACTGAGAGGGATTTGGGGACGAAATACACACTCCCAGGTTAACTCCTTTGCTCAAAGAGGCCCGGGATGGACACCCCCCAACAAAATGTCCCTCTCTCCCGCAAAAGAAACACCTTCTAGTCTTGCGGTGCACCGCCAATTCCCTCCTACAAAAAGATGTCCCTCCCAACTGCATGGGTTCCTCAGAACAGACCAGGGAACCTCAGTATAAGGGACTTTAGTAGTAGGTGGAGTCATCACGGGAGGCGGAGTTACCTCGCGTCTTCCCCGAATTCGTCTATCCATGCGAATAGCGAGGGCCATAGCAGCCTCCAGTGATGGAGGAGAATCATACTGAGCCAACACATCTTTTAATTTGTCAGACAACCCTTGACAAAACTGGCTCCTAAGAGCTGGGTCATTCCACTGAGTATCTGTTGCCCATCTACGGAACTCAGAAGAATATTCCTCCGCTGGACGATTTCCTTGCCATATTTTACGTAACTTTGTTTCAGCAAGGGAAACTCGATCCGGATCATCATATACCAAACCCAGGGCAGTAAAAAATCGATCCACTGACTGGAGATCTGGGGAGCCTGGAGGAATAGAGAACGCCCAAGATTGAGGGTCCCCTTGTAAGAGCGAGATAACAATTCCCACCCTCTGCTCTTCACTCCCAGATGACCGAGGCCGCAGCCGAAAGTACAATTTACATGCCTCCCGGAAAGTAAAAAATTTGTCCCGCCCACCAGTGAACCTGTCCGGGAGAGCAACCTTAGGTTCAGATCTGGTTTGCTCCGGGGGGAAACCTTGGACTTAATGTCTGCAAACTCCATGGACAACCCCTGCAACTGCCGGGCCAGCTGGGCTACTGGATCCATGACAGCTGGAGAGAATCTTTAGTATGGCCGGTGAAAATGTCACACTGTATAGCAGATATATATATATGTGATGACAGTAATCTATATCAAAAGGGCAACATACAATATAACATGCGCATAGATATATGATAACATAGAATTACCTGACAGAAAGTCCAGTGGGTCAATACGGAATCCGTTATACGCTGTCTCCGGCTAGAGGGTGACCGGGGTCTATGCTGACCCTAAACTGGGGTCCTAACTAATCCCTCTACCTGGAGGTACTGTTAAAGGTACAGAGGTCCAGGCCACCAGCGTAAACCCTGTCTCCTATCAATCCCTGCCAACTGTAATCTAGCCCTAAGAAGGACCCTGATTACCACCAAAGGGAATGAACAGGTAACGGTTAATGAACAGAAAGACATACAAGAAAGACAAGAAATAAAGTAAATAAAGTCTTACATACAACACTCACACACAGTAGGAACACCTAAGGTCTCAGAGATAAACTATAAGCTATAAGAGTAAAAACAACTAAGGAGCTCTTAGCTTAAGTATTCTCAGAACCGATCCAGTCTGCTAGACTACATAAAGGCTTTCACCGGCATCTAACAAGCAGACTGGCAGGTATATAAAGGAATCTAATTAGAACATAATCAAAAGCAGCCGGGCGAGGCTGGACCTAGTCTTAGCAAAGAGCTAAGTAAAATTAACTCCCTCATTACCAAACACAAAGAAACAGCAACTCAGCTGTGAGAAGTCAGAGTGTGTAATCGCGACGATCCTTGTGGCGATACACCCATGACACACTGTCTGAACATGTTTCACATGAGAGTCCCAGTCGTTGGAAAAAATCAAAATATCATCCAAATAAACAATCAGAAATGTATCCACAAAATCCCTGAAAATATCATTCATGAAGGATTGGAAGACCGAAGGGGAATTAGTAAGCCCAAAAGGCATCACTAGGTACTCAAAATGCCCCTCTGGGGTATTAAACGCCATCTTCCATTCATCCCCGTGCTTAATGCGAATAAGGTTATACGCCCCCTGAGGTCAAGCTTGGTAAACCAACTAGCACTTTTTACTCTGTCAAATAGGTCAGAAATCAAAGGTAACGGATATTGATATTTAACAGTGATCTTATTCAGGAGGCGATAATCAATACACGGCCTCAATGAACCATCCTTTTTGGCCACAAAGAAAAAACCGGCACCCAAGGGTGAGGAGGATGGTCTGATATGACCCTTCTCCAATGACTCCTTGATATAGGATCGCATAGCGTCGTGTTCACGTACAGATAAATTAAAAATGTGACCTTTAGGAAATTTACCACCAGGCACTAACTCAATAGCGCAATTATAGCTCCTGTGAGGAGGTAAGGATGCAGATTCACTTTCACTAAACACATCAGAAAAATCAGTCAAAAAGTCAGGGACATCCTGAGACTGGGGAGAGGCAGAAAAAACAGGAGTGTCAGCATTAACATATTGGCAACCCCAACTGGTCACAGACACAGATTTCCAATCCAAAACAGGATTATGAGTCTGTAACCAAGCCCAGTACAATAATGTCATGCAGATTATGCAGCACCAGAAATTTGCAACTCTCCTGATGATCTGGTTCAACCCTCATTATCACCTGAATAGAAAACTGGGGTTTATTCTCCGCCAAAGGGGTAGTATCAATGCCCAGTAAAGGAATAAACTTCCGCAGGGGTATCATGGGAAACCCACGACGTTTGGCAAAGTCAAAATCCATCAGGTTAATACCTGCTCCTGAATCAACAAAATCCTAAGCCGAAAATGTGGACATGGAGCAATTCAGGGTAACAGTCAACAGAAATTTAGTCTGAACACTACCCAAGACAACTGAGCGCACAAAACGTCTTCGCCGCTTAGGGCAGACGGAAATAGCATGGGAAGCGTCACCACAGCAGAAACATAATCCATTGCGCTTACGAAACTCATGACTCTGAGCCTCAGAAGTCACTCCATCACACTGCATGGGCTCAGGAGCCACAATATTGCCCAACTGCGTTATCAAGTACTTGAACATGTACCAATATCTCGGCGAGGGGAGATCGTGTAACCCAATTAAAAAGAAGAGAGGCATATTGGATCCATGAACTTGATACTTTACATCCTAAGGGATTAAACAAGGATTATGATCTCCATGCTTTCCTATAATTTCTACATGTACTATGGCCATATGTTAAACATATTTGATGCTAAATACCGCTGATCCAATTTTTTGTCTTTTTTCCACAGAACCGCTATTAAATATATTGTGATGGATGGTCACTTCTGTTTTCACAGCGCACTGCCCCACTACTAACTTCCTGTCATGCGCACTCTATTCGGAACGCAAACACATTGCGTGGAACACAGAACCCTTCCTCCACGTTCTGGCTAAAAGCGCCGACGTCACTTCCGGCATGAGCACTTCCGGTTTGGCGCTGAGCGCCACTGAGAGATTATACCCCTATTTAATGCAGCCATTTTCACTCCCTGCCACCACGAGACAAGCGGTGGATACCGCGTCACTGGGATCTCATCTAGAATATAGTCAAATTTGGTAAGTGCACTTTTGATGTTAATGCCGAGACCACCATCACTAGAACCTGTCATCACTGAGCAGCGCTCAAATGTATCTCCACAGTTAATTCCTACTATCAGTGATTACTGACAGCCTAAACAGGAATTTCACCTTTTGAGCGGTATGTTTATTTTCCATCACCCACGAATAGATATTATGGGCATCATATACCTTTACTCACTGCTACCATAAATTTTCTTTTTAGCCGTTCACCATAGCACTCAGTGCAACGGGTATGTTATATTCCGCACCTCCTTTATAAGCAAACATTAATCCTCTTAACCTCATCTTCACAATTTTGATCCACAGATAGAACCTATATATCCCACTGTATTGGGTATACACTGCCACTAGGTATGTCTGCAGCTTATACAATGTTCTATTTTGCATTTTCTCAATACTGAATATTCTGGACAGCTATGATACTGGATGCCCTCTGTTGCGAGTATCCTAATAATCCTATGACTCTGTATATATGTGTATATACCTCATTTCTGTTTCATAAACTAATATTGATCACTTATTATGTTTATTTTAGTACACTGATGAAGGTCAATATAGACCGAAACGTCTGTTACTAGTGATCAGGTGCACGTATTAAATTTCATTTACACAATTCTGAGTGTGCCCAGTTTTTGTTACACATTTATAAGGTTTGGGAACCTACTGGTAGCACCTCCTTTTGAACTGTGCCAATATTTATTCACTTACTGGGCTCAGGAGCTGGCTCACAAGGCAACACTATCTCACGCATACCTCTGCGCTCCCGCAAACGTCTGTCAATTTGAATAGCCAAAGACATAGAATCATTGAGACCAGAGGGAACAGGGAATCCCACCATAACGTCCTTTACATTTTCTGACAGACTCTTCCGAAAAAGGGCTGCTAAAGCATCTGTCATGGTATAGGAAATGGTTAATGTCCTGTTCACTCAGGGTTAACTTTTGCTGGCCTCCCTTTGGATCTGGGAGGGTATTTATACCCAGTCCAGAGGGAGATTCTCTGTCAGCTATACTTTCGTTGTGACTGTGTATTTTACCCCCCTGGTTTGCGTGTATACTGCTCTGCTTGTTTGACTCCTGTGTATGACCCGGTCTGTTTGCTCACTCTGCTCTCTGTCTCACATTTTGCTTATATTGTCTTCTCCAGTTCTGACCTCCTGGCTTGGCTATCGATACTCTGTTACCGTTTTGTCCCTATTGTACTGTCTATTGCCCGCTCTGTTTTACTGATCTATTGCTACGTCCTGACTATCCGTTCTGTCTAACCCTTTCGTACTGTCGTGCTATCTTGTGCTCTGATCTCGGCCTGTCCTGGTTTTCGTCCCTGTCTTTGCCCCTTGGTAACTTTATCTCGTCGTTACCCTGCTAGGAGTTTTCCTGCAGTTCCTAGATCTCTGGAGCTTAGGCCACGCCCCCAGCAGTCATGTGCTGCAGGTCCTGTTAGTCTGCAGTACACACCATTCATTACTGCTGCCTCTGAGAGACGTGTGGCCAGCTCCGCCCCTTGGCTGTCACATGCTGCGGAATGTCCTGTTACACAGAAACACACGTCTTCTCTGCTGCGGCTCTGCTTACAGGTATCTGGGGCACAGTTGGTTTACTTAGGACACGTGCACTGGCTCAGTGAGCATGTGCAGTGCGATGTCCTTGACATTATAGCTGACATTACAGTCTTTCCCTGGTGGTGGGGTGTTAGCACATTATGGATCCGGTACGGGCTCTCACTGAACAGGTTAATGAGCTCTCCCAGCTTATGCAGAAGCTGTCTATGGAGCAGCAAAATCTGGTTCAGTCGCATCAGCAGGTACAGAGAGATGTGGCAGACGCTCTAATGGGGTCTGTTCCGTCGGGGTTCCAGGAGGGGGGCCCCACTGATGTATCTCTTGCGGACCCCGACCCCCCTGTAAAATTACCCGACAATTTTTCTGGAGATAAAAAATTGTTTAGGGTTTTTAAGGAGGGATGCAAGTTGTCCTTTGAATTGCGTCCCCGTACCTCTGGAAATGAAAGGCAGAGGGTGGGCATCGTAATGTCCTTATTAAGGGGGGCTCCGCAACCGGGATGGAATTTGTTTTATGTCTGAAGTTTTTTCTATGAAAGTGGGTTCCACTCACGTGGAAAAATTAAGTTGCTTTATTCTGAATAATCTGCCTGCAGGACTGGTATTGGGGATGCCCTGGCTGCAATGCCACAATCCTCTCATTGATTGGGCAAAAGGGGAGATCACCCGATGGGGATGTAATAATAATGGTCTTTGTTGTAACACAGTTTCTCTTGTCAAACCGATAAAATCTGTATCTGTGTCGTCTGTCAGTCTGGAGGGTATTCCGGAGTACCTGAAAGACTTTGAAGACGTATTTTCCGAAAGTGAGGCTGAGGCGCTCCCACCACATAGACCCTATGATTGCGCCATTGATTTGTTACCTGGAGCCAAATTACCCAAGGCTCGTTTGTTTAATTTGTCCGGGCCTGAGCGCCAAGCCATGAAAGAGTACATCAAAGAAAGCCTTCGCAAAGGGCATATTCGGCCCTCGGTGTCACCCGTGGCAGCGGGGTTTTTCTTTGTAAAGAAAAAAGATGGTGGGTTGCGACCGTGTCTCGACTTTCGGGAACTGAACAAAATTACCGTTAAGAACACGTACCCTCTCCCGTTGATTCCCGATCTATGCAATCAACTCACGGGGGCCAAATGGTTTTCTAAGCTCGATCTATGAGGAGCTTATAACCTTATAAGGATCCGGGAGGGGGACGAATGGAAAACAGCATTTCTGACAACTGAGGGGCTATTTGAAAACCTGGTTATGCCCTTCGGTCTCACTAATGCCCCTGCTGTTTTTCAGAACTTCATCAATGTTGTTTTTTCTGATTTAATTGGACGTTATGTAGTCATTTACCTGGATGACATTCTGATATACTCAGAAGACAGTCAGTCACACTTGCATCATTCACGTGCGGTTCTTATGAGACTCCGGGAGAACCATTTGTATGCTAAGCTGGAGAAGTGTTTATTTTTTATGCAAGAACTGTCTTTTCTGGTGTAATTGTATCCGGGGAGGGATTCCGCATGGATCCAGGGAAGGTTCAGGCCATTACAGATTGGGTGCAGCCTCATGATCTGAAGGGGTTGCAACGATTTTTGGGCTTCGCTAACTATTATAGGAAGTTCATTAAAGGGTTTTCACAGGTAGTGAAACCTTTGACGGACCTCACTCTTAAGGGGGCAGAGGTAAAAAATTGGTCCGTGGCCGCAAAAAATTCCTTCCTTACATTGAAGAAATGCTTTACTTCAGCCCCTGTGTTGGTACAATCCGATTCGTCAAGACCTTTTATCGTGGAGGTCGACGCTTCAGAAGTGGGGGTGGTGGCAGTGTTGTCCCAGGGCCCCTCTACCCTCACTAATCTTAAACCCTGTGCCTTTTTCTCTAAAAAGTTCTCTTCGGCAGAGAGAAACTATGATGTCGGCAACAGGGAATTGTTAGCGGTCAAACTGGCCTTTGAAGAATGGAGGCATTTTTTGGAGGGGGCCGCTCATCCCATTACGGTCATCACTGATCATAAGAACCTGGCCTATATTGAGTCTGCTAAGAGATTGACCCCCAGACAGGCTCGGTGGGCACTTTTTTTTTCTCGCTTTCATTTTACCATCACATTCCGACCAGGGTCTAAAAATGTAAAGGCAGATGCCTTATCCCGAAGTTTTGATTCTGTGTCCCCTCCAGAACCTCCTTCCTCCATTCTTCAACCGGGAGTGGTTGTAGCCGAAGTCTCCTCTGAGGTACAGAGAGAGAATCTAGAAGCACAAGCACAAGCTCCCAGGAATAAACCCCCAGGTAAATTGTTTGTACCCGAACAGCTCCGTCTCACACTCCTGCAAGAATTTCATGATTCTGTGTTAAGTGTACACCCTGGTATTGCAGCTACCCGGGGGGCAGTGGCTAGAGGTTTTTGGTGGCCCTCTATGGGTACTGATATTAAAAATTTTGTTAATACTTGTGGGGTGTGCGCTCGCTCTAAAAGCTCTCAGGTCCTGCCGGCCGGGGAATTGGTGCCTTTGCCAATTCCGGATAAACCATGGACACACCTGTCCATGGACTTTATCACTAATCTTCCCTCATCCAAGGGCAATTCAGTGGTTTGGGTAGTGGTTGATAGATTTTCTAAGCAAGCCCACTTTGTGCCGTTACCCGCGTTGCCGTCTGCTGAAACCTTGGCCCGCTTGTTTATACAGCACATAGTTCGGTTGCATGGAGTGCCTGTGAATGTGGTGTCGGACAGGGGTGTGCAGTTTGTGGCCAGGTTTTGGAGAGCGTTCTGTAAGAAGTTGGGGGTCACATTATCATTCTCCTCTGCCTATCACCCGGAATCCAACGGACAGACTGAACGCACCAATCAGTCGTTGGAGCAGATTCTGAGATGCCTGGTCTCCTCCAGACAGGAAGATTGGTGTGAGGTTTTACCCATGGCAGAATTTGCGTTCAACTGTCGTATCAATCAGTCTACCGGAAAGTCTCCTTTTCAGGTCAATTATGGGTTTGTTCCGCAGTTTGGGGAATTTTCCCATATGGATTCTGGTTGTCCTGGTGCCGAGGGGATGGTTCAACAGTTAAAAAACCTTTGGAGGGAGGTGCAGGGGAACATCTCCAAAGCCCAGAAGAAGTACAAACATTTTGCAGACAGGAGGAGGGGGTTGGGTCCTGCGTTGACAGTGGGGGAAAAGGTCTGGTTGTCCACCCGTAATATCAAACTTAAAATACCCTCTATGAAGCTGGGCCCCAAATTTATTGGCCCATACAAGATTATAGAGGTGATCAATCCAGTGGCGTACAGGCTTCAGTTGCCCACCTCCTTCAAAATATCTAACGTCTTCCACAGGTCCCTATTAAAACCTGTGGGGATGGTTAGAGAAGATCCCTCATCCGTGGTTCCACCAGTATTGGTAGAGGGTCAACTGGAGTACGAGGTAGGGCGCATCATTGATTCACGTTGGGTGCACTGGAGACTTCAGTACCTTATTCATTGGAAGGGATACTCCATTGAAGATCGGTCATGGGTTCCGGCCAGTTTGGTACATGCCGATCGACTGGTACAGGCTTTTCATGCCAGATATCTTGAGAGGCCTGGGGGTCCAGTGGCCACCCGTTAAGGGGGGGGTACTGTCATGGTATAGGAAATGGTTAATGTCCTGTTCACTCAGGGTTAACTTTTGCAGGCCTCCCTTTGGATCTGGGAGGGTATTTATACCCAGTCCAGAGGGAGATTCTCTGTCAGCTATACTTTCGTTGTGACTGTGTATTTTACCCCCCTGGTTTGCGTGTATACTGCTCTGCTTGTTTGACTCCTGTGTATGACCCGGTCTGTTTGCTCACTCTGCTCTCTGTCTCACGTTTTGCTTATATTGTCTTCTCCGGTTCTGACCTCCTGGCTTGGCTATCGATACTCTGTTACCGTTTTGTCCCTATTGTACTGTCTATTGCCCACTCTGGTTTACTGATCTATTGCTACGTCCTGACTATCCGTTCTGTCTAACCCTTTCGTACTGTCGTGCTATCTTGTGCTCTGATCTTGGCCTGTCCTGGTTTTCGTCCCTGTCTTTGCCCCTTGGTAACTTTATCTCGTCGTTACCCTGCTAGGAGTTTTCCTGCAGTTCCTAGATCTCTGGAGCTTAGGCCACGCCCCCAGCAGTCATGTGTTGCAGGTCCTGTTAGTCTGCAGTACACACCATTCATTACTGCTGCCTCTGAGAGACGTGTGGCCAGCTCCGCCCCTTGGCTGTCACATGCTGCGGAAGGTCCTGTTACACAGAAACACACGTCTTCTCTGCTGCGGCTCTGCTTACAGGTATCTGGGGGCACAGTTGGTTTACTTAGGACACGTGCACTGGCTCAGTGAGCATGTGCAGTGCGATGTCCTTGACAGCATCTTCATTCCATTTGGTCAGGACTGCCCATTTTTGGAATTTCTGACAGTACAGCTCAGCGTCTTCACGACCCTGATTTAATGCCAACAAGGTCTTTTCAGCTTGATCAGTGACATTAGGTTCATTGTACAATAACCCCAGAGCCTGAAAAAATACATCAACATCATTCAAAACAGGATCCCCAGATGTCAGGGAAAGAGCCCAATCCTGAGGGTCGCCACGCAGCTGAGAGATGACAATTTGAACCTGCTGTGCTGTGTTCCCTGAGGACTTAGGCTTTAAGGCCAAAAACAACTTAGTTATTTTTGAAATTCAGAAATTTAGACCGATCCCCCAAAAATAAATCTGGTATGAGGATCCTAGGTTCCACAACTGGCAACCTAGTAAGATAGGTAGCAAATACTCTGAACCTCAGTGGCAAGCTGCTCCACACGGCCAGACAACTGTGCAAACTCCATTTAGAGAAAAAAAAACCCTCTTCAGCACCCAGAGAAATAGAGGGAAAAAAAATGTAACAAACTTTTTCCTGTTTACTATTTTTCCCTTCTGTGAGTACCATATAATTTTCAGTTGGGCCGGTAATACTGTTATGTTTCTGTAGCTGAGGAGAAACTGCAAAAAATAGCCAAAGTAGCAATACACCAGAGAGGCTGGAAACTATTGGACTGCAGTATCCTAAACTAACCGCCACACTAGAAGTAAGCCGTGGAGCGTACCTACGGTGATCCTAGACACCTCGTCACAGCCGGAGAGATAGCTACACCTAAAGGCAGAAAGATAAATGCTATCTGCCCTGGAGCAGAATCCCCAAAGAAATAGGAAGCCCCCGAACATGTAATGGCAGTTAGACAAGAAGAAAACACGGACACAGACAGAAAATAGAATGAGCAAATGTTGGGACCCAATCTGTCTAGATAGAAAAGTATAGGAAAAAATTCTGACTGCAACCCAAAAAACCCCTGACAAAAATACCAACACTTCTGATTAACAAAAAACCTGCGATCACACGATCTCTACCACCTAAATCAGATCTCTGGTGTAACACACAGCAACACAGCAAATAAAAAGTGGCAAAGGAACAAAGCAAAAATGCAAACACACAATGAGCACAATTGCAGCGCAAGACCCCAAAAGGGGACCAGGCTGCAGTCCACTGCAAGCAGCAAACCAGCAGTGAAAATCAAACAGAGGAAAAAAAACACTAATCTGAATGAGAGCAGGAAAGCAAGATGTGCTCCAAGCAAGAGCAGGAGGAACAATTGATTACCGGCAAGGCTGCTGGGAACTCAGGTCACTTATATCATACCATTCAGAGCCAGCTGAAGGCCATTCAGTAATTAGTTCATTACCCTCAGCAACCATCGGAGGGAGCCCCAGCTCAGAAGTCGCCTCCAAGGTATTCACAACACATTTGATAATGTAACGGTACTTAATGGTGTTGCTCAAGAGCCGGGGCTGACACTCGATACCCATATTTGGTCATGAATGGGGAGGTGATATCTCGCGTCACCAAGCTGAGAGGGGAGGTAATTGAGCAGTTACTGTTGCCAGGGCCATACAGACGCAAAGTGTTAGACATGGCTCATTTACAAGTGTTAGGTGGTCACCTGAGCATATAGAAAACCCAGGAACGGATCCTCCAGGTGTTCTACTGGCCTGGTTAACACCGTGATATTGTGAATTTCTGTAGGTCTTGTCCCAGGTGACTTACCCAGTGGCCCATTTTCGTAGCCCCTTGGTGCCATTTCCCATTATTGAGGTACCGTTTGAGAGCATAGCAATGGATCTAGTGTGACCCCTAGTCAAGTCAGCCAGAGAACATCAGTATATCCTGGTGATATATCCTGGAGATACTGGACTATGCTACACAATACATGTGTAGAAAGACGGGTCCCTGACGTCACAGGATGTTTTTCCTTGACCCGCACGGTCATCAGAGGGCCGGAAGTGATGCGGCTCTTGCGGAAGTGTCTGCTCTCGCGTGCGGCACATTATTGCGGTTAATCTGGTACACTTGGGTGTCTGACTATTTATATGAGAGCGGCATGCTACTCCGCACTACCCCCCGAGGAAGCCTGACGGGAAAAACGTACGTCGGGCATGCGCCTGGCATCGCACATTGACCCATATGGGTAAGAACTAACTGCACCTTGTCCTGCACTTTTCTCTGCACTTTATAGGAGGCACTAACACAGTGTACGCAATGTTGAATTCTCTTGCCGTCCCAACTATGGTTGCTTATGGGGAGTTGAAGACTTATCTCATTATTTAATCACTGACATTGCCATATATCCTTCTGAGCAACGTTGTAGGGTTTTGGGTGCTTGATACATGTGCATTCTCTATGTGCCCCAGGTGTGTTATTCTTGTTTTTCTCATCATTTGCATTCATCTAACTCTACTGTTTTTTGTTATTGTGTTTTATTAATATTTTTCAATAAATATAGTTTTTTATCATGATTTACTGTAGTATATCCTTTCTGGGCTGGATGCAATGTGGCTAGTATTGGGTTGGACTCTTCCTACTATGGTGTAACATTTTTTAGGGCTTGCACGCTGTGCTAATTTGACCGTCTGGCCAAGCTATCCTGCAACTCTTTTTGTTTTTTTAACACGTTTTTGGACTGCTACGGGCCTGCCAGATAACCGCAGCTGCGATGTCAATGCTTGCTCGGATCCTCCTCCTCTTCTGAGCTATTGCCAGCGGCACCCTCTTCCCCCTATGGATGCCAATCCGGGTCAACAACTGGATCATCCATCACCTCCTCTTCAATTTCATCTGCACCTTCCTCTGTGTCACCGTGTAAGGTGGTATAGTATGCGGGAAGGGGCACCTGAGTTTCATCAGGGTCAGATTCTGGCTTAGTAGACTGCGAGGGCAATGTAGTGCTCTGGGTTAATGTACCAGCAGAATCATATAGCAGTGGCTGTGCATCAGTGCACTCCTTGTCATATTCATCTTGGACAGGGGAATTCATGATTTGACTTGATAAGTTAGGCATGGTATGTGAAAAGAGCTCCATGGAGTAATCTGAAGTGTGGCCTGTTGCATCCTTCGCTTTTGGTGGGGGTGAAGGACACAAGGAAAGGTGTTGTTCCTGACCAGGAGCCTGCACTGATGACCAAAAGTGTGCAAAGCAGTAATCAAAGCAAAAGGTGGCTACTTTGAAGAACCTAGAATATAAGACATATTTTCAGTTGTTTCACACTTTTTTGTTAAGTATATAATTCCACATGTGTTAATTCATAGTTTTGATGCCTTCAGTGTGAATGTAGAATTGTCATAGTCATAAAATACAGAAAAATCTTTGAATGAGAAGGTGTGTCTAAACTTTTGGTCTGTACTGTATTTCCGGAGTCACACACAGATAGTCAGCATGTATTTGTCCGTGATACCAGCCGGTACATAGTAGTGTTCAGCTCTATACTGTGTGGGAAAAAATGAATGGTCGGTAACTGTGCAGAAAAAAAGAATAAAAGTATTAGTGCTGTGTAAAAAGCAGTCTGCACAGCAGTGTACACACAGCAATACAGCTATCGGGCAGCCTAATAACCAGCGCTGCTGCACACAAGAAAATCCTCCCCGTCACTGCACACTAACTGTACAGCACAATTGCTATCAGCACAAGTACATAAGAACTTGTCTTTCCAGCCCTAACTCTCTCCCTACTGATAAACAGCAAGCAACCTCTCCCTACTGTTAAGATCAGCAGAAGTAAGTGGAGGTCGGCGGTCAGGGCTTTTATAGACACTATAACGACCCCCAAAGCAAGCCAATCACTGCAATGATCTTCACTAAGATGGTGGTGGACGCTGCACATTTCATCTCGTTGCCCACAGTATATGTCCTTGCTCATTGGCTGAAAAAAAGGCGCCTGCAAGCATTCTGAGAAATCCGACTTTGGTGCTTGTTTTGCCGACCGCATGGCCGACTTCACGCTATGGTCGGGTTGTGATCGGCGAAACTCGACTTTGGCGAAAGTCGGCGACTTATGAATCTGACCGACCTGTTTCGCTCAACTCTATATGGCACTTAAAAAGGGTATAACCTGCATTAGAGTATCAGGGTGAGATACCGGAGGATTCTGAGGTAAAATGCAATATACATGTATAAATATACCCTCATCTGCCCATCAGATTTATGTGACCACCTTGATGTTGGTTGATGGGCAGACATTATTTGGCCAAATTTTGTGCAAAGCGTCTCATTCATTTTTTACTAATATTCAAAACCTGTATTGCTATTCATATTTCATATATTTCACACTGACATGCTTTAGCACGATAGAGTGCAACCTTTTTTTTGTATATTGTATATGGAGGTGGCTGCTCCTTGTATGCACCTATTCAGACTAGTTTGGATGTGCCAGTCAATTTTTTGTTGTTTCTATGTTAGCTTACTGACCCAGCACTCCGCCCTTCACCATGTGGTGATTTTAATTAACAGCAAGTTCCTATCTACCCATAAATGCAGGCTTTACTGAGAGAGGTGTCCACATTCACCCAGGAATTCAGACATCAGCCTAAGAGAGGTGTTCACATTGGATAGGGACCCATCAGACTTATGGAAGCATCTTGACGTTGGTTGATGGGCAGACATTGTTTTTCCAAATTTTGTGCAAAGTGTCTCATTCATTTTTTCCTAATATTCAAAAGCCGTATTGCTATTCATATTTCATATATTTCACATTGACATGCTCTGGCAAGATAGACTGCAAGCTTTTTTTTGTGTATATTGTATATGGATGTAGCTGCTCCTGGTATGCACCTATTCAGACTAGTTAGGATGTGCCAGTCAGTTTTTGTTACGTTTCTATACGTCTCTAGATGGGGCATGGCCTCGCTCAATACAATTGTATGGAGATGGGCCCAGGCAGAGAGTATGTACAACTCATACATACCCTCCAGGTTCCGGGTCAGAAACTGGTGGATCCTCACAGTGCACAGTGCCTGCACTGGGGGATTCATAAGTCTGCAGTCACAAAAAGTAACTGCAGACGTATTGATTTGGACTGGACAACCAACCCCTTTAAGGTGAAGCACTGCATTTGGCTCAGTCGATAACCTTTTTTTTTTAATTGTAAGCATGCTGTGTGTTAATATTCCAGAAGCTCTGCACATTTACACATGATAACTTGAGAATGCAGTATATTAGTAAATTGATTTTTAGTCTGCTTATTGATTTTAGATTCTGCTTCTCAGAAAGTAAATTAAACTGTTTGTCCTTCACAAGCAAACAGTATAATTTACTTTAAATGGTAAAAAGAAAACAATTGCAAAGTAGCAAGCAGTTATTTTTGTACATCGTAAAGTAAAAACAAAGGAGAGAACAAGTAAAAAATGCAAAAAACATGAAAGTAGTACCGAGGAAGGGATGGAGCAGCCACTGATACAGTCATACTATTTTAAAACCAAAGAGTAAAACTTCAGAAAAATTAGAGAAGCATGTAAAACATTGTCAATGTGTAGACATGAAAAGTACTCCCAGTTTTTTAGAAATATTAGGAACGGGACTCTACTAATTCCCAGATTGATGGGGCAATTGGTTGTAACACTTCATGTGACAGTCAAGTTAACTCAATGTCTTTAGACAAAATGGAAAGAAAGTTGAAAGCAAAAGTCTAATTGTTAGTGCTTACACTAAATAAATCTTAAATTTTTCTTATTATGAACTGGAAAAAATAAAGCTGAAATTGGATTTCTTATAATTGGCAACAATAACAGTGATAACACTGACCTTTATTCTTATAGCAATTATTATGAATGCAGAAAATTGTGTAATTGTTACACACCAGTCCTTGGTATCCCAGGCTCTACGTCCTTCACCTTGGTCCAGTGCCCATGGTGGTGTTCCACAACTCCCTAATCCTACTTAATTCCCATTAGGACACACCCATGTTTTAGGATTGAGACTCTAGTGTTCCATTTTATGAAATAGAGAGAGGTTGCCTCCATCCTACCTGCTTTACGAGAATCAAGACGTGAGAACATTAGTGCTTAAACAAGAGCAATAACAATAAAGAATTGTCTCTTCAAGTCTTACTGTTATTCTAAATTAATCACTCTCAGTAGCATAGCTACAAGGGTCCAGAGGGGGCAGTTGACCTGGGCACAGAGCTCCAATTTAGCTAAGGCTTGCAGTAGAGCAGGGAGACACAATCTCCCTGCACTACCTCTCTACATTTTGAAGACTTTCAATATAAGAAAAGTGCAAGTGCATCAATATGTATATTCATGGTATGTATCCAGAGGCCTCATGTTTGGTGCTAAATGCACATGTCATAGTCATTGACTATGCTCCAGGGGTGGAGGGAAGCACCGCCAGACCCTGCAGCAGCACGCTGGATCTTCATTTGGACTCCCACTACAATATGTAAACTAATCCTTTTCCCACTGATCAATGACTAAGAACTACCTAGAAGCATTTTTTTACACATTACCACAACATATTACATAAGGATTATACACATACACATTAAATGCATAAAACGCATAACACTGTTCACACTACACATAAGCATATGGCAGTTGTTAGGGATGAGGTAAGACAGTCCACATCCTCATATTTGCACTACTCTCTTACCTGGGCTAGAATTCAACATGATCTCTTCCACTGTCTGCACCATGAACATGGTGCTTATTGGAAGCTGTGGTTATGTTACAGGGGGCACAGAAGGTTGGAGCACAGACAGGTAAAAATACAACCCTGATGGAATCTGTGGTCGCATGGACTGTGATCTGTTCTCCAATCTCAAATTCAGTCATACAAATGACAAGACTAGCCCTCTTCCTTTGGTGTTAACAGGGGGGAGGGCAGGGTAGGCGGTAGCCCCAGGCTCCGTGTTCAGAGGGGCCCACTCGGAGATAACGCTACTCTCAAGTACACCGGCATGCACAGGTCACTTTACGCCTGTGGTCTACAGAACAGTAAGATGTAAGATGCAGTAAGATGCAGTGGCTGAAGCACTGATGCACACACAGGAAGTCAGAGTCCTGCTGATACTAGATTAGGTGAGTATATACAGTGTAGAGACTACTGTGGGGGCCGTCATAAAGTGTGGGGGCCTTTATGAAGTTTGGGGGCTAATTTGGGGGCCATTATACAGTTTAGGTCCTACCATGGAGGCAATCATACAGTGTGGGGACTAGTATGGGGACCATCATAATGTGGTTGGGTCCATCATACATTTTAGAGACATGTAGGGGGGTTCCCATAAAGAGTGGGGGTCATTATACAGTTTGTGGCCTACCGTGGAAGCAATCATACAATGTTGGAGCTAATGCGAGGGCCATTATACACTTTGTGGGCTAATGTGGAGGTCATTATACAGTGTAGAGACTACTGTGGGGGGCCATTATACAGTGTGAAGGTCAATCATACTTTGGGTGGTATCACCATAAATTCTAGGGACATCTGTGGGGGGTCCTCATGAAATGTGGGGGCCATTTTACAGTGTGGGGCCATGACACAGTTTGAGACCTACGGTGGAAATAATCATACAGTGTGGGAGCTAATCCAAGGGCCATTATACAGTTTGGGAGCTAACGTCATTATACAGTGTGTGAACAGTTTGCGGGCTAATGCAATTATACAGTGTTGGGACTACTGTTGGGTCCATTATACAGTGTGGTAGCTAATGCAGGAGCCATTATACAGTTTAAGAGCTACTGTAGGGGCCATCATAAAGTGTGCGGACTATCGAAGAGGCTATTATACATTGGGGCAGCACGGTGGCTCACTTGATAGCACTGCAGCCTTGCAGCACTGGAGTCCTGGGTTCAAGTCCCACCATATACAACATCTGCAAGGAGTTTGTATGTTCTCCCTGTGTTTGCGTGGATTTCCTCTGGGTACTCCTGTTTCCTCCCACACTACAAAGACATACTGATAGGGAATCTAGATTGTGAGCCCCATCGGGGACAGTGATGATAATGTGTGCAAACTGTAAAGCGCTGCGGAATATGTTAGCGCTATATGAAAATAATGATTATTATTAGTGTGGGGGCCATTATACAGTGTGAGATCGACTGTGAGGGCCATTATACAGTGTGAGTTCGATGGTGGGGGCCATTATACAGTGTAAGAGCTATTGTGTTGGTCATTATACTGTGTTTTGTAGCAGCAGTGGGGACATCATACTATGTATAGGTAAGCTGTGGGGATATCATATTGTGTATAGCGGAGCTGTGGACCCATCATATTGTTTATAGAGGAGCTGTGCGAGTAATGTGCTGTCCATAGGAAAGCTGTTGGTCCATTATACGGTGTATAGGGGAGCTGTTGGTGGCAACATATTGTGTATAAGTGAGCTGTGGACCCATCAAACTGTATATAGGGGAGCTGTGGGGACATCATACTCTGTGTGAGGGACTTGTGGGATGACCATTCTGTGTATATGGGAGCTGTGGGCCCACCATGATGTGTATTGATGAGCTGTGTGGGCCCACTGTACTGTGTAAAGTGGAGCTGTGGGCCACCATGATGTGTATAGGGAAGCTGTGGGCCCACTATACTGTGTAAATGGGAGCTGTGGGCCCATCATACTGTACAGTGGTGGCCAAAAGTATTGGCACCCCTGCAATTCTTGTCAGATAATACTCAGTTTTTTCCTGAAAATGATTGCAAACACAAATTCTTTGGTATTATTATCATTTAATTTGTCTTCAATGAAAAAACACAAAAAGAATTGACCTAAAGCCAAATTGGATATAATTCCACACCAAACCTAAAAAAGGGGGTGGATAAAAGTATTGGCACTGTTTGAAAAATCATGTGATGCTTCTCGAATTCGTGTAATCACCAGCACCTGTAACTTGCCTGTGGCACCTAACAGGTGTTGGCAATAACTAAATCACACTTGCAGCCAGTTAACATGGATTAAAGTGGTCTCAACCTCTGTCCTGTGTGCTTGTGTGTACCACATTGAGCATGGAGAAAAGAAAGAAGACCAAAGAACTGTCTGAGGACTTGAGAAACCAAATTGTGAGGAAGCATGACCAATCTCAAGGCTAAAAGTCCATCTTCAAAGACCTGAATGTTCCTGTGTCTTCCGTGCGCAGTGTCATCAAGAAGTTTAAAGCCCATGGCACTGTGGCTAACCTCCCTAGATGTGGAAGGAAAAGAAAAATTGACGAGAGATTTCAACGCAAGATTGTGCGGATGGTGGATAAAGAACCTCGACTAACATCCAAACAAGTTTAAGCTGCCCTGCAGTCCGAGGGTACAACAGTGTCAACCCGTACTATCCCTCGGCGTCTGAATGAAAAGGGACTGTATGGTAGGATACCCAGGAAGACCCCACTTCTTACCCGAGACATAAAAATGCCAGGCGGAGTTTGCCAAAACTTACCTGAGAAAGCCTAAAACGTTTTGGAAGAATGTTCTCTGGTCAGATGAGACAAAAGTCGAGCTTTTTGGGAAAAACCATCAACATAGAGTGTACAGGAAAAAAATAGACATTCAAAGAAAAGAACACGGACAAACATGGCGGAGGTTCCCTGATGTTTTGGGGTTGTGTTATGTTTCGGTAGCTGAGGAGTGCAGGAAAAAAAGGCAATACTGTTATGTTACGGTAGCTGAGGAGTGCAGGTAAAAAAGGAAATACACCAGAGCAGTTGGAATCTATGAGATTGCAGTACCCTGACCAACCACCGCAACTAGAGGCAGCCGTGGAGCGTTCCTACGTTGGTCCTAGACGCCTCGTCACAGCCCGAGAAACTAACTACACCTAAAGATAGAAATAGGAAAGCTATCTGCCCCGGAGCAGAACCCCAAAGATAATAGAAAGCCCCAAACATGTAATGGCGGCTAGACAAGAGGAAATACTGACACAGAAAGAAAATAGTATGAGCAAACGCTGAGGCCCAAACTATCTAAATAGAAAAGGATAGGAAGGGTACTTACTGCAATCTCAGAAAACCCTGAAAAAACACCAATTCTACTAATTTCAAAATCACCTGAGATCACACGACCTCCACCACCCAAATCAGCTCTCCGGTGCAACAAAAACAAAACAGCAGCCACTGAAAAAAAACTGGAAAAAGCAAAAGTACAAAACACAGTGGCTGGACTAAACTGAGAGGGCAAAAGCCCCCGGAGGGACCCTGAAGGCCCCCACAGAAGTGCAGGACAAAATGCAAAAATATAGCAAAAACACAAAATAAGAAATTGTCTTATCTGATAGCAGGAGATGCAGACACGACACAGCAGGCTACAAGGGAAACTGGAAAGAAGGATACAGACCAGAACAATTGATCACCGGCAACCCTGATGGGAAAATGACTCCCTTATAAAAGACCAATCAGTAACACCTGATTCCCAGTCCTCACAATCCTCACTAGTACCGCTTGTAACCACCAGAGGGAGCCTCTGCTCAGAACTCATCTCAAACCCATTCACAACAGTACCCCCCCCTTGAGGAGGGGTCACCGAACCCTCATTTGAGCAACCAGGTCGGTCAGGATGAGTTCTATGATACGCACGGATAAGTCTCCTAGCATGGATGTCCGAAGCAAACACCCAAGAATTGTCTTCCTGACCATAACCTCTCTATTTAACCAAATACTGGAGTCTTCGTCTAGAAAAACGAGAATCCAATATTTTCTCAACCACATACTCCAGATTGCCCTCAACCAAAACAGGGTCAGGAGGCACAGCAGCACTCCTGGTGATCAGGTTCAACCCTCATTATCACCTGAGTAGAAAACTGGGGTTTATTCTCAGCCAAAGGGGTAGAATCGATCCCCAGTAAAGGAATAGACTTCTGTAGGGGTATCAAGGGAAACCCACAACGTTTAGCAAAATCATAATCCATCAGGTTAATAGCTGCACCAGAATCAACGAAAGCCTGAGCAGAAAATGAGGACAGAGAGCATATCAGAGTGACAGTTAATAAAAACTTAGTCTGAACACTACCCAAGACAACTGAGCGTGCAAAACGTCTTCCCGCTTAGGGCAGACTGAAATAGCATGAGAGGCATCACCACAGTAGAAACATAACCCATTGCGCTTTCGAAACTCATGACGCTGTGCCCCAGACACCACTCCATCACACTGCATGGACTCAGCAGCTGGCTCACAAGGCAACACCACTCCACGCATACTTCTCCGCTCACGCAAACGTCTGTCAATTTGAATCGCTAATGACATAGAATCATTGAGACCAGAGGGGACAGGGAATCCCACCATAACATCCTTTACATTATCCGACAGACCCTTCCGGAAAAGGGCCGCCAAAGCGTCGTCATTCCACTTGGTCAGGACTGCCCACCTACGGAATCTCTGACAGTATAACTCAGCGTCATCAAGCCCCTGATTTAATGCCAACAAGGCTTTTTCAGCTTGATCAGTGACATTAGGCTCATCGTACAATAACCCCAAAGCCAGAAAAAATGCATCAACATCACTCAAAACAGGATCCCCAGGTGTCAGGGAAAAAGCCCAATCCTGAGGATCGCCGCGCAGGAGAGAGATGATAATTTGAACCTGCTGCGCTGCGTTTCCTGAGGACTTAGATTTTAAGGCAAAAAACAATTTACAATTATTTTTGAAATTCTGAAACTTAGCTCGATCCCCTAAAAACAAATCTGGCATGGGGATCCTAGGTTCCACAACAGGCAACCTAGCAAGATATGCAGCAATACTCCGAACCTCAGTGGCAAGCTGATCCACACGGCCAGACAACTGTGCAAACTCCATTGGGAGAAAAGATCCTCCCCAGCACCCAGAGATACAGAGGGAAAAAAAAAAAAAAAAAATGCAACAAACAGAAAAATATCTCTGACAACTTTTCTTCCTTCAAAATATTTCTTCCCTTCTGTGAGTACCATACAATTTTTATGGCCGGTGATAATGTTATGTTACGGTAGCTGAGGAGTGCAGGTAAAAAAGGAAATACACCAGAGCAGTTGGAATCTATGAGATTGCAGTACCCTGACCAACCACCGCAACTAGAGGCAGCCGTGGAGCGTTCCTACGTTGGTCCTAGACGCCTCGTCACAGCCCGAGAAACTAACTACACCTAAAGATAGAAATAGGAAAGCTATCTGCCCCGGAGCAGAACCCCAAAGATAATAGAAAGCCCCCAAACATGTAATGGCGGCTAGACAAGAGGAAATACTGACACAGAAAGAAAATAGTATGAGCAAACGCTGAGGCCCAAACTATCTAAATAGAAAAGGATAGGAAGGGTACTTACTGCAATCTCAGAAAACCCTGAAAAAACACCAATTCTACTAATTTCAAAATCACCTGAGATCACACGACCTCCACCACCCAAATCAGCTCTCCGGTGCAACAAAAACAAAACAGCAGCCACTGAAAAAAAACTGGAAAAAGCAAAAGTACAAAACACAGTGGCTGGACTAAACTGAGAGGGCAAAAGCCCCCGGAGGGGACCCTGAAGGCCCCCACAGAAGTGCAGGACAAAATGCAAAAATATAGCAAAAACACAAAATAAGAAATTGTCTTATCTGATAGCAGGAGATGCAGACACGACACAGCAGGCTACAAGGGAAACTGGAAAGAAGGATACAGACCAGAACAATTGATCACCGGCAACCCTGATGGGAAAATGACTCCCTTATAAAAGACCAATCAGTAACACCTGATTCCCAGTCCTCACAATCCTCACTAGTACCGCTTGTAACCACCAGAGGGAGCCTCTGCTCAGAACTCATCTCAAACCCATTCACAACACAATACACCAGAGCAGTTGGAATCTATGAGATTGCAGTACCCTGACTAACCACCACAACCAGAGGCAGCCGTGGAGCGTTCCTACGTTGGTCCTAGACGCCTCTTCACAGCCTGAGAAACTAACCACACCTAAAGATAGAAAGAGGAAAGCTATCTGCCCCGGAGCAGATCCCCAAAGAACATAGAAAGCCCCCAAACATGTAATGGCGGTTAGACAAGAAGAAATACTGACACAGACAGAAAATAGTATGAGCAAACGTTGGAGCCCAAACTACCTAAATAGAAAAGGATAGGAAGGGCACTTACTGCAAACCCAAAAAACCCTGAAAAGCACCAACTCTACTAATTTCAAAAACACCTGAGATCACACGACCTCTACCACCTAAATTAGTTCTCTGGTGTAACAAAATCAAAACAACAGCCACTGAAAAAACTGGAAAAAGCAAATGTACAAACATCAGTGGCTGAACTAAACTGAGAGGGCAAAAGCCCCGGAGGGGACCCTGAAGGCCCCACAGAAGTGCAGGACAAAATGCAAAAATCAAGCACAAAAACAAAAAGAAGAAAACGTCTTATCTGTTAGCAGGAGATGCAGACACGACACAGCAGGCTACAAAGGAAACAGGAATCAAGGATTGAGACCAGAACAATTGATCACCGGCAACCCTGATGGGAAGGCGACTCCCTTATATAAGACCAGTCAGTAACACCTGATTCCCAATCCTCACAATCTTCACTGGACAGTCCAGTACCGCTTGTAACCACCAGAGGGAGCCTCTGCTCAGAACTCATTTCAAGTCCATTCACAACAGTACCCCCCCCTTGAGGAGGGGTCACCGAACCCTCACTTGAGCAACCAGGTCGGTCAGGATGAGTTCTATGATACGCACGGATGAGTCTCCTAGCATGGATGTCCGAAGCAAACACCCAAGAATTGTCTTCCTGACCATAACCTCTCCACTTAACCAAATACTGGAGTTTCCGTCTAGAAAAACGAGAATTCAATATTTTCTCAACCACAAACTCCATATTGCCCTCAACCAGAACAGGGTCAGGAGGCAAAGCAGTAGGAACCACTGGCTCAACAAACCTCTTCAACAAGGACTTGTGGAACACGTTATGGATCTTAAATGTCCCTGGAAGAAGCAAACGAAAAGAAACAGGATTAAGAATCTCCATGATCTTATAAGGTCCAATGAACCTAGGCTTAAATTTAGGAGATGCCACTCTCATAGGAATATTTTTTGAGGACAACCAGACCAAGTCCCCCACTTTAAACCGAGGACCATCAGTCCTATGCCGGTTAGCAAACCGCTGGGCCCTCTCCTGAGAGAGGGACAACCTCTCCACTACCTGGTCCCAAATCTGTTGCATACGCTCCACAACAGAGTCAACACCTGGACAGACAGAAGCCCCCGTCTGTCCTGAAGAAAATCGAGGGTGAAACCCAGAATTACAGAAAAATGGAGACATCAAAGTGGCAGAGCTAGCCATATTATTAAGAGCAAACTCAGCCAAAGGCAAAAAAGAGACCCAGTCATCCTGATCAGCAGACACAAAGCATCTTAGATAAGTCTCCAATGTCTGGTTTGTTCTCTCAGTTTGACCATTGGTCTGAGGATGAAACGCCGAGGAGAAAGACAATTGAATACCAAGTTTAGAACAAAAGGTCCTCCAAAATCTGGAAACAAACTGGACTCCTCTGTCAGACACAATGTTCTCAGGAATGCCGTGTAAACGAACCACGTGCTGAAGGAACAAAGGCACCAATTCAGAGGAGGAAGGCAACTTAGGTAATGGCACAAGATGTATCATCTTGGAAAACCTATCACAAATCACCCAGATGACGGTCATTCTCTGAGAAACAGGGAGGTCGGAAATGAAATCCATAGAGATATGGG
>JARQOD010000004.1:419658677-419790891 GCA_033576555.1 Oophaga sylvatica
CTCCATGGGGAAAAAAGGATGAGTTTACTTTCGCAAAACCCCCAATCAGAAAATCAATCAAAAAGTCGGAACATCCTGAGTGGGGGGGGCCCAGAAAACAGGGGGTTTGGGGATTAAAACATTGGGGCCCCAACTGGACAGCCCAAGATTTTAATCCAAACAGGTTTTTGAGACTGAAACCCAAAAAAACCCCGTACGTTGTCAGGGCGATTTCCCGAACCCCCAAAAATTTAAGCTCCTGATGTAGGTTCAACCCCTTATCATAGAGAAAAATGGGTTTTTTTCCCTAAGGGGTAAAACATCCCCGTGGGGGGAAAAGACTTCCGTGGGGGGATAAAAGGGGAAAACCCCCAACGTTTAAAAAAAAAAAACCTTTAGGTTTTACCCCCCGAATCCCCCCGGCTGGCAGAAAAAGAGGAAGAGGAATCAGGTACTTTTCCCCCCTTTTGGTCTAACAACCAAAAAACCCCTGAGGTGCAAATTTTCTTCCCCGCTTGGGGGAGATAAAATAGCAGGGGAACACCACAGTAAAAAACAAAACCCCCCTTTCGCTTTAAACCATGACCCCCCCCCCCAAAAACCCACTCAAACCCTCCCGGGTTTCGGGGGGGGTTAAAAAGGAACATTTTTCCCCCGCAAAACTTCTCCGAAAAAGAAAGTTAAAAATTTTTTCCCCATGCCCTAGAATCATTGGACCAAGGGGACAGGGTTTTCCCCCCCCCATCCTTTTTTTGCCGACCCCCAAAAAGGGCCCCCAAAAAGCGTTGTCTTCATTTGGCCGGGAAAAACCCCCCCCCCCCCCCCCCCCCCCCCCCCCCCCGGGGGCCCCTTTTGGGAGGGTTAACTCCCTCAAGCCCTGATTTTTTAAACGGGTTTTTTTAGTTTTGGCCGTCATTGGCCTCGAAATCCCCCAGGCCTGAAAAATGCAAAACCCCCCCAAAAACGGTCCCCGGTGCCCAAAAAAAGCCCTCCTGGGTCGCCGCGCGGGAAAAGGGTCCCAATTTTAAAAACCCTTTTGCTGGGGGGGTTCCTGAGGACTTTTTTTTTTAAGGAAAAAAACCTTTCCCTTTTTTTTTAAATTCCGGGTCACCCCCAAAAAAAAAGCAGGGCCCCCGGGGGTTTCCCCACAACAAAAAACCTAGAAAAAAGGGGTTACCCTACTCCACCCCCGGGCCCCCTTGATCCACACGCCGACAGGGGAAAAACTCCTTGGGAAAAAAAAATTCCTCCCCCCCCCAGAAAAAAGGGGAAAAAAAAGAAAAAAAAAAATTTACCCCGCAACTCTAAAAACCTTTTTTTTTTCCCTATTTTTCCCTTCTGTGGTACCATCCCAATTTTTCAATTTTTGGCCGGTGTATGTTATGTTTCGGTAGCTGGGGGTGCAAAAAAAAAAGGGAAAAACCCAAAGGGAGTTGGTTAGAGATTCCCGTCCCCGCCCTAACCCCCACAAAGGGCACCCCGGGGGGCCCCTTCTCTTGGGGCCTAACGCCTCGTCACAGCCTGAGAAAAAACCCACCAAAAAATAGAAAGGAAAGTATCCCCCCGGGGCTAAAAACCCCCCAAAAAATTAATGGGGTTAGACAAGAAAAATACTAAACCGAAGAAAAATTTGACAAACTTGGGCCCCCAAATCCCAAATTAAAAAGGGAAAAGGAAAGGGGGGATTTAACTCCCAACCCCAAAAAACCCCCGAAAAGCCCACCTACTAATTTCAAAACCCCCTGAGATCCCCACCCCTCCCCCCCTAAAAAAGTTTTCGGGTTTAAAAAAAACCCAAAAAAGCCACTGAAAAAAAGGGGGAAAAACAAAGTAAAACATCAGTGGCTGATAAACTGAGAGGGAAAAAAGGGGCCCCTAAAGGCCCCCCCCGAAGTCAGGCCCAAATGCAAAACCCCCCCCCCCCCAAAAGAAAAAAAACGTCTTATCTGTTAGCGGGGGGATGCGACCGGCCCCCCGGGCCCCGGCCCCAAAAAACCCGGTTTGGCCCCCCCCCCCCAAAGACACCGGCAACCCTAAGGGGAAGGGGACCCCCTTTAAAATTTTTAAACCCAGTCAGTAAACCTAAATTCCCAACCCCAAACCCTTTACGGCCCAGTCCATACCCCTTGTAACCCCGGGGACCCCTCTGCTCAAAAACCTTTTTATCCATTCACAACGGGTTGCTTTGTGCCTCTGGCCTGGCTGTTTCCCCCGTGTGCTGGCTTTAAAAAGTCTGAAAAACCCCAAAAAATTTTTTGCAGAAATGTGGGGCCCTGTAAAGAAAGGGGGTCTCCTCAGAGGCCCGGGGTTTTTCCCAGCGGACAATGACCCAAACCCCCTTTTCCCAAAAGCCAAAAAATTTTTGAGAAAAAGCACTGGGACTTTAAGGGGGGCCCCCCAGGGAGTCAGACCTCCCCCATAAAACACAGGGGGAAAAGGATCTAAAAAGGGGGCCCCCTTTGGAAAAGGGCCCCCCTTCATAATCAGGGCCCGGAGTTTTTTGCCAAAAAAAAGGGTTCCCCTTAAAAAACCATTGTAGAAACCATTGGTTGGGGGAAAAGCGGTTTTCCCCGTTTTTTTGGGTTTAAAGGGTAAACCCCCCCCAAAAATTAGGCTGAGGGCCCCAAAAACTTTTGTCTGGTCCATTTTGGCGTTTTGTGTGAAATGATCAAAGGGTTTAAAATTTTTTTTCTTCTCTTTTGTTTTTTTTTGCAGCAAATTAAATGAAGATAAAAATAGAAATAATTTGTGTTGCAATCATTTTCAGGAAAAAAAGGTATTATTTTAAAAAGAAATTGCAGGGGGCCCAAAACTTTTTTTCCACCCCCTTTTTTGTAGGGGAGTTACATTTTGGGAAAATTTTTTTGGGCATTATTTTAAAAGCTTAAAAAGGCCCCCCAAAAACAATTTTGTGGACTTTTAAATTGTGAATTTTTTGGGAAATCTGGGGGGATCACTTTTTTAGGGGGAAAATTTGGCCCTTTTTTGGAAAAAATGTATAGGGACATTTTTATGCCTAATTTTCCAAGGGCAAAATTTTTTTTCCCCCAAGTCACAAAAAGGGGGGATTATTTTATGTGTATGGGCCCGTGGGGGCAAATTTTTATGTGGGCAGTAAGGGAAATTGTTATTGTGCAAAAAAAAAGCTGCAGTAATTGGACACATAAGCTAGGCTCAGCTTGGGGATCATAGTATGTCAGGTTGGAAAAAGATGGGGACGGTGCGGGAAAAGTGAAAAGCCAGATGTGTCTTTGATGTAATCTCTGCAGACAAGTCGTGGCTGGAAGACGTTCTCATGTCGCTCTGGGCCAGATGGAAAAGACGGGAAAAGTGAACGCCTGTATCAAAAATAACATCAGCTGTAAATCAGTAATATCCACCACTATCGTCACCATAAGGTGGTAATATCAGTGTTGGTCTTTTTGTAGAGATTTATTTTCAGTATCATCATGGTCATCTGCTGAGGTTCTCCTTCATCCACTATTACGGTGCTCCACCATAGTTGTAATCAGGGTTACCGGTTAGGGGTCCACTCAAATGTTTCACCCCCCTGAGCTGAACCTCTCGCTATGTCTCTGATCACTCTATTTTGTTTTCTATTGCAATACAAACACAACCCAAAACATGTTTGAATATGGACATGTCACCTTTTGGGGAGTGCAGTCTAATAGTGTACTCGGTCTCTACAGTATTAGTAGATGGACAGAAAGATAGCTAGGCTGACCGATAAGACAACGCACAGTCCTTTCTCCTATTCCAATACTAACGTATGAATGCCAACAGCTTGCATATATAATCAAAAACAGGGGAAGAATTTGTTCTTTCCAGCCACAGCTATAAAAAGCTAATAACTAAAGCACAGCAGGATATTACAGATGTGTGTTGCTCCTTTTACTACTTTCATCGCCTGGATCTGTCCATTGGAACAATAATTTCCACAGTTGTACTCATTTATTACCGGCCTTTCTATGGCCTGGCTTGTAAGTCTGTCCTATACACCGTCATACACGAGAAGTCTCAGGTCTTTCCCTTTTATCACAACGTTATCGGTTCTAATTTAAAGTCAGAAACTATTCAGAGTACCGTAACTAATTTTGATCCTTTTTATAATGAATGCCAAAATGTTTTTTTTCTGTAAAATGTTGTAATGTTGCTTTTTTCTGTGCTTATGAACTGTGAATGATGAATATGTGATTGCTGTAAATTAGATGTTGAGGTATCCATCTACTGCAGCTGTGCAACATTTAGGCTAAGTGCACACGTTCAGGAATATTTGCGTTTTTTTCGCGTTTTTTCCGCGATTTTCCGCGGTAAAAACGCGAAAAAAACGCAAGCATTAAGCATCCTATACATGTTAATTGATTCCGTATGTTTTGGCCACATGTTGCGTTTTTTTCCGCGAAAAAAACGCTTCGCGGAAAAAATAGCAACATGTTCATTAATTTTGCGGAATGTAAGCGGTTCATGTGCGGTGGTACCCAGGGTCTGGAGGAGAGGAGACTCTCCTCCAGGCCCTGGGTACCATATCCCTGGTAAAACAATAATTAAAATAATAAATAATGATATTCTCACCTTCCGGCGGCCCCCGCAGCTTTCCCGCCTTCAGCGACGCTCCCGGCAATTCCCGGTCCCAAGAGTCCTTTGCGAGAATCACCCAGATGACGTAGCGGTCTCGCGAGATGCTACGTCATCGGTGTGATTTGTCGCAATGCATCCTTGGGACCGGGAGTTGCCGGGAGCGTCGCTGAAGGTGGGAAGGCTGCGGGGGCCGCCGGAAGGTGAGAATATCATTATTTATTATTTTTTTTATTATTTTTACATTAGATCTTTTTACTATTGATGCGACATAGGCGGAATCAATAGTAAAAAGTTGGTCACACGTGTCAAACACTATGTTTGACTCGTGTGACCAACCTGTCAATCAGTTTTCCAAGCGATGCTACAGATCGCTAGGAAAACGCTAGCATTCTGCAAGCTAATTACGCTTGCAAAACGCTATTATTCTGGCGGGAATACGCATACAAAAAAAGTGCGTATTTCCCGCGGGAGAAGTGCGGGATTGTCGCGGAAATTTCCGCGGCAATTCCGCAACGTGTGAACTTAGCCTTAAGGATTTATATTAGCAAACCAGATGAGTGTAAGCTATATTTTTCACAGTTACATTACTAAATGAAAGAAGTCGTATTAAAAGCTCTTTTCAATCCATAATGGGAGCTGTGAGGAGGATGACGTGATGTATTTTCATCATAATAGTCACACAAACATGGTCAGTTGCTGACAAAGGTCCTTAGGGCCGTCATTTGTAAACGCCAATTGGGACACATTTCTAGCATGACCTAATAACATAAGTGAAAAGTTCCTAAATAAGAAAAGAAACTGAAAGGAAAGCAACAAATACTGCTTAACAAATAATAAAAAACTGAAAAAAATACAAAAGGTTGGATTTAATTGGATCTGTCAACCACAAATATTAATATACAGGTATGTATGGGATTTAGCCTCCATGAATATCTTACCTGTAGCTTAGATTTTAATGGTTGAATTGCAATAATGATTTATTTCCTTTGCAAGTAAGGGGGTCTTCATTTTACTTTGCTCTTGGCCTAGAACTCAGTGCACCGTTATGCCCCTCTCTTTTTGCCTACTGACCATGGCCATATCTTGATTGACAGCGCTGATGTGCTGCCTGCCTCAATCAGCGACCCTGCACGTACACGGCAGCCGCACTTAATTAGTATCATTGCTGGCTCCTCTGCAGTATTCAGCAGAGGTGGCAGACAAAAGCAAGCTATGAGGGACAGCAATGACACCATGTGAGCATGGCTATAGTGTCTGTGTAGAGTATAGATCCACTGATTAGCTAGATGGACACAGCTGAACTCAATCATATGTTCCACACTTCCACACAGACACGGTCATGAAGGGGCTAAATATTGATTGATTTTTTTATCAGGACACTATAGTGTTTGTAAATTTCCTGAAAGATTAACTTATATGCCTACAAAAACACAAACTGCACACAAATATTTCATACAGTAATCTAATATATATACCCGTAAATAAGAAAAATCTCTAAAAAAAACATGGTGGTATTCTCTATTTCTAAGCATGTTATAAAATGTTAAACACATTGTCTACTTAATTGTTTGTCCACCTTTCTACAGTTGAACAAGTAAATGCAATAGGACACAGATATTATCACAGATCACTCAGTCATCTTTGAACATGCCAGAGTAAGGCCGGGATCACACATGTGAGAAACTCGCACAATTCTCGAGCGAGCCTCTCGGATGAACACCCGGCACAGACGCCGACACTCGGGCCGAAGCGTGCTGCTGCATAGAAATACATGCAGCCACACGCTCCGGTCCGGGAGACGGCGTCAGTGCCGGGTGTTCATGCGAGAGACTTACACGATTCTCGTGCGAGTTTCTCACATGTGTGATCCCGGCCTAAAGAACAGAGGAGGATGGTGCAGGCTGGATGCTCAGTATAATTTTGAAAATAAAGTAGTAAAATACATCAATATGACATTCTTTTACATAGATTACAATGTTGGCAGATTATTAAACATTTGTTACACCACTGGTATACCCCTTAAGAGTTGGTAATAGTCATAAAATTTCCTAATATAGGTGAATTTTGGGTCAAATCTGCTGCAAAATTATAAGGGTTAGGCTGAGATCACACATGCGAGGAATACCTGGCACTGCTGCCGGCCTTAGGAGCGGAGCGTGTGGCTCCATGTATGGCTATGCGGTCGCACGCTCCACTCCCGAGGCTGGCGGCAGTTTCGGGTATTAACATGCGAGATTCAGCCGTATTCCTCGCATGTCTGATCCCAGCCTTAGATCAATAGTAAAACTCCACAATATTTCCACACAACAATGAGCAAGCCACAGGTATGAAAAGCCTTCTGACTGTTTAGAAAGTTCAGCTCTGATTTTTTTATACTGCATGCAGATAAAGCCCAATTCTCATATGCTGTTTAGCAAATTGCTGTGTATTTGAAGAGCAGGCTCGACACACGGCAATTACACATTATGACCCTAATGTCTGCCATGACCTTAAACCCTTAACCCACGAGCCATTTTCCGTTTTTGCGTTTTTGTTTCTTGCTCCAATTCTTCCCAGAGCCATAACTTTATTTTTTTGGTAAAAAAAATGGCCATGTGAGGGATTGTTTTTTGCGGAACAAGTTGCACTTCTGAACAACATGATTGGTTTTAACATTTAATTTACTGGAAAATGGGAAAAAAATTCCAAGTGCCGTGAAATTGCAAAAAAGAGCAACTCTACACTTTTTTTGACCATGTTCACTAAATGCTAAAACTGACCTGCCATTATGATTCTCCAGGTCATTTTGAGTTCATACAATCATGGCCAAAAGTTTTGAGAATGACACAAATATTAATTTTTCCAAAGTCTACTGCTTCACTTTTTCTAATGGCAATTTGCATATACTCCAGAATGTTATAAAGAGTGATCAGCTTAACAGCAATTACTTGCAAAATCAATATTTGGCTAGAAAATGAACTTTATCCCCAAAACACATTTCAACATCATTGCAGCCCTGCCTTAAAAGGACCAGCTAACCTCTTTTCAGTTATTGCTCCATTAACACAGGTGTGAGTGTTGATGAGGACATGGCTGGAGATCAATCTGTCATGATTAAGTAAGAATGAGACCACTGGACACTTTAAAAGGAGGCTGGTGCTTGGCATCATTGTTTCTCTTCTGTTAACCATGGTTATCTCTAAAGAAACACGTGCAGTCATCATTGCAATGCACAAAAGTGGCCTAACAGGGAAGAGTATCGCAGCTAGAAAGATTGTACCTCAGTCAACAATCTATCGCATCATCAAGAACTTCAAGGAGAGAGGTTCCATTGTTGCCAAAAAGGCTCCAGGGCGCCCAAGACAGACCAGCAAGTGCCAGGACCATCTCTTAAAAGTGTTTCAGCTGTGGGATCGGGCTACCAGCAGTGCAGAGCTTGCTCAGGAATGGCAGCAGGCAGGTGTGAGTGCATCTGCACGCACTGTGAGGCGGAGACTCTTGGAGCAAGGCCTGGTCTCAAGGAGGGCAGCAAAGAAGCCACTTCTCTCCAGAAAAAACATCATGGACAGACTGATATTCTGCAAAAGGTACAGGCAGTGGACTGCTGAGGACTGGGGTAAAGTTATTTTCTCTGATGAATCCCCTTTTTGATTGTTTGGGACATCAGGAAAACGCCTCATTCGGAGAAGACAAGGTGAGCGCTACCACCAGTCTTGTCTCATGCCAACTATTAAGCATCCTGAAACCATTCATGTGTGGGGTTGCTTCTCAGCCAAGGGAATCGGCTCTCTCACAGTCTTGCCTAAAAACACAGCATGAATAAAGAATGGTACCAGAATGTCCTCCAAGAGCAACTTCTCCCAACCCTCCAAGAGCAGTTTGGCGATCAACAATGCCTTTTCCAGCATGATGGAGCACCTTGCCATAAAGCAAAGGTGATAACTAAATGGCTCAGGGAACAAAACATAGAGATTTTGGGTCCATGGCCTGGAAACTCCCCAGATCTTAATCCCATTGAGAACTTGTGGTCAATCATCAAGAGACGGGTGGACAAACAAAAACTTAAAAAATTCTGACAAAATGAAAGCATTTATTGTGCAAGAATGGACTGCTATCAGTCAGGATTTGGTCCAGAAGTTGATTGAGAGCATGCCAGGGAGAATTGCAGAGGTCCTGAAGAAGAAGGGTCAACACTGCAAATATTGACTTGCTGCATTAACTCATTCTAACTGTCAATATAAGCTTTTGTTACTCATATGTTTGTAATTATATTTCTGTCTGTGATAAAAACATCTGTCAAACACACATAAAAACCAGAGGGCAGCAGATCATGTGAAAATATAATATTTCTGTCATTCTCAAAACTTTTGGCCATGACTGTAGACATTTTGAGTTCATAAAAAAATGCGCTATATTCCGAGACTTGTAGCTTCTCCATATTTTGTGATTTGGGGCTGGATGAGGGCTTATTTTTTTGCGCACCGAGCTGATGTTTTTATTGATACCATTTTGGTGTATATATGATCTTTTGATCACCCATTATTGCATTTTATTGAAATATAGTGGAAACTAAAAAAACGTAATTCTGGAGTTAATTTTTTTCTCGTTACGCCGTTTATGGGGTTAATTCTTTTTTTATATTGATAGATCAGGCGATTCTGAACTCGGCGATACCAAATATGTGCATGTTTGATTTTTATTCTTTTGTTTTGAATGGGGAGAAATGGGGTGATTTGAGCTTTTAGATATATATTTTTTAACCCCTTTTTGCCATCAGACATACTATTCCGTCCATGTGCCGTGAGACTTAATTCCCATGGACAGAATAGTACGTCATGAGCTATCGGCCACACTCACGCGGGGAGCGCGGCTGATCGCAGCCGGGTGTCAGCTGATTCTCACAGCTGACACCCGGCACTAAGTGCCAGGAACTGTCACGGACTGCTCCCGACACGTTAACTCCAGGCACACTGTGATCAAAAATTTTGCATCGGAGACCCCGCGGCTTGCCGGGTCTTCAGGCCTGAGGGACTTCCTGTCATGCGCAGTGATGACCAGGAAGTCTCTCAGGTAAATGTTATAGGAGCTGCAGCGCTGACAGCTTCTATAGCATGCAGATCTACATGCTATAGAAGCGATCAGCCTGCACAAAATGAGTGTCCCATAGTGGGACAATGTGTAAAACTAAGAATTAAATAAAATATTTTTTTTTAAATAATTGCAAAAATATTTTAAAAAATAATAATAAAAAAATCCATATTTATTCTATCAATAAATAAATATTTTAATTAAAAAATCTAAATAAAAGTACACATATTTGGTATCGCTGCGACCCGCCCTATAAAACTGTCCCTTTAGTGAACACCATAAAAAAAATCAAGGCAAAAAACAATGCTTTATCATCATACCACTGAGCAAAAAGTGGAATAACACGCAATCAAAAAATTGGATATAAATAAACATGGTACCACTGAAAACGTCATCTTGTCCCGCAAAAAATGAGCCACCACACAGCACCATCAGCTAAAAAATAAAAAAGTTATAGCTGTCAGAATGAAGCGATGCAAAATAATTATTTTTTCTATAAAATAGTTTTTATTGTATAATAGCGCCAAAACATAAAAAAATGATATAAATGAGGTATCGCTGTAATCGTACTGACCCGTAGAATAAAACTGCCTTATCAATTTTACCACATTCATGAATTGCTGGTTTTTGTTCATTCTGCCTCCCAAAAATCAGAATAAAAAGCGATCAAAAAATGTAATGTGCCCGAAAATTGTACCAATAAAAACATCAACTTGTCCCGCAAAAAAATTAGACCTCACATGACTCTGTGGGCCAAAATATGGAAAAAATATAGCTCTCAAAATATGGTGATGCAAAAACTATTTTTTGCAATAAAAAGCGTATTTTAGTGTGTAACAGCTGCCAAACATAAACACCCGCTCTAATAACCCGCCATAAATAGTAAATCAAACCCCCCTTTATCGCTCCCTTACTTAGGGAAAAATATTAAAATAAAATTTTTTATTTATTTCTATTTTCCCATTAGGGTTAGGGTTGGGGCTAAAGGTAGGGTTGGGGCTAAAGTTAGGGTTAGGGTTGGGGCTAAAGTTAGGGTTAAGGTTGAGGCTAAAGTTAGGGTTAGGGTTGGGGCTAGAGTTGGGGTTAGGGTTTGGATTACGGTTAGGGTTGGCATTAGGGTTAAGGTTGGGATTGGGGTTGGGATTAGTGTTATAGTTGGGATTAGGGTTAGGGGTGTGTTAGGGTTAGGGTTATGGTTAGGGTGGGGATTAGGGTTAGGTGTGTGTTAGGATTACAGTTAGGGTTGGGATTAGGGTTAGGGGTGTGTTGGGGTTAGGGTTGGAGTTAGAATTAGGGGGTTTCCACTGTTTAGGCACATCTGGGGCTCTCCAAACATGACATGGCGTCCGATCCAGACAATTTTGGTTTGAAAATGTCAAATGGCGCTCCTTCCCTTCCGAGCTCTGCCATGCGCCCAAATAGTGGTTCCCCCCACATAAGGGGTATCAGCGTACTCAGGACAAATTGGACAACAACTTTTGGGGTCCAATTTATCCTCTTACCCTTGGTAAAATAAAAAATTGGGGACTAAAAGATCATGTTTGTGGAAAAAATATGATTTTTTTCACGGCTCTACGTTATAAACTTTTGTGAAGCACTTGGGTGTTCAAAGTGCTCACCACACATCTAGAATAAGTTCCTTAGGGGGTCTAGTTTCCAAAATGGTGTCACTTGTGGGGGGTTTCCACCGTTTAGGCACATCAGGGGCTCTCCAACGCGACATGGTGTCCGATCTCAATTTCAGCCAATTTTGGTTTAAAAAGTCAAACGGCGCTCCTTACCTTCCAAGCACTGCCGTGCACCCGAACAGTGGTTTTCCCCCACATATGGGGCATCAGCATACTCAGGAGAGATTGCATAACAACTATATCTGTCAATTTTCTCCTATTACCTTTTTGAAAATAAAGAAATTGTTTGTAAAATTCATTTTTGTGACTTAAAAGTTAAATGTTCATTTTTTTCTTCCACATTCCAAAAATTCCTGTGAAGCACCTGAAGGGTTAATAAACTTCTTGAATGTGGTTTTGAGTACCTTGAGGGGTGATGTTTTTATAATGGTGTCACTTTTGGGTATTTTCTGCCATATAGACCCCTCAAAGTGACTTCAAATGTGACGGGGTCCCTAAAAAAATGGTTTTGTAAATTTTGTTGTAAAAATGAGAAATTGCTGGTCAATTTTTAACCCTTATAAGTTCCTAACAAAAAAAAATGTGTTTCCAAAATTGTGCTGATGTAAAGTAGACATATGGGAAATGTTATTTAGTAACTATTTTATTTGACATATTTCTCTGTTTCAAGGGCATAAAAATTAAAAATTTTAAAATTGCGAAATTTTCACAATTTTTGCCATTTTTCAATTTTGTTTATAAATAAATGCAAGTTACAGTATATCAAATAAATTTTACCACTAACCTGAAGTACAATATGTCATGAGAAAACAGTCTCAGAATCGCAAAGATCCGTTGAAGCGTTCCAGAGTTATAACCTCATAAAGGGACAGTGGTCAGAATTGTAAAAATTGGCCCTGTCATTAAAGTGCAAACCACCCTTGGGGGGTAAGGGGTTAATATTTTTTTAAAACTTTTTTTTTACTTTTTGCATGCTTCAATAGTCTCCATGGGAGACTGGAAGCTGCAATTGTCCTATCAGCTCTGCTACATACAGTCGATGATCAGATCACCAGTATGTAGCAGAAATACTCACTGGCTATGAGAGCCGACCACTGGGCGGCACTCATAGCAATCTGGCTATGACAACCATAAAGGTCTGCTGGAGACCTCTGGTTGTCATGCCAACCCATCGTTGACCTGTGATCATGTGATGAGGTCTCTGATGGGCGGGATTTCCGGCTCGTGTGCCAGAAGCATGAGTTAAATTCCGCTGTCAGAGATTGACAGCAGAATTTAATGGGTTAACAGCCGTGGGTGGATCGCGATTCCACCCGCGGCTGTTAGAGGCACGTGTCAGATGTTCAAAACAGCTGACATGTGCCGGGAAAGATGTGGGCTCAGCGCCGGAGCCCACATCAAGGGAGGGATTCCAACGTGGGCGTACTATTATGCCAAATGTCATAAATGGGTTAATATCTGCCTTTCTTCTTATTCATTTACCAAAAGAAAAAAAAAAACAGAATACTATGCTGGCAAATTCCTGAATGTGCATTCTTGAAATCCCTACATACAGTGAAAACATAGAACAGACATAGTAAATCTCTTAGTATCTATGTGTAATATCTCAGATATGTTGACAAGCGTTACAGCCTAAGGATAGGATTCTCCCATTTTCTACCTTTGCACAATCATTGGAAGATTGTTTTATAAACCTGAAGTTACCAAAACTAAAAACACTTTTGTTCCGGTTATTGACCTTGTGAACATTATATAGATATATTTATTTTTCGTTATGATCTGTTGGACTTTTTAACCTGATTTCCTTGAGCTCTGTTATTATCATTATTGTATCTCAGCAGAGCATTATATGGTTTATTACGTCTAGAAAAGCTATTCTAGACATTATATGGCTCCACACAGCAACCACTGGTAAATCTCACTATTTCACAAGACTAATGTATCAGCAGCACATGAAACTTTATACTGAGATGATTCATCTGCTGGAGCTGGAGTCTTCGACCACTGCCAAATGTTTTGCTACAGACTTATGTAACAGCAGTATTAGTCTTTTTTTTATTAACATTTTAATTTGAAATCCTTTTCTTTACTAATACATTTCTGGCTCGCAGGTGGAAATACTAGAAGAGTGGCAAATATTTCTAATTAACTAGTGATACCTTCAACCAAACTATTAACTCTTTACCCTACAGAATTACGCTCCTCAACATTGAAACTGCTCTACCAAGAAGGAAAAGTTGTGTAATTATGGAAATCATGAGTTTGAAAGATATGTTCATGATATGCAATGGATGAAAAAATGGAAACAAAGATCTTAATTCTTTACTTTTTTTCCACCATTTTTTTGGTGTGAGTACTTCTCAATTAATGACTTGTTGATGTGTGACAAATTCATCAAATGATTGGCACCATTCTTCAATTTGTCTTTTCTGGCTTAGATAGTTTTTTATTTTAACATTAAATCACCAAAGAAATGCCCGTCTTTCACATATTGCAGAGATTACATTAGACACAAGAGTTTCACATGATCTCAGACACACTCGCATGTGAACAAACTTATTGTTTATACTGTCTGATATATTATTTTTACCCTATTGTGCACTTCTAACTTCACAGTCACTGTTTCCTCAGCAACAGAGATAGGAAGAGAAAACCGTAAAACATTGGACAAATATGAATTATGTAAAAAAAAAAACAAAGCTAGTGATTTCTAAAAAAAATCTATATATGTAGCTTGTTCCATCTTCATTTGAAAAATAGTTAACATCAAGCAACGTGGCATTCACTTGCAGTATGAGACTTCAAAGTATTACTGTTCTGTCTTCTTACACGTTTTCATGGTGTGTAATTTGACATACAGCAGAAACCTTCTCTATTTTCCAAAATAAGCACACTGTCCTCTGTAGTCTAACTTGTTTATTGGTCAACAAGTTGATGTATATAAATTGAAATATATGTGGATGTGGTAAAACAGATATACTTTACCCCCCAGGATAATGGAGTTTTATAGCAAATATATAAGAATTCTATTAAAATCAAATTGTATTATTTATCTATTAAAATTGTGCAAACCTAGACAAACAAAAAGACGGGGGATACTAAACTTGAATATACTACCCTATATAGACTGACAGTATATAGTACCATTTACCTATCTTTACAGTGCAAGACACAAGTGCAGTTTAATCTGTGTATCAGAGTGATACCACCATTACTGGTCCTAGGTACTCCAAATTTTTTTGGACACCTCTCGTATCAAAATTGATGGTGTCCTACTGGTCATAAACCATAACCCAAGCTGTATAGATATAATGAAATGTACGTGTGTCAACAGTGGTTCACATATATAATAATAGCTTGTTGCCCTCAGGGAAAAAAAATCCCCATTCCTGGCCTGAGGAATAGTTACTCTCAACAGACTTCTACACTTTGACTTCAACTTTGTATACATTCCCAGAGGGAATAGATGAGGTTTTGTTGGGAATACCCTGGCTTCGCCACCACTCTCCCCATATTGAGTGGTCCTCTGGGAGAATACTGGGTTGGGGTGGTCATTGCAGAGACAGATGTCTCAGAGAGGACGTTCAGGTTTCCACCACGGAGATACCTATAGACCTTGCTTCTCTCCCCAAGGTTTATCGGTCATACGCGAACGTATTCTCCAAAAAGGCAGCAGAGACTCTTCTGCCTCATCGCCCCTATGACTGTCCTATAGACCTCTTGCCTGGAACGGAGCCCCCTCGGGAAGAGTGTATCCTCTCTCTCTTCTTGAGACGGAGTCCATGTCACAATACATCCAGGAAAATCTGGCAAGAGGGTTTATTAGGAAGTCAGTGTCACCAGCAGGGGCAGGATTTTTCTTTGTGCAGAAGAATAATGGAGAATTACGACCGTGTATACACTATAGGGGTCTTAACGCCATTACCGTTAAGAACAAATATCCTTTGCCCCTAATATCTGAGCTCTTTGATAGGCTCCGGGGAGCAAGGGTATTTACTAAGCTGGATCTTCGTGGTGCCTATAACCTGATCCGCATCCGTGAGGGGGACGAATGGAAGACGGCGTTCAATACCAGAGATGGACATTATGAATACCTTGTGATGCCATTCGGGCTCTGTAATGCTCCAGCCGTCTTCCAAGATTTCGTAAATTACATCTTTCGGGACATGTTTGCCACCTCTGTGGTAGTCTACCTGGATGACATTCTCATCTTTTCTCCAGATATGGACACCCACCGGAGAGATGTTTGCAGGGTTTTCGACCTCTGGCGGGCAAATTCCTTATATGCGAAGTTGGAGAAGTGTGTGTTTGAGCAGGAGTCTCTGCCATTCCTGGGCTATATCATCTTCACTCAGGGATTGACTATGGATCCTGCCAAACTACAGGCTGTAATGGATTGGCAAGAACCCAACTTTCTTAAAGCGGTGCAGCGCTTTATGGGGTTCATTAATTACTATCGCCAATTCATTCCCCACTTCTCTACGTTGGTTGCTCCCTTGGTAGCCCTCACCAAGAAGGGAACCAATCCCAAATTGTGGTCAGAGGAGGTCTCCAAGGCCTTTACTTCCATAAAGTCCCATTTTGTTATTGCTCCTATCCTATATCGTCCCGAGGTTGATAATCCTTTTATATTGGAGGTAGATGCCTCGTCCGTTGGTGCTCGAGCAGTCCTTTTTCAAAAGGATGCTCAAGGTCGTAAACATCCTTGCTTCTTCTTCTCCAAGACCTTCACACCAGCGGAGAGGAATTATTCCATTGGGGATAGGGAGTTGCTAGCCATGAAGTTGGCCTTTTCCGAGTGGAGACATCTCCTGGAGGGGGCTCGCTTTCCCTTTCAAGTGTTCACTGACCACAAAAATTTGGTCTATTTACAGACCGCCCAGCGGCTAAATTCCCGTCAGACCAGATGGTCCCTGTTCTTCTCCCGGTTCCATTTCACCCTCCATTTTCTCTCCGGGGAGAAGAACATTCGTGCCAATGCTCTGTCTCGCTCCGTGGTGTCCTCTGAGGAGGTGGAGGAGGAGCCTTGACTTATTGTCCCCACAGAGAGCCTAAGAACTGTGGCCCCGGTTTCACTTGAGTCTGTGCCTCCAGGCAAGACTTTTGTGCCCATCAATTTGCGACCGGAGGTACTCTCTTGGGCACACTCGTCCAGGGTGGGTGGACATTTTGGGGCAGAGAGGACATCTGAGTTGCTGGCGAGGACATACTGGTGGCCACATATGGTCCGTGACATCAGGGAATACGTTCAGGCGTGCGTCTCCTGCGCCAAGAATAAGTCCCCTCGACAACGGCCAGCTGGGTTACTTTTCCCTTTACCGGTGGCAGACAGGCCCTGGGAGATGGTTGGGATGGATTTTGTGGTGGGCTTACCCAAGTCTCGGGGCTGCACCATCATCTGGGTGATAACCGACCACTTCTCCAAAATGGTGCACTTGGTGCCGTTACAACGGTTACCGTCTGCACGGGCCTTGGCAGCATTATTCATTAGGCATATTTTCCACCTACATGGTATGCCAGACAAAATTGTCAGTGATCGAGGTCCCCAGTTTGCGTCTCGGTTCTGGAGAGAGCTGTGTCGTTTACTCAGCATTGAGTTGAATCTCTCCTCTGCATACCATCCCGAGATGAATGGGTTGGTAGAGAGGGCCAACCAGACCTTGGTCACATACTTGCGACATTTTGTCTCTGCCAGGCAGGATGACTGGGCATCCTTGCTACCGTGGGCTGAGTTCGCTCTAAATAATGCTGTGGCTGACTCCACCGGACAGACCCCATTCCTCCTGAACTACGGTCAGCATCCGCGGGTACCAGTGCCCATGCCCGTGTCTTCCGCCGATTCCAGGGTGGCAGACTGGGCTGTGGAGGCATGGGACATTTGGGACCGCACCCAGGATGCCATTCAGGCTTCCAAAGAGAGGATGAGGTCTTCGGCCGATGCCCATCGGCGCCCCGCTCTACATTTGCTCCGGGTGACCTAGTGTGGCTCTCTGCCCGAAACATCAGGCTACATGTAGAGTCCACCAAGTTGGCACCTCGCTTTTTGGGTCCCTTTAAAGTTCTTGAGCAGGTGAACCCGGTGGTTTACCGCCTAGCCCTTCCGCCTCGCCTTGGTATCACCGACACCTTTCTCGTGTCCCTCCTGAAACCCGTGGCCATTTCTCGGTTTTCCGAGTCATCTGCTGGGACGTCGGGTTCATCTACCGACGATCATGAGGTGAACGCCATTGTTGGGTGCAAGGTGGTACGAGGAAAAAATTTTATTTGGTGGATTGGAGGGGTTATGGGCCTGAGGATAGGTCCTGGGAGCCTGCTGAGCATGTTCACTCTCCGCAGCTCGTCGCTGCCTTTGAGCGCAGCGAGGCCCAAAGAAGGGGGGGTAATGTTAGGGTTTGAGTTCCCAATGCTGCACAAGGGGAGTCTCAAACCAGTCCCGCTGCGGTCCCCCATTCATCTCCGGCCGCAGTGGAGCCTGCTCAGCAAAGACGTCGGTCCCAGCATCTCGCCCAATTTAACACTATGCAGAGGCTTGTTGCGGTCTTTCCTGGTTCCTCTATTATAACCAGTGCTGGAGCAGGCAGTTCGAGAACTAAGTCCCTGCTTTCTCCATCTGAGCATGCCCAGGGCAAGATCTCCCATTGGAGATCAGTGGTCACATGCTTGGTTACAGCAGCGACTCGCATTGGTCCGCCAAGAAGGTCCTGAAACTACATGTGTTCTGGAATGGTTTCGCATTGGTCCTTTTTTGGTTGGTCCTGCAGTTGCTACTATAAAAGGGTGGCATGGCTGGGCCGCCATGCGCTAGTATCAAATCTGTTACGTGCTTGCGCCAGTGTGGTCATGTATGCATGTGGTTAGGTCTGGCTGAAATAAGCCCCTAGAATACCGGCACCTCCGGTGAGGAGATTCTATGCACATGTTCAGGGCTCGACTGAAAACGCCATTAGAATACCGGCTACTCCGGTGAGGAGATTATTGCTTGTGTTCTGACTGCATGATCACGGACTGCTATCCACACAGCAGTTAACCGTGTACCTGGATCCAGTAGGGTTACTCAGCGACTTTGTGACGCAACAGGGTTCGCTTTAAAACGCTAGTCAGCACCCTAGTGTTTTACTTTGCGGCTCACTGAAGCTAAGTGAGTAGGCACTTATCGCCATATAGCGCTGTGGCATTCCCGCTAGCAGCTCTGTGGATTAACAGAGTTCGCACTAACTGCCACAGCGCGCTACAGCGTTTATTTTAGCGACTCTGTGGGATAACAGAGTTCGCTACTCACGCCATCTTACTAGCAGCAGTCTCTGCCTGCACGGTGGACCCCGGGCTGCGAACGCACCTCTCCTTAATATCTATTAGGTGCGTTCCACAGGCCCTTAACACAGTGTCTCAGCTGTGCCCGCCTTTCTGCCAAGAGTACCTGCCGTGCCCGCCATAGTACCAGTCGTGCCTGCCGACTTTTGCCTGCACCTGTCACAGTGTTCTGGTTCCAGTGGGATCAGCAGCCACAGCCAGACACCACCCTGGCGTGGTACCTGGCAGCTACCTGCCCCACAAGTCTGACCTCACCATCAGGGGCTCCAGTGAATACCAAGGTAGCTGCTTAGTCACGCCCCTTCCAGGGTAGTCTGGTTTGTGGCACATTGGGGCCACAACCCCTACGCTCGCGGCAACCAGTCAGGGCGAGAGCGCAACACACATGATCTAGACTCTATGCTTCTCTTTATACATCCTACAACTGTGTTTGCCTTTTTTGCTGCTGCATCACACTGTTGACTCACGTGCAGTCTGTGATCTATTAGTATATCCAAGTCTTTCACGCATGCTGTTGCTTAGTTCTATTCCACCTATTCAGTAGATGAAATTTAAATTTTTCATGGTCAGATGTAGAATCTTGCATTTCTCCCTGCTAAATATCATTCTATTAGTCGCTGCCCATTGTTCAAGCTTATCTAGATCCTTCTGAATCCTTTCCCTGACTTCTCTAGTATAAGCTATCCCTCCTAGCTTTGCATTGTCTGCAAATTTTTATCAGTTTACCTTCAGTTCCTTTCTCTAGATAAGGGGTCTCAAAGTGCGGCCCTCGGGACAATAGTTTGCGGCCCTCACCTCATGGGCCCTCGGGACAATAGTTTGCTGCCCTCACCTCGGCCAGGATCACACATGCGAGAAACACGGCGTAGTCTCGCATGCGAAATCCCAGTCACACATAGTACCGCTCATTAAGGTCATGAATATGGACGTCACTCCACTCTCATAGGCGTGGAGCCCATATTCATGAGCTTAATGAGCGGTACCACGTGACGTGTGACCGTGCACTCATACAGGAAGAAGATGTCGGCGCTGGACCATCGGAGCTGCAGCAGGAGGAGGTGAGGTGAGTATGATGATGGCTAGACCATGGGTAGACATACCGCCGGTTCAACCGGTGCGGCTGCACCGGGGCCCAGATGCTCCAGGGGGCTTCTGCAGGGCGGCTAATAATGAGGGCAATCTGGCCGGTTTCTCTGGGCCCGAGGCTCCAGGGGGCCCCTGGCCAGATTGCCCTCATGTGCGATGGGCAGGGAGCGATCCCAGCAGCTCCGCTGTCTGCAAGACAAAATAAGAAGGAGCAGAGCTGCAAGGATCCTTCCTGCCCGGCGCCCGCGCTTCCTGTTTCTGACACAGAGAGCAGCGCCGCTGGGTGATGTCATCATTCAGCGGCCAGCTGTGTCAGAGTGAGGAAGCGCGGGCACCGGTGATACTGCAGACAGGTGAGAGGTGGTGTGTGTGTAGGTGGAGGAGAGTGATGGGGAAAAGCAATGATGGGGAAAAAGCAGTGATGGTGAAAAGCACTGATGGGGAAAAGCAATGATGGGGAAAAACAATGATGGGAGTGATGGGGAAAAGCAATGATGGGGTGATGGAAAAAGCAATGATGGGAGTGATGGGGAAAAGCAATGATGGGAGTGATGGGGAAAGCAATGATGTGAAACACTATAGTTATTAAGGTTGAAGGAAGACTTTAAGTCCATCTAGTTCAACCCATATCCTATCCTAACCTGCCCTAACATGTTGATCCAGAGGAAGGCAAAAAAAACCAAGTGGCAAACAGTAAGCTTCACATTGGGGAAAAAAATTCCTTCCCGACTCCACATACGGCAATCAGACTAGCTCCCTGGATCAACGCAGTATCTAGGAAACTAGTGAATGTAGCCTGTAATATTATACTTTTCAAGAAAGGCATCCAGTCCCTTCTTAAATTTTAGTAAGGATGGGGAAAAGCAATAATGGGAGTGATGGGGAAAAGCAATGATGGGGAAAAAGCAATGATGGGAGTGATGGGGAAAAAGCAATGATGTGAGTGATGGGAAAAGCAATGATGGGGTGATGGGGAAAAAGCAGAGATGGGAGTGATGGAGAAAAGCACTGATGGGGAAAAGCAGTGATGGGGACAAGCAATGATGGGAGTGATGGGGAAAAGCAATGATGGGAGTGATGGGGAAAAGCAGCGATGGGGTGATGGAGAAAAAGCAATGATGGGGAAAAGGCAATGATGGGAGTGATGGGGAAATGCAATGATGGGGAAAAGGCAATGATGGGAGTAATGAGGGAAAAGCAATGATGGGAAAAAGCAATGATGGGAGTGATGGGGAAAAGCAATGATGGGGAAAAAGCAATGATGGAAGTGATGAGGGAAAAGCAATGATGGGAGTGATGGGGAAAAGCAATGATGGAGAAAAAGCAATGATGGGAGTGATGGGGAAAAGCAACGATGGGGTGATGGGGGAAAAAGCAATGGGGGAGAATGAGCGTTGGGGAGAATGAGCGCTGGGGGAGAATGAGCGCTGGGGGGAATGATTTCTTGCTGTTAACCAGTTAATGTTTTCTTGTCCACCACACTGCAGTGTCAAAAGAGGAAGACAGCGAGACAGGCATCACATCAGAGAGCTCTTGACCTCGAAACAGAAATCCTCAGATCCTGGTATTGTAACATAATATTAAGAATAATATATATTCATTGATATTGCGCTATTAATTCCACAGCACTTTACATACATTATCAACACTGTCCCCATTGGGGCTCACAATTTAAACATCTATTTGTATGACTTTTGAGTGTGGTAGGAAACCACTGTCTTTGGAAGAGCTACATGGGCACACACATAGATTCGGCCTCATTCATTCCCTATGGGACTTGTGGTGAGACAAAAAAACACTGCTAGTAGCGTTTTTCTGTTGCTGCAAGTACCGGATTTGCGGGATCGCGGCAAAACCGCAAGTGTCGGACATGTTCGCAAGTCACATAGGGAATGAATGAGGCCGAATGCAGTGCTGCCATAAGTGATCCGTTACGTGGCAGATGAGGAAAAACTGCCGGATCTGCCGCGAATGGCAAAAATCGCTGATGTGCAAGTAGCCTAAGTCACTCACAACAGTGTCTGTATTAGTGATACTCACCAATGGGGGAGGCAGAACGAAAAGTACCTAGGGCAGCATAAACTCTAAATACGGCCCTTTTATTTTTATTTTTTAACACAAAATAAGATGAAAATATAAAGACATTTGATAACATTGGAATGTTTTTGTAAGAGCTTTTCTTGTGGAAAACCTGATGTGGCCCAGCCTCACCCAGATTCTACCTCCAGCGGCCCCCGGGTAAATTGAGTTTGAGACCCCTGCTCTAGATCATTAGTAAAAATGTTGAACAACAATGGCTCCAAGACACAGGTACCCCACTTATACAAAGCTCCACCAGCGTTCAAAAATTTTTTTATCTGCATCTTGCCTGTAGAATAATTGGGGCATAGTAGCAGTGTGTGGTACTCATTCTATTAAGCCATCTATACAAAGCTCCACCAGCGTTCAAAAAAAAAAAGAATTTTTATCTGCATCTTGCCTCGACAATAATTTTGGGCATAGTAGCAGTGTGTGGTACTCATTCTATTAGGCCATCTATGCAAAGCTCCACCAGCATTCAAAGGAAAATAATTTTTATCTGCATCTTGCCTGGAGAATAATTGTGGGCATAGTAGCAATGTGTGCTACTCATTCTATCAGGCCATCTATACAAAGCTCCACCAGCGTTCAAAAAAAAAAAGAATTTTTATCTGCATCTTGCCTCGACAATAATTTTGGGCATAGTAGCAGTGTGTGGTACTCATTCTATTAGGCCATCTATGCAAAGCTCCACCAGCGTTCAAAGGAAAATAATTTTTATCTGCATCTTGCCTGGAGAATAATTGTGGGCATAGTAGCAATGTGTGCTACTCATTCTATCAGGCCATCTATACAAAGCTCCACCAGCGTTAAAAAAAAAAGAATTTTTAGCTGCATCTTGCCTGTACAATATTTGTGGGCATAGTAGCAGTGTGTGGTACTCATTCTATTAGGCCATCTATACAAAGTTCCACCAGTGATAAAAAAAAAGAATTTTTATCTGCATCTTGCCTGGACAATAATTTTGGGCATAGTAGCAGTGTGTGGTACTCATTCTATTAGGCCATCTATACAAAGCTCCACCAGCGTTCAAAAAAAAAGAATTTTTATCTGCATCTTGCCTGGACAATAATTTTGGTTATAAGGACCAAAATCTCAAGCACAGAGATCATTATATGTAATTGCTCAGTTAAACCCCACAACGGGACTTAATTCCCAAAGAAATGAGTCTATGGAGCTCTCAACATATTCATAACACCAAAGAACATGGAGCAAAAAATACCATAGCAAAAAAAAACTAAGTAGTATCAAAACAGTTTTTGTTTAATAAAGTTTAAAATACAAAATACATTGCTACCTGTTCCTGCATTCCCCTTCATTGTTACTTATGACCTCCATATCTCCTGACCTGGTCAGAGATAATAGGCACTGTGACTGATTATTTGCATTGATACTTAATGGAGACATTTATTGTCATCTTCTTTGTATTGGGGATATATAACACAGTAAAATCTATTTAGAGGATGCATAGCTATATGACAGGACTAAGGGCAATTTTACTGTTCACATCTTGACCCATGGATTTGATCCATGTGTAGCTATGATGTATGTCTAGCTACCTGGTTCCACTGAAAGCACATGTTTGTTTCATATACTGTATACTATCTATTGTAAAATTTATGTCATGTTTGTATTTTAAACTTTATTAAAGAAAAACTGTTTTGATACTACTTAGTATTTTTTGTACTATGATATTTTTTGCTCCATGTTCTTTGGTGTTATGAATATGTTGGGAGCTCCATAGACTCATTTCTTTGGGAATTAAGTCCCGTTGTGGGGTTTAACTGAGCAATTACATATAATGATCTCTGTGCTTGAGATTTTGGTCCTCATCATTTTCTGTGTTTCCACAGCCTCCATCTCAGGACAGATGGATTTTCGCGAGCGTGAAAAAACGTGGCAATTGAAACTTAACAGTGTGTTTGATGGTGGTCCGGGGGCTATTGGTGATCAGAGGTCCAGAGACAAAATTGAATGTATTAAGAGATATAAGGAATTGCTACATAAACGTATTCGGCTCTGGTGGAACAAGGCATCCCTGGAGAAATAAATAGCGAATGGGCTCATTCCGCGGGGATTAAGGATTCAGGTTTTCCCCACCTTTCCCGTTAATAATGATGAATTTGTGAAAGCATGGGAAGGGGCTGCCTCATTGTGTTCCAGAGCTTTTCTTGAATTGCTGATTAAATCTAATGAAGTGTCTATTACTGAGATTGACATTGAATTAAAGACAGTGGAAGATAATATCAATAAACATCTTACCACTGATAAAGTAATAAAACTCAAGAATGAGATTGATATGGAACAGAGTAGATGGGAAAAAGAAATTGTGGAGGTGAAGACACGGAAATTCCAACGTGATCAACTTGATTTCCAGAATGATCAGGTGTACAAATGGAGACGTAATCGATCAGGACAAAAATCATCCTTCTTTCGAACCCGATCTGTATCTATATCATCTATGTCCTCAGTTGAGGAGAGGAATCAGGGCCCTGATATTGAGAAAACATCATGGGACAGGAGGGATCATCTAAGAATGAATAAACCCAGAGGAGGAGGGAAGAAATATTTTAAGCGTAAACTCCCGACCTCATCTCCGGTTGATAAAAAACCAAGAACGAACACTTTAGAGGTGATTAATTTATCCTCCCATGATTTATCAGAAGCACAGAAAGAAGTATTAAGGTTAGGATTAACTTTCTCTCCATCTAACAATTTCAATTTCTTTGTAGCACTAAAAGACCTTCACCTCTTTTCTCGTAAGTTGGTTCTACACAAACTACACTCAAAATCCAACTCTGGACAGGGCTTGGAACACATCACAGAACAAGAAGCAGTAGCCGTTTTGGAGGAACTGGAACGTGAGGCGAATCCAGATCTTGCAGGTACCTCCCCACCACCTATTTACTCCAGGTCCACCACTTTTCCCCCCTTGTCAATCTGCCCACAGGTTGATATTTTTACCAAATTGGTAACAGAAGATTTTTAAAAAATTGTAAATAGGAGAAACAGAGACAACCTTACAATAATTCAAAGCCGGGCATTAAAAGAACTAAGGGAATTAGATGACGTTGTCATTAAACCGGCTGACAAGGGGGGGAATGTGGTAATTTGGCCTGTGGAGAAATATGAGGGGAGGCCCTGAGACAATTAAGAGATGGGACAACATATACCCAACTCAGTAAAAATCCACTTGGCTCTTACCAAAACGAACTGGCTTCTCTTTTGGAGATTGCCTTTGATAGGGGCATTATCTCCAAAAAAGTCCTGGAGGGGTTATTGGTCAAGGCTCCCGTTGTCCTCACCTTTTATCTCCTGCCCAAGGTCCATAATTTTCCCATCTCTCCCCCGGGGCATCCGATTGTCTCTGGCATCGGAGGGCTTTGTGGTACTATTTGTAAATTTATTGATCATTACTTGCAACCACAAGTTGAGACACTGCCCTCCTTTGTCAGGGACACCACGGACGTCCTGCAGAGGCTTGATGGCCTGTCCCTCGATACGGGCACACTCTTGGTAGTGGCCGATGTAGAATCACTCTATACGAGTATTCATCATGCCGATGGACTGAAAGCCTCACAATTTTATCTGGAGGCTAGTAATTTGGATCCAGATCTTCGAGAACTGGTGTTGGACTTGTTGTGGTTCATACTCACCCACAACTTTTTAACATTCAGGAATCAATTTTATTTACAGAGACGAGGTACTACCATGGGGGCGGCCTGTGCGCCTTCCTATGCAAACCTCTTTCTGGGATATTGAGAGAGGGGTTTGCTTTTGAATGGTGCGGAGGCCGCCCCCCAGATCCTTGGATGGTATTGATATATTGATGATATTTTGTTTTTTTGGCAAGGCTCCGTATTAGATCTGGACGACTTTATGGCGGGTCTGAACTGCAACGAGTCCAACATCAGACTCACATATATGCATGATTCTAGAGTGGTTTCATTTTAGGACGTGGAGATTCGGGTGCGGGACGATGGTCATGTGGAGACGGATTTATATAGAAAAGAGACTTCTGTTAACTCTTTGTTGCATGCGTCATCCGCGCACCCGATCTCCACGATCAATGCCATTCCCACTGGCCAGTTTCTGCGGGCTCGTAGAATTTGTACCTCGAGTGAGCTGTTCGAGGGACAGGCCAGAGACCTTGGGCGGAGATTTAGGGAGCGGGGTTACAGCAATAGGAGCATTAAAAAGGGTTATTTACGGGCCAAATATACTAGAAGAAGCGATTTATTGGCCTTGCAAAATAATCATATGAAGGAAAGAGGTAAGGATATGGAGATAAAATATATCTCCACATTTAATCAGCAATGGGACACAATGAGGGCGATCTTACAAAAACACTGGTCGGTATTAATGACAGAACCCCTTCTGAGACAGCGCCTTTCCCCCCATCCACTTATGACAGCAAGACGGGGGCGTAATTTGAAAGATACGCTAGTCTCTAGTCATTATGTTTCAAAGTCTAAATTTATTTTCGGGGGAGGGGAGAGAAGAGTTGGATTCTATCCCTGCGGAAAATGTTTGGCATGCAGGAATCACATTCGATCGGCATCTTTTGAATCATCAGACGGCCTCAGGACATATGACATTAGGGCATATATCACATGCTCTACTACGCATGTGATTTATTATGCCACATGTAGCTGCAATTTAATTTACGTGGGTCTTACATCACGGGAATTGAGAATTAGGACACGTGAACATGTCCGAGATATTGAGGCTGCCCGTGATGTCAACGATGTGATGTCTCTGAAAACAATTCCTAGACATTTTCGATTGAAACATCAGTGTAATGCAGGGGAATTGAAAATCAGAGGCATTGACCATGTGCATTTGGGGGTCCGTGGAGGAGATTATAATCGTGTCCTCATACAAAAAGAATGCCGCTGGATTGTTACCCTAAATACCATGGTCCCTGCTGGATTAAACGAACAACTGAGCTTTCCATCCTTTTTATAGGAGTTCTCTTTCGTCTCTGTACCAATGATCATTTTTTATTGCATTGTTTTTAATTTTCTTTTTCTTTGTGTCTCTTTGTAATTTTGTTATTTAAGAAATGACATGAACATCTGAATATGGAGGCTTTTTGCATTCATTTACCTTTGATGTGGACCCACAAGCTTCATACCAGCGTCTGTGATGATGAAGAATGTTCCCTCTAAGAATATGTGCGATGTGACATTGTTATATACATTCTATTATGTCTCTATAACCGTTACACATGTAAAATTGTATTTTTTCATGACACATCTATATTGAGATATTCACTTATGTAGAATGCGATAGAGTCCACCATAATATTTGTTTCTCAAATGCGCCTCTCGGCTAGTTTGGCAGCGTTCCCCTGATAAAGATGGCATCTGACATGCATTGTGATTAGTGTTGAGCGATACGATAATGCAAATATCGGCTATCGGCCGATATTAGCTCTATCGGCCTTTCGATAATTCGTTTCGATATTTTCGTCTTATCGGATACCGGAATCGGAAGTTCCCATAATTCTTTGCGAGGCAATGTGATTTTATTCAGCCAATAAGGAATCCTAAGAAGTGTGGGCACATCCTGTACTGCTGCGGTCATGTTAACTAATGGCATGGCTGTGATTGGATGCTGAAATGATGTCAGAATGCACTATAAAAGGCGCCGCCGCCATTTTAGCGTCACTGTGCTGTGAATTCAGTAAGGGACAGAACGCTGCTGTGCTGACTCTGAGGGACAGTTAGAGATTGCGATTTAGTGTACTGTGCTGTAGGCAGGCTAGCACCAACCGCTGTGTAAAGCTTCCTTTTGCCTGCAGTGTTGTTTTAACAGCTCTGCAAGGTGTGTGTGAGTGCAGGTGACGCTGCAGTTTGCTCTGCATGCAACGCTGTCTGTAGGCATCTGCACCTGTCACTCACAGACTCTTTTTTTTTTCCTTCAGTGTAATTCTTGCTGCTCCATGCAATTTAACTATTAGTGTGACGCGCTTCCATCCGTATCCAATACATTGGTTGCAAACACTATAGAAGTAGACAAAGGAGTAGCCTTTCACAGATTGTGGACAGTTGTGTTTCAGTGTTCACTTCAGTCTGTGTTTTTTATTTTTTGAGTGCACATCACGCTCCAGTTACTTGTTCAAGCACTGCTGCTTGTACTCTGCTGAGCGTGTCTCAGTGCCTCATCCTTTTAATTTCTCTCCAATTGGTTCTGCTCCATTCCATTTAAAATAAATATAATCTATTAGTGTGACGCGCTTCCATCCGTATCCAATACATTGGTTGCAAACACTATAGAAGTAGACAAAGGAGTAGCCTTTCACAGATTGTGGACAGTTGTGTTTCAGTGTTCACTTCAGTCTGTGTTTTTTATTTTTTGAGTGCACATCACGCTCCAGTTACTTGTTCAAGCACTGCTGCTTGTACTCTGCTGAGCGTGTCTCAGTGCCTCATCCTTTTCATTTATCTCCAATTGGTTCTGCTCCATCCCATTTAAAATCTAATCTATTAGTGTGACGCGCTTCCATCCGTATCCAATACATTGGTTGCAAACACTATAGAAGTAGACAAAGGAGTAGCCTTTCACAGATTGTGATTTGTGAACAGTTGTGTTTCAGTGTTCACTTCAGTCTCTGCGTAATAACCACACTTAGGCCTTATAACTTTTCTGACTTTCTTTATCAATCTACCAAGATGAAGAAGTCAGTGAGTAAGGCACGTGGTCGTGGCCGTGGAGTTTCAGCAGGGAGAGGACGTGGGGATTCTGTGTCTGCTGCCGCCCTCAGTGACACAGCATCCACCATTTATCCCCGTGAGCGTTCCTTTATGCGCACTTTGGTAGGAGCTCGGCGTGCCCCCCTGCTGCGGGAAGAACAAATTGAAGCCGTTGTTGGTTGGATGGCAGCCAATGCATCGACTTCAATTCCTTCCACCTCCTCTCAGGAACACAACACTGTTGAGCAACCATCTGTCTGTTCACCGCCTGTCAAATTGCCCAGGCAGTCAGAGAGTTCTGTACAGGAGCCAGCTGAGTCTCTGCTTCTGTTCTCAGAATCTGTTGGCTCGCAAACACGGGCACAGGCAAGCAGCATTCTGCAATTTGAAGAAGAGGGAGTATGCAGTGATGCGCAACAGCTGTGTCTCTCTCAATCTGAAGAGGCGGGTGAGCCAGTGCCGATGGACAGCACACCGCAGAACGCATCTTATGATGATGATGAGACTCAGGTGCCAGGTTTTGTGGAGCATGGTGCTGCCCAGACCATCCAACAGCAGCAGGTGTTGGAAGAGGGTAGTGGAGATGATGAAGTCCGAGACCCAACATGACGTGAGCAACAGCAAGGTGGTGAGAGCAGCTCTGAGGAAGAGATTGTCCCAACGGTACAAAGAGGAGGGAGAGGTAGGCTGCAGACTCGCTTGCCTGTAGCCTCCAGTTTGGCACCTGTTGGGAGCAGTTCTCTTAGAAATGTCAAAATTGGTGCTCCCATTACTTGCACTGCGTGGTCCTTTTTTGACAGACTTGTAGATAATATTTGCTATGTTCAATGCAAGCTGTGTAAGCAAAAAGTTAAAAGAGGTAAAAATATCAGGAACCTGAATACCACAAATATGTGGACACATGTACGGACAAAGCACGTAGCTGAGTTCCAAAGACACACTGGAGATGTAGGCCAACCTACAGCAGCACCTACATCTTTACGTCATGTTCGAGCCTCTACCTCCAGCTCTCACACACCTGTTTTGGCTTCCTCACAGGATCTCCATGGAAGAACCTCGGTCACTTTGTCCATAGAGAAACTGTTATTCCACCCACTGCAGCAAGTTCACAGTCATCGTCACACTCCCAGTACAAAAAACAGCCATCGGTAACACAGGCATGGGATAAAAGACGGCCATACTCGGCAAACCATCCACGAGCACAGGCTCTGAATGCTGGCCTTGCAAAACTCCTGTCCCTTGAAATGCTGTCATTCAGGCTGGTGGAGACTGACAGTTTCAGGAACTTTATGGCATTGGCAGTCCCACAATATAATGTGCCAAGCCGATTTTATTTCAGCAGGCAAGCTGTCCCTGCTCTGCAAAAACATGTCGAGGGAAACATTAAACATGCGCTACTAAACGCCGTCAGTAGCAGGGTCCACCTGACCACCGATGCGTGGACCAGTACCCATGGCCAGGGACGATACCTTTCCCTCACTGCCCATTGGGTCAATGTTGTGGAGCCGGGTACAGATCTTGCCAGTGGCGCTGTACGTGTTCTGCCAACTCCAAGGATTGCAGGAATCCAGTCTGTGCACATTGATTCCTCCTCCTACTCCAGTTCCTCAGAATCATCGCTGCACGAGCCGTCACGGTATACCTCCACATGGACCCGTGAACGCTTACCTGTTGCGACCGATATGAGCACAGCCGTGGCCAAACGTCAACAGGCCGTCCTGAAATTAATTCCCATCGGGAATCGAAGCCACACAGCGCAGGAGCTCTGGGATGCCATCAAGCAGGAGAGCGACGTGTGGTTTTTGTCAGCTAATCTCCAGCCAGGCTTGGTAGTGTGTGACAATGGCCGAAATCTGGTGGCAGCTCTGGGCCTTGGCAACCTCACTCACATACCATGTCTGGCACATGTGCTCAACTTGGTCGTGCAGAGGTTTTTGAGGGACTATCCGGATCTTGATGCACTGCTGCACAAGGTCCACCTAGAGTGCGCTCACTTGCGACGTTCCAGCATGGCCAGATCGCGCATTGCAGCTCTGCAAGTCAGATTTTGCCTTCCTGAACATCGCATCATATGTGACGTACCCACCAGGTGGAATTCCACGTTACATATGTTGGAGCGGTTGTGTGAGCAGCAGCCAGCAGTAATGGAGTATCAGCTGCAACAGGCGCAATCAACTCGCAATTTGCGCCGTTCACACTTCACCACTACTGAGTGGGCCTCTATGAAGGACATCTGCGACGTTTTGCGTGCGTTTGATGTCTCAACGCGGATGGCGAGTGCAGATATGCACTAGTCAGCATGACTGTCCCCCTTATCTGCCTGCTTCAGAAATCACTGAAAGCACTAAAGGAAGAGGTTTTGAAACAGGTGGAGGATGAGGAGTCACAAATTCAATTACCTTCAGGACAGTCAGCGCAACGTGGTTCCTCACAAAGGGCTGGGCAGGGCTCACTTTGTGAGGAGGATGAGGAGGAGGAGGAGTTAATGGAGGAGGAAGAAATCCCTACAGAGGAAGGTACACAACGCTGTAGTCAGTATGTAGAGCGAGGGTGGGGTGATGCAGAGGAGACAGAGATGACGCCTCTTCCAGAGGACAGCCTTTGTTGGCCAGTTGGGAGTCTGCAGCACATGGTTGATTTCATGCTTCAGTGCCTAAGAAACGACCGCCGCATCGCCCACATTCTCAGCACGTCAGATTATTGGGTGTACACCCTCCTAGACCCTCGCTACCGGGACAATTTACAAACCCTCATCACACCGGTGAACGGGACCGTAAAATGCAGGAGTACCAAGACACACTGGTGCAATCCATACTGTTGTACATTCCAGCCGAGAGAGATGCTGCTGCTGCTGCTACTGCTTTACAAAGCACCTCTGTGCGTCGAGGCAGTGTAGACACCTCTACAACAAGAGGGAGCAGAAGCAGCGCCTCTGCACAGGGCAAGAACTGTATGTTACAAATGTGGCAAAGTTTTGTGACAGCGCCAGCAAGGTCTACACCATCCGAGACGGCTCCAGTCACCAAGAAGAAACGTTCCGTAAGATGGTGACAGACTACTTGGCTTTCCCTCTAAGTGTACTCCCAGATGCCTCTTCCCCTTTCAAATTTTGGGTCTCTAAGTTGGATACATGGCCAGAGCTTAGCCAGTATGCATTGGAGGTGCTGGCTTGCCCTGCTGCCAGTGTATTATCTGAGCGCGTCTTTAGTGCTGCAGGTGGTGTAGTAACAGACCGTCGCATGCGACTATCCTCAGAGAATGTAGACCGGCTTACTTTTCTGAAAATGAACAAGGCATGGATCTCACCTGAATTTGCCTGTCCGTTTTCAGATTAAATAACTGTTTGGCAACGTTTTCCATGTCTCCGGTTATGTTCATCTTTCTACCACCTGAACTCTACTACCTGGGCTACAACACCGCCATTTGTTGCTCGTAAGTAATTGGCAGGGGTACTGACTCCTGGCCAGCCTGGTTACAGCACGACAGCTGTTTCCTGGCAGTGTGAACGTCAATTATCCTCCAATAAGTTGTGCTGTCGTGTTGCATTCGGGTTAGCCGACTCTATGGTGCCTGCAGTTTAGGTGATTCCTATGTGTGCTGTGGGATATGTAAATAAAGGCGGTTTCCATTGTGACTATAGGATAAGCACCCACTGTAGGACTGTGTGATTCTGTAACTGCGGACGGCTTGCGTCCTGTCAACTTACATTTTCATGGGTGCGTTCTTCTACCCGTCCGGGGTCCAGTACCGTCAAGTGGTTCTCCCCAGTGCCTTTGGCCTAGGTGCCTCCATCTCCGTATCCGAGTTCCAGCAACGTCTGCTGGTCCTTGGTAGTGCTTTGGAGCACAGGTACCTCCTGCTTAGTAACCGTGTCACAGTAACGTCAGCTGGTACTCGGTTGTGACATTGCCTCTTTTCCTTCTGCTACCCGTCCGGGGTCCAGTACCGTCAAGTGGTTCTCCCCAGTGCCTTTGGCCTAGGTGCCTCCATCTCCGTATCCGAGTTCCAGCAACGTCTGCTGGTCCTTGGTATTGCTTTGGAGCACAGGTACCTCCTGCTTAGTAACCGTGTCACAGTAACGTCAGCTGGTACTCGGTTGTGACCTTGCCTCTTTTCCTTCTGCTACCCGTCCGGGGTCCAGCACAGTCAGCTGGTCCTTGTTACTTCCATTGTCTCTTGCTCCATCTGATACCCGTCAGGGTTCCAGTAACGTCAGCTGTTTCTCGGAAATTAGACGACATTAAAGACCACCCAGAAGAAGATGACGACAACAAAGACGACGAGCATGAAGCCAACCAGCCTGAACACCATCACAAAGAAAAAATAAAAGATTACCAAGAAGAAGATCACCAACAGGACAAAGAAGGTTAAGACAAACTACAAGATACAGAACAAGAGACAGAAGAACAATAAGCAGAAGATCAAAAAGCAGAAGAACATGAAGTATAAGACCAAAATGAAGAGCAAAATATATGCTCTAAATTATAAGCAGAAGAAGACTAAGCAGTGTATGGGGGTGAGTCCGTTCCTCCTCGTGGTGCCCCTGGAAAATGCCTGCTGCTGCTGCAGGCTAAACTGAACACGGACAAATACTGTTGTAATTTAAATCTTTTGTGACAGCAAGAACGGAAGGATGAACAATTCATACTTTTACAGATTACAAGTACAGGAATCTCTGTCACAAATAAGAATATGATGAAGAAGATGAAGAGGAAGAAGATGAAGAATTTGAATATGAAGAAGATTAATTAGTTTAATAATAACAATATGAGTAATGTAAACAAAAACATGAATAGCAAGAAGTTTAAGAAGAAGATTAAGAAGGTGAAGATGAAGAATAATTTGATGAGAAAGATGATGCTGCTGCTGAAGATTATGAAGGAGAAAGTGTGGCACTGGCAAAAGTTAAAAAGGTGAAGAGCATGGAAGTTGTGAAACATACATATTTGCCAAAATAGAAAAAAGGTTAACAACATTGTCAATTTGTTAGTCAATCCAAACGTATTTCCAAAAAAAAATATATTAATGCTATTCCAATGCATTGGGTTAAACATGTATGCCTTTATTGTCTCCTCAACCTCCCCCAATACATTCTACATTAGTCTTTGTTGTTTTCCTTCATGTACAATTAACCAACAAGGCAAGAATGGTTTTTTTTAATTTCGATATTTTGTTCCCATAGACTTACATGGGACTTCCGGTATCGAAATCGGATATCGACGATATTTAGTGCTATCGGCGATACAATTTCGATACGATATTTTTAGATATCGAGCAATATCGCTCAACACTAATTGTGATCATTGCGCATGCCCGGGACGCTTTACTGTTATTTTACAACAGGAGGAGTACTTCCCCTAGCCAAGATGGCACTGGTCAAGCTTTTGATCACTAGTGCGCATGTCCTGGGCGCTGGCCGTTCCTCCGTCATCTCCCCGGCGTCTGTGGGCGGTGCTTGCGTCCCACTGATACTATCAGTGCACACGTGTGGCACGCATCACCGCTGTGACGCTATGGGGTGGATGGGTGGATGGAACACCTGGGACGCCGATCACATGTGCCGGTTATGGCGATCAATAGCAGGTATTTAAAGCCTCCATATGGGGCACAAACCATACCAACGCCCCCGAGGAAGCGACAGCGAAACGTGCGTCGGGGCACGTATCTGCACATGGAGACTGCCATGGATAATTAGGTTACATTGCTACCTGTTCCTGCATTCCCCTTCATTGTTACTTATGACCTCCATATCTCCTGACCTGGTCAGGGATAATAGGCACTGTGACTGATTATTTGCATTGATACTTAATGGAGACGTTTATTGTCATCTTCTTTGTATTGGGGATATATAACACAGTAAAATCTATTTAGAGGATGCATAGCTATATGACAGGACTAAGGGCAATTTTACTGTTCACATCTTGACCCATGGATTTGATCCATGTGTAGCTATGATGCATGTCTAGCTACCTGGTTCCACTGAAAGCACATGTTTGTTTCATATATACTATCTATTGTAAAATTTATGTCGTGTTTGTATTTTAAACTTTCTTAAAGAAAAACTGTTTTGATACTACTTAGTATTTTTTGTACTATGGTATTTTTTGCTCCATGTTCTTTGGTGTTATGAATATAATTTTGGTTATAGTAGCAGTGTGTGGTACTCATTCTATTAGGCCATCTATACAAAGCTCCACCAGCGTTCAAAAAAAAGAATTTTTAGCTGCATCTTGCCTGGACAATAATTTTGGGCATAGAAGCAGTGTGTGGTACTCATTCTATTAGGCCATCTATACTATGCTCCACTAGTGAGGAAGGTGCAGGAGCCCAGGAAGAAGTGGAGGACGAACTAGCGATGGGCATGGAAGACTCATCAGATGAGGGAGACCTTGGTCACATTTCTGTTGTGCGAGGTTGGGGGGAGAGGGCAGAGGAAGGAAGCAGGATTCTTACCTCGCCACCAACACAACAGGGACTTGGTGCTCCTGGATGCGCAAGACACATGAGTGCCTTCTTGCTGCACTACCTGCAACATGACCCTCGAATTGTCAGAATTCGAAATAATCCTGACTACTGGGTAGCCACACTGTTAGATCCCGGTACAAAAGTAAATTTTCCGAAATAATTCCAGCCATAGAAAGGGATTCACGCATGCAGCAGTATCAGCAGAGACTGTTGCAGAATCTTACCTGTGCTTTTCCACAAAACACCAGTGGTGCACGTAGTGAATCTCATAGTTCTAACTTGCCAACCGTGCGACTGTCGTCGAGTCTTCAGCACTCAAACCGTAACAGAAACACAGTATCTGCTGGTGTTAACAGCAATTTTGCGTAATCCTTTCACCACTTTTTTAACCCATCCTTTGCAAGGCCACAGGAGACAAGAAGTCAGACACTTAGTCAATGCCTAGAGACGATGGTACAGGAGTATCTCCAACTGAACATGGAAGCCATGACTGTGTCACTGGACCCTTGCTCTTTTGGGGCTTCCAATCTGGATAAATGGCCGGAGCTCGCCACTCACGCCTTGGAGATCTTGTCATGCCCCACATCCAGCGTTCTCTCTGAACGTGTGTTCAGCGCTCCTGGTGTTGTGCTGACAGATAAGCGCACGAGGCTGTCCACTGAGAATGTAGACAGACTCACATTCATAAAGATGAACAAATCATGGATCCGCAAGGACTTTTCTACCCCTGTGTCATCCTGGGGAGAGTAAAAGCTTGAGAATTTTGTAAAATCACCTAACCAACCGTTTTAAGCTTTCAAATTACTAATAATTTTTAGCTGCATCTAGACCGGAAAATAATTTTCGACCTGTAGCAGTGTGTGGTACTCATTCTATTAGGCCATCTATACAAAGCTCCACCAGCGATCAAAAAAAAAGAATTTTTATCTGCATCTTGCCTGGACAATAATTTTGGGCATAGTAGCAGTGTGTGGTACTCATTCTATTAGGCCATCTATACAAAGCTCCACCAGCATTAAAAAAAAAAGTATTTTTAGCTGCATCTTGCCTGGACAATAATTGTGGGCATAGTAGCGGTGTGTGGTACTCATTCTATTAGGCCATCTATACAAAGCTCCACCAGCGTTCAAAAAAAAAAAGAATTTTTAGCTGCATCTTGCCTGGACAATAATTTTGGGCATAGTAGCAGTGTGTGATACTCATTCTATTAGGCCATCTATACTAAGCTCCACTAGTGAGGAAGGTGCAGGAGCCCAGGAAGAAGTGGAGGACAAACTGGCGATGTGCATGGAAGACTCACCATATGAGGGAGACCTTGATCACATTTCTGTTGTGCGTGGTTGGGGGGAGAGGGCAGAGGAAGGAAGCAGGATTCTTACCTCGCCACCAACATAACAGGGACTTGGTGCTCCTGGATGCGCAAGACACAGGAGTGCCTTCTTGCTGCACTACCTGCAACATACCCTCGAATTGTCAGAATTCGAAATAATCCTGACTACTGGGTAGCCACACTGTTAGATTCCCGGTACAAAAGTAAATTTGCCGAAATAATTCCAGCCATAGAAAGGGATTCACGCATGCAGCAGTATCAGCAGAGACTGTTGCAGAATCTTACATGTGCTTTTCCACAAAACACCAGTGGTGCACGTAGTGAATCTCACAGTTCTAACTTGCCAACCGTGGGACTGTCGTCGAGTCTTCAGCACTCAAACCGTAACAGAAACACAGTATCTGCTGGTGTTAACAGCAATTTTGCGGAATCCTTTCACCACTTTTTTAGCCCATCCTTTGCAAGGCCACAGGAGACAAGAAGTCAGACACATAGTCAACGCCTAGAGACGATGGTACAGGAGTATCTCCAACTGAACATGGAAGCCATGACTGTGTCACTGGACCCTTGCTCTTTTGGGGCTTCCAATCTGGATAAATGGCCGGAGCTCGCCACTCACGCCTTGGAGATCTTGTCATGCCCTGCAGCCAGCGTTCTCTCTGAACGTGTGTTCAGCGCTGCTGGTGGTGTGCTGACAGATAAGCGCACGAGGCTGTCCACTGAGAATGTAGACAGACTCACATTCATAAGATGAACAAATCATGGATCCGCAAGGACTTTTCTACCCCTGTGTCATCCTGGGGAGAGTAAAAGCTTGAGGATTTTGTAAAATCACCTAACCAACCGTTTTAAGCTTTCAAATTAATAAAAATTTTTAGCTGCATCTAGACCGGAAAATAATTTTCGACCTGTAGCAGTGTGTGGTACTCATTCTATTAGGCCATCTATACAAAGCTCCACCAGCGATCAAAAAAAAGAATTTTTATCTGCATCTTGCCTGGACAATAATTTTGGGCATAGTAGCAGTGTGTGGTACTCATTCTATTAGGCCATCTATACAAAGCTCCACCAGCATTAAAAAAAAAGTATTTTTAGCTGCATCTTGCCTGGACAATAATTGTGGGCATAGTAGCGGTGTGTGGTACTCATTCTATTAGGCCATCTATACAAAGCTCCACCAGCGTTCAAAAAAAAAAAAGAATTTTTAGCTGCATCTTGCCTGGACAATAATTTTGGGCATAGTAGCAGTGTGTGATACTCATTCTATTAGGCCATCTATACTAAGCTCCACTAGTGAGGAAGGTGCAGGAGCCCAGGAAGAAGTGGAGGACAAACTGGCGATGTGCATGGAAGACTCACCATATGAGGGAGACCTTGATCACATTTCTGTTGTGCGTGGTTGGGGGGAGAGGGCAGAGGAAGGAAGCAGGATTCTTACCTCGCCACCAACATAACAGGGACTTGGTGCTCCTGGATGCGCAAGACACAGGAGTGCCTTCTTGCTGCACTACCTGCAACATGACCCTCGAATTGTCAGAATTCGAAATAATCCTGACTACTGGGTAGCCACACTGTTAGATTCCCGGTACAAAAGTAAATTTGCCGAAATAATTCCAGCCATAGAAAGGGATTCACGCATGCAGCAGTATCAGCAGAGACTGTTGCAGAATCTTACATGTGCTTTTCCACAAAACACCAGTGGTGCACGTAGTGAATCTCACAGTTCTAACTTGCCAACCGTGGGACTGTCGTCGAGTCTTCAGCACTCAAACCGTAACAGAAACACAGTATCTGCTGGTGTTAACAGCAATTTTGCGGAATCCTTTCACCACTTTTTTAGCCCATCCTTTGCAAGGCCACAGGAGACAAGAAGTCAGACACATAGTCAACGCCTAGAGACGATGGTACAGGAGTATCTCCAACTGAACATGGAAGCCATGACTGTGTCACTGGACCCTTGCTCTTTTGGGGCTTCCAATCTGGATAAATGGCCGGAGCTCGCCACTCACGCCTTGGAGATCTTGTCATGCCCTGCAGCCAGCGTTCTCTCTGAACGTGTGTTCAGCGCTGCTGGTGGTGTGCTGACAGATAAGCGCACGAGGCTGTCCACTGAGAATGTAGACAGACTCACATTCATAAAGATGAACAAATCATGGATCCGCAAGGACTTTTCTACCCTGTGTCATCCTGGGGAGAGTAAAAGCTTGAGGATTTTGTAAAATCACCTAACCAACCGTTTTTAAGCTTTCAAATTAATAATAATTTTTAGCTGCATCTAGACCGGAAAATAATTTTCGACCTGTAGCAGTGTGTGGTACTCATTCTATTAGGCCATCTATACAAAGCTCCACCAGCGATCAAAAAAAAGAATTTTTATCTGCATCTTGCCTGGACAATAATTTTGGGCATAGTAGCAGTGTGTGGTACTCATTCTATTAGGCCATCTATACAAAGCTCCACCAGCATTAAAAAAAAAGTATTTTTAGCTGCATCTTGCCTGGACAATAATTGTGGGCATAGTAGCGGTGTGTGGTACTCATTCTATTAGGCCATCTATACAAAGCTCCACCAGCGTTCAAAAAAAAAAAGAATTTTTAGCTGCATCTTGCCTGGACAATAATTTTGGGCATAGTAGCAGTGTGTGATACTCATTCTATTAGGCCATCTATACTAAGCTCCACTAGTGAGGAAGGTGCAGGAGCCAGGAAGAAGTGGAGGACAAACTGGCGATGTGCATGGAAGACTCACCATATGAGGGAGACCTTGATCACATTTCTGTTGTGCGTGGTTGGGGGGAGAGGGCAGAGGAAGGAAGCAGGATTCTTACCTCGCCACCAACATAACAGGGACTTGGTGCTCCTGGATGCGCAAGACACAGGAGTGCCTTCTTGCTGCACTACCTGCAACATGACCTCGAATTGTCAGAATTCGAAATAATCCTGACTACTGGGTAGCCACACTGTTAGATTCCCGGTACAAAAGTAAATTTGCCGAAATAATTCCAGCCATAGAAAGGGATTCACGCATGCAGCAGTATCAGCAGAGACTGTTGCAGAATCTTACATGTGCTTTTCCACAAAACACCAGTGGTGCACGTAGTGAATCTCACAGTTCTAACTTGCCAACCGTGGGACTGTCGTCGAGTCTTCAGCACTCAAACCGTAACAGAAACACAGTATCTGCTGGTGTTAACAGCAATTTTGCGGAATCCTTTCACCACTTTTTTAGCCCATCCTTTGCAAGGCCACAGGAGACAAGAAGTCAGACACATAGTCAACGCCTAGAGACGATGGTACAGGAGTATCTCCAACTGAACATGGAAGCCATGACTGTGTCACTGGACCCTTGCTCTTTTGGGGCTTCCAATCTGGATAAATGGCCGGAGCTCGCCACTCACGCCTTGGAGATCTTGTCATGCCCTGCAGCCAGCGTTCTCTCTGAACGTGTGTTCAGCGCTGCTGGTGGTGTGCTGACAGATAAGCACACGCGGCTGTCTACTGAGAATGTAGACAGACTCACGTTCATAAAGATGAACAAATCATGGATCCGCAAGGACTTTTCTACCCCTGTGTCATCCTGGGGAGAGTAAAAGCTTGAGGATTTGGTAAAATCACCTCACCAACCGTTTCAAGCTTTCAAATTACTAATAATTTTAAGCTGCATCTAGGCCGGAAAATAATTTTGGGACTGTAGCAGTGTGTGGTACTCATTCTATTAGGCCATCTATACTAAGCTCCACCAGCTTTCAAATTAATAATAATTTTTAGCTGCATCTTGCCTGGACAATAAATTTGGGCCTGTAGCAGTGTGTGGTACTCATTCTATTAGGCCATCTATAATAAGCTCCACCAGCATTCAAATTATTACGAATTTTTAGCTGCATCTTGCCTGGAAAATAACTTTGGGCCTGTAGCAGTGTGTGGTACTCATTCTATTAGGCCATCTATACTAAGCTCCACCAGCTTTCAAATTAATAATAATTTTTGTTCTCTCTGAACGTGTGTTCAGTGCTGCTGGTGGTGTGCTGAGTCTGACAGATAAGCGCACGCGGCTGTCCACTGAGAATGTAGACAGACTCACGTTCATAAAGATGAACAAATCATGGATTCGCAAGGACTTTTCTACCCCTGTGTCACCCTGGGGTGAGTTAAAGCTTGAGGATTTGTTCAAATCACCTCACCAACCGTTTTAAGCAACTCTGGGGCAATTGATGCTACTTAAGTGGTGTCTGTGCCCCAAAGTTTTGGAAAAAATGAAGACTCTTTTTGGAGTCCCCTTGCTGTGTTTTACGTGACGTTGGCATCGTCAGTTACAGGTGGGTTGGGTGTTTCCCACCCCCCTTTTAACCGTAAGAAACTACATACACTATGGCTTAGGGTAACATAGATGGTTGAGTGTGAAGAGCTGTTTACTCATACTATAGCCTGGGAATCAGAGGTCTGCTCCAAAGCTTGAGTGTCTGCTAGTCAGTGGAGTAGCCACCGGCTAGAGATCTAATTACAAATTTTTAACTGCATCTAGCCCAGACAATAATTTTGGGCCTAGTAGCAGTGTCTGCTAGTCAGCGGAGTAGCAACCGGCTGTAGATCTAATTACAAATTTTTAACTGCATCTAGCCCAGACAATAATTTTGGGCCTATTAGCAGTGTCTGCTAGTCAGTGGATTAACCCAGCTGTTTAAGCAAGCTACACCACCTGTACTTTGGACACTTAATTTTTTCAAAGGAAATGCTTCGGGCCCCCGGGACAATCAGTGAAGAGCATCGGGGAGGCACCCCAAGGCACAGGGCTGTGACTGGCGGTAGGACGCCTTGCGGTGGACCGCCAAGCTCGATCTTTATAAAAGCTTTTTAACTGCAGCAGCTTTACTGGACGCTACTGGAGCAGGAATTACCGCGGCTGCTGGCATGAGATTTGCCCTCCAATAGATCCTTGTTAAAGGATTTAAAGTGTACTCATTCAAATTAGAGAGACAATTTTAATTAAAAAGATTAGACCTGCCTCCACCGCAGGGGGACTCGCTCGACCCACCAGCGGACAGGCACCAGTATTGGGAGAGGGGGGCTGGCCATCAGGGTCCACCGCAGGTCTGGCACAAACCCGGCGACACGCAGGTCGCACGGGCAGGAACGGACTGGCCGTGTCGGCTTCTCACTTTTTTGGTTTTAGAAGGGCATGACATGCCTATATCTGTGTCTCCCCCTCCTTTTATTCCTCCACCTCTTTTCTTTTCACATGACTATATGTACTTGTCACTTTTCCATGTGTTAGTTGTGTCTTCTGAGCAATTTGTCAGCTTTTGGACACCTTTGAAGTGTTTTCTATGTGTTTTCTATGTGTTTCTATGTGTTTTGGTTTGCCTGCCATTGGTTTTAACAGTGTTTGACGGTGTTCGACGAACAGTACAACGAACAGTTCGTCGAACACATGGCTGTTCGGCTAACCGAACCGAACTCGAACACTACAGTGGTGGCTCATCACTAGTCAGGACCACTTTGAAATTTAGCTGGACATTTATAAACAGCCCTAAACCACTTTGCTGGTGATAAAAAGTTACATATTTGTATGTAAACTTTAATTTGGAAAAAAAATGCTCATAGTTGGAGTAGATTTCAGTCTTGTGGTGCAGGGTTTGCTGACATGCACCAATTTTTTTAAAGAAACATTAAGTTTTTATTAAGGTCTTAAATAATGTCATTTGTAAAATCAATGGCAGTAATACAGAGGTAGATATTCCTTTTGGAATACAGATAGTATTGTTATACTATATAATAATATTATGGAATGGAATAGGAAGTTAAATGAGTGTTTTCTCAAGCATGAGACCATGCATTAGAAACTTGTAGCCCTCAGCCCTGTCACACTGGTGGGCGTTCCAGGCAATAAAAGAGAAGGGGAATTCTTTACTAAGCACAGAGATCAGCTCCTCCTGACAGAGGAAGGATTATACTGCACTGCAATGACAACATCGAGTGCATCTTCAGCACTGAAGCCCACAAAGTCCACTAAGAGATATAAAGGTGTCAGGAGGAACACCAATATCTACAGAGTCCCCCCGCAGAGGTAAGCTGATATACAGCATATATGGAAGCTATTATTATTATTATAGGTGAAATGAACTTTCATGGTTTTTTATAACATTATTATTTGATGTGTTATATACACAATGGAGATAGAAAATATGAAATGTAATATATTTTCAGTCAATCTCATCTCAATTAAACTGTATGTTACCAGCTAAAAATGAAGTATTACATTTGTTGAACTGATAGATTCAGCACCATGGACAGTAGCTGAAATACATGGTTCATTTAATGGGTATTGTGATAAAATAGAAACTGTTTTGATTTGTTTCCGATGTCCATGATTGTTGGTTACTCTGTGTTGTACAAATCCTATGAGTAAATGATAACAGTATAATAGAATGTAGTAAGTGTATGTACAGATATAGCAGAGCTGAATTTGTTTCTTGACCATCATGATGGTATTTAAAGTTATCATAGCTCAGTACAGTTACCGATTGTCCAATTGAAGAGGATTTATTGATGACAGAGTTCAACATGAGGTGTGCCATATAGATCTGCTACATTAGCATATTAAAATCACCAAGCACTAAAATTATTTACCCCTTGACATCATGTGCTGTACATTCATGGTAGTGACCCTAACTAATTAGCTAATAGCACAGAGCAGTGTCACAACCATTATGACAATAAAGTTACCATATTATTCATTCCTTATGCTGAAAAGTGTAAAAAAAACTGACAGATGGGATTCGTTTCTTTTTTTGGCAATGACACCTACAACTCGTTCTGCAAAGAAACGTACTCTATTGTCTGTAAAAAAAAAAAAAAAAAGAAGTTACGTCTCTCAGAATGGGTTGACTTACTTTTTAAAAAGTGTTTTTATGCAAAAGTAAGGAAAATATACAGTATTATAGTATATAAATTTGGTTTAGCATATTTACAGGTCAAACAACTCCCAAATAAAGCTATTTATTTTAGACCACACAGTGAACATCCTTAAAAGAAAACCCCCAAAATTATGGGTATTTTTTTCTATTCCCCCACCCTTCAAAAAATGAAAAAAGTTATTTCATATATATGTACCCCTAAAATGGTGTAATTAAAAAAAATCCTTTTATTGCTACAATAAAATACAATACAAAATCAAAAGGCTTGACTCTTGGAATACAATGAGGGAAAAAGTGTTATGACATAAATTGATACATTATTACATGCTATAATTTTTAGACTATATTTAATGGTTTGTTTTGTCAGTATTTCAGATGAAGATGAAAATGATGAGGGAAAGGAGGACAATAATGATCCAGAAACTATATTCCAAAACATACAAATCCAGAAGGAAATTGTTGCAAATATCCGATGCAGACCATGGCCAATGAGACAGAAGCTGCGTTCACTTAAGTATGTTTAGATGTGGTGATTGATGCTGATTTAGCTCTAGTTTTTATAACTGACCCTAATTCTAGTTCTAGTCTTTCTGTTCTAGGTCTAGTAATTGATTCTAGTTCTAGTTATTCTGTTCTAAGTCTACTAATTAACTCTAGTGCTAGTCAGTCTGTTCTAAGTCTAGTAATTGACAATAGTTCTAGTAATTAAGTTCTTGCTTTAGTAACTGATTTTATTTCCAATCAATCTATTTTTGATTCTTCTTATGATGATATAGTTCTAGTTTTAGTAGCTGACTCTTGTAAATATCATTTATTTTGTAGTTATATTAATTGTCTAGTTCTAGCCAATCAGTTTTATTTCTAGCAAAAATTTGTTCTGGTCATTTAGTTCAAGTTCAAGCAATTGACTATAGTTATAGTTCTACAATGTCAGCCATTAATCAGTAGTTCAAATACTGACATTTAATTCAAGTTATTTAGTTTTATATCAAGTAATTGATTCTAACTTAGCTCTAGAATTTGTCTATCTTTAGTCAATTCTTGCAATTAAATTTAGTTTTAATTATTCAGTTCTTGGAATGAATTCTGGTTTTAGTAATTCAGTTCTAATTTTAGTAATTGACTCCAGTTCTTTTCTTCAAGATATAATCATTGCTTCTAGCTCTAGCTCAAGGGTAAACCATACATAGTGGCATTCCCCGCAGCTATGGGACCCTCATTCTGTGTGGGGGGCTGCTGTGACTTCATTCTGTGTGCAGAGTAGTCGAGGACCTCACTTTTTGTGAGGAGATGTAAGGGCTCTCAATCTGTGTAGCGACCCTCATACTGTGTGAGGGCCCTTATACTAAGGAGGCTGTGGGGGCATCATACTGACAGGTCATGATACTGTGTAGGGCCCATAAAACTGTGCATGAAGGGGGACTATGGTGATATCATACTATGGGGCACTTTAGGGGCATCATGCTATGGGGCAATTATACTGTGTTAGTGACATTGTGGGGACATCACACTTTCCTGGAGGCACTGTGGAGCCATAATACTGTACATGTGAGGTGAAACTGGGGGGATTCATTGTGGAGATAAGATACTCAGTATGTGTGTGGATAGGGACATTTTGGAAGAATCACACTGTATAATGGCCATAAAACGGATATTGCTGGTGAGAGGAGGCTTCAATAGGGACTTATTTACAGTGTGTGTGCCATCATACATGCCCTTCTACTAGTTTCTAAAAGTTGGTGGCCATGACTCTGCAAAATATATTTACTGTATATTGTAGGCAAGCAGTTGGCAGAGTCCTGGATGGGAGGTATGTATCACCGAGGTGGCAAGTCTAGGGAATATGAAACCCGGTAAGCAAACTCCAGTACTAATATGTGCTGAGAGGGTTAATTGGATCAGTATGGGTCCAGGTGTTTAGGAAAAACTAGAAAAGATGGGAAGAAATAGTCATTACCATCCTCCATTCCAGGAGGTGCAGATGGTTTAAAAGGGCAGCTGAGCTGTCCATAAGTTGCTAGGAGTAGAGGGGAAACACCTCTGGTATTTGCATCTGAGTGTGGAGGTGACAAGACCTTGGAAATGTTGCTCAGTCTCTGTCAGAGGTTGTTGGAGCAGGACAAGAAACTGCATGCCTGTGTGAACACTGACAACTGCCAAAGAGTTAAATCTTGGTGTTTGGAGTATGGGCGGAAATCCTAGAGAACATATGAGATTGCTGTGCAGAAACTGTATGTCCTGGGTGAAAGCAGCTGCAGCAGTGCAAGCACAGTTGGAGAAAATGGAGGAGCTTGTCAAGCAGCTGGTCCAGGCTAATATCATGCTAATATCCAGCAGCAATGGCAACAGCAGCAGACTGAGCATAGTCCCATGTGAGAAAGACAGTAAGAGGGGCATTGCAGTAAATGACTGTGAGTGATGGTGATGACGTTGAGGCTTTTCTGATGATTTTTAACAGGGTAGCGACAGAGATAAACTGCTTCCAGAACAGTGGGCAGAGGTTCTGGCACCATATCTAACTGGGGAACAGCAGAAGGCATACTTTTATCTGGCTTTTCAGTATGCCAAGGAGTACTGCAAACTCAAGGTAGATATCTTGTCTCATCTTGGCAAAATCCTTGCAGTCACGAAGCAATGTGTACACCACCGGAACTATCGCAGGGACAAGCCTAATCAGTAGTGTTGAGCGATATTGCTCGATATCTAAAAATATCGTATCGAAATTGTATCGCCGATATCACTAAATATCGGCGATATCCGATTCCGATACCGGAAGTCCAATGTAAGTCTATGGGAACAAAATATCGAAACTAAAAAAAACCTTTATTTCCTTGTAAACACTAAATATACACACATAGAATACATATATATATATATATACATGTCATTGTGACATATATATACATATATGTATAGTTTATACACTTCTACATAGTAAAATATCCTCTGATTCAATTGCCGGGTAAAGCCGGCTTCTGTGAAAAGACAGAAGCACCCGACATGAAATGACACTTGGTGTACATAGGGTTAACCATGTCTTTTCATGTCGTTTGCAATCTGATTTGCACAAACAATTACATCAGTCTATGTGTGCAAAATTTCACACCTGTAGGGGTTAATTAAAGGTGTAAATTCGTTGTAAAAAAAACAGACTTTTTTGCTACGAATTTACACCTTTAATTAACCCCTACAGGTGTGAAATTTTGCACACTTACAGTCATGTAATTGTTTGTGCAAATCAGATATCAAACTACATGAAAAGACATGGTTAACTCTATGTAAACCAAGTGTCATTTCATGTCGGGTTCTGCATTTTCACAAAAGCCGGCAATTGAATTAGCGGCTATTATACTATGTAGAAGTGTATGAACTATAAATATATATATATATGTGTCACAAATTTAATGACATGTATATATATATGAGGTGTAAAATTGCTGAAAAAAAATGCGTGGGCTCCCGCCCTATTTTCGCAACCAGACAGACAAAGCCAGTGAGTGGGGCAGATAATAATAGCCCAGAGAGGGACCATTATTTTTGGCCCCCCCGGCTACTAACATCTGCCCCCAGACACCCCAGAAAGGGCAAATCTCTAATTAGATTTGCCCTTTCTGGCACTTTGCCCGTCTATTCCCATTGCCCTGTAGCGGTGGCGAATGGGTTAATAAGGGGTTAAAATGACCTTGCAATTGAAAGGTCACTTTAAGCCAGGTTAATAATTGAGAGCTGTCAATTAGACAACTATCAATTATTAATCCTATTGTATGAAAGAAAAATCAAACACACACACTTTAATAAAAAAGAAGTTTAATGAAATAATCACACAGTTTTTGACCATATTTTATTTTCCTGCTAAAACCATTTCCTGTAATAAAAATAAAATAATAAAGCAAAATTATTCTTACCAATCCGATGCACAGTCAGGTCCCACGGTGTAATCCTTCAGAAAGGGTTAATGTTTACTGCAGGGACCGCAGCTAATGCTGCAGCCTCACAGTAAACCCCCAAATGAATGAGTTCCTCTCCTGGCTGACAGGAGAGGAAGTGGAAAGCTTAATTGATTGCTTTCCACTTTCACTTCAGGTCAGCCAGGGACACAATCAGTGACGTCAGAGGGAACTGGTTAACAAAAATAGGGTTCCCTTTGAAAAAAAAATGGCGTGGGGTCCCCCTTATTTTGTTAACCAGCCAGATGAAGCAGACCGCTGAGGCCTGGATTTTCAGGCTGTTAAGGAGCCAAGATCCATGGACCTTGCCAGCCTGATAATACCAGGCCACAGCAGTCTGCATATCTTGACTGATTAACAAAAATAGGGGATCCCCTCGAAAAAAATTGGCGTGGGGTCCCCCCTATTTTTGTTAACCAGCCAGATGAAGCAGACCGCTGAGGCCTGGTTTTTCAGGCTGGTAAGGATCCAATATCCATGGACCTTGCAAGCCTGATAATACCAGGCCACAGCAGTCTGCTTAGCTTGGCTGGTTAACAAAAATAGGGGATCCCCTCGAAAAAAAAAAAAACGGCGTAGGGGTCCCCCTATTTTTGTTAACCAGCCAAGTAAAATGCAGACTGCTGTGGCCTGGTATTAAAAGACTGTCAAGGCCCATGGATTTTGGCCCTCAACAGCCTGATAATACCAGGCTACAGCAGCCCCACATTTGGCGCATCAAAAGATGTGCCAATTGTGGCACTTTACCCGGCTCTTCCCACTTGCCCTGTAGCGGTGGCAAGCGGGGTAATAAGGGGTTAATGTCACCGTTGATTGCACGGTGACAATAAGCCCGGTTAATAATGGAGAGGCGTCAATAAGACACCGATCCATTATTAATCCCAAAGTTATTAAATGCATAAAAAAAAGACAAAGAAAGAAAAAAGTATTTTAATGAAATAAAAGAGACAACACAGTTTTCATTTCTTTTATTGTACTCTCATTCCTGCGACGCCATCGATCTCCTGTAAAAAAAGAAAAAAAACAAACCAACAGTATACCACCTGTCCGACGCAGTCCATAGTAACGATTGTCCCACAACGATCCAGCTCTGCTACATCGCAATGACAGGCAGAGCCTGTCATCGCAACGCAGCACAGCTGATTACCTGCTTCCCCGGCGGTGACGTCATCGGACTGACTGCTTTACGGCCGGGATTACCCAGCAGTCACTGCAGTTATCGCGAGAAACTGCATGTGACCGCCGGGGAGAAGAGGATGGCGGCCATTAAGCAGTCCGGGATGTGACCGCCGGAGATCTTCTGCCAGGTAAGTGCCGCTGACTCCTGACAGACCCGACCGACGGACACTGACAGTGACAGACCCGACCGACGGACACTGACAGTGACAGTGACAAATCCGATTCCGGTATCCGATATGACGAAAATATCGAAACTAATTATCGAAAGGCCGATAGAGCTAATATCGGCCGATAGCCGATATTTGCATTATCGTATCGCTCAACACTACTAATCAGTCTCAGATATTTGACCTCCTGCACCTTGCACAAAAATATCTTCAGCCTGAGACTTCTTCACCAGCACAGATGGTGGAGAGAGTAGTAATGGACTGGTTCATACACTCGCTGCCAAGATCGGTTCAACGCTTGATTTAATAGGGAGATCTTCCGAACGCCGATGACCAAGTGAGCCTGGTAGAGAAATACCATGTGGTTGAGGGTTCCTTGGGAAATCAAGAGGCTTTAATGTTATCTTACTGGCGATTCCAACGAGCGACTGATGCCTAAAATATTAGGCCCCAAAAAATGTCTGGGGGGTGCTCAGCAACTAAGGAGGGGTCAGAGCCAGGTTGAAGGGGTACGTCTCGGGACATTGTATGCTGGAAGTATCATGCCCTTGGTCAATAGCCGATGGTTGCCCCTTGACCTCGGAGCTGATGGACTGCAGCCTAGGCCAGCATTTTTTCTACTTCACATACCTTGCCTGCAGTGCTATTCCTCATTCTGGCAATGGGCCTAAGGTATACCAGGTGACTGAATGGTATCCAAGTGACGGGACTTGTGGACTCCAACAGTTTAATTAACCTAGTAGGGGCAACACTTCTACATGTTCCAGGCCCTGGGAAGGTGGTAAGAATCAGGTATGTTCATAGACACGCCAAGAACTTTCCTGTGGCCTCAGTCGACATTGGCACAGACTGTGGTTTCGTGTCCCCCAAAATTGGGGGTGGTCAAAGATTTGTCACATCACATAATTTTTGGTCGTGATTTTCCTCTGTTTTAGGATTTGTGGGGGAGAGCTGAACATGCTGATAGCTTGGCTGACAAACATGTCACAGTTGTAAAAACCTTGTCACATTCCATGGCTGACAAGTTTCTATTTTCTGTATCGGTTGGCACGAAGGAGTAGAATAATCCCCTAAAGTCAATTTCACTAAGTTGAAGGTGTCCAGGGAAAACGTTGGAACCACCCAACTCAGGAACTTAAGTCTAAAAAGTACTCAGGAAAACGTAAAGGTACTAAATGTTGTTCCCCCGGAACCAGGAGCTGATAATGGTGTTCTGCGTTCAGCTAGGTAGAATGGTCATTTGTGACCAGGGATCAAATTGAGGGGCCAATTAAAAGAGTGCCTCCTCAAGGCACAAGGAGTAAGTAAAGTTGGTTGGCTCAAGTGAGACAATAGAAGGCTGGGAATGAACTTGTGATGATTCCCACAGTGGGGAGTAAGGTCCTTGACAAGTGGCAGAGACCCTATGAAATGATAGCAGAAAGTATGCAGCCCCCAGCTTTGGGCAGAACAGGAGGGTATGTAGACAAGTTACTATCATGGCTCGGTTTGGGATTTGACATTGATCGTGGTCGGTTCTTCTGTCTGTTGAGCTATTGCTCTTTTCTTTCCTGCCCAAATGCTGATTGTTCCTGTTGTCATTATTATCCTTTCTTGGTTTGCTCCTCTCCAGATGTTTTCTATTTTCTCATTTTGGTTTTCTTTATCACGTCCTGGGTGAGATTTCATATATTATCCCTTCACTGCACTTCCTTGCTGGATATACTTCAAGATGAATTTGTACTAAGGAGTTCCAGCCCTTTACCGAAGAGATTTATCCTGATAAACTTAAGGGTATGCCACACTAAACAACATCGCTAACGGGATCGCTAAAAAACGTCACTATTTAGCGATCCCGTTAGCGATGTTGTTGTGTGCGGCATCTGCCAGCAACGAGCTTCCTGCTGTGATCTCGCTCGTCGCTGGAATCGTTCCGGACCCTATTTTCGTCGCTGGCGCCCCGCTGGTAAGTATCTAATCGCTGAGTGTGGCACCTTTTTTAGCGATTTAGCGGTACTTTTGTACCGCTAAAGTCGTTAAGGAGATCGCTAACCGCGATAGCGTCCTAACGACATCGCTAAAATAGGTAGCTCTAGCGATATAGAAACAATCCCGCTAGCGATCTCATTAGTATGCGACGCTAACGAGATCGCTAGCGGGATTGTGTAGTGTGGCAGTACCTTTACACTGCTTGTATTCTTGATGTGTGTCTGTTTGTCTACCTTCCCAGTATCTTTTCCTTTTACCACTGCTAGGTTTCTGGAAGATTTTTCTAGTTTCTTTTTTTGGGCTCCCCTTACTATTCTCTCTCTCGCCTTTTAAGGATGTGCATTAAGTTCCTCATTCTGGGTCTTCGTGTTTACCAACACACCTTTCTCTCCCCTTATGGCAGTGGGTTGTGTCCTCCCCTCTGGTTCCTCAGAAGGCACAAGAAACCTCTCGACTGCCTTTCAAGGAGTCAGGTCCGAGGTAGTGTTTTTAGTTGTGTGGCTAGTGGATTCTTTCAATAGTAACTGTTCCTTACCCCCTTTATCCGTGTGTGTGGTACGTGCATAACCCTAGCAGAAACCTGGATGAAATGTGGGTATTACCGAGGTGACAAGCCTCAGGGATATGAAACCTGGTAAACAGTTTCCAGCAATAATAGGTGCTGAGAGGATTAGTAGGACCAGTATGGGTCCAGATTTTTAGGAACAGCAAGAAGAGATGGGCGGAACTAGTCATTCCCACCCTTTAAATGCAGGAGGTACAGGTAGCTTAAAAGGGCACTTGAGCCATAAATGGGTGGGAGTAGAGGTGGAAAAACCTCTGGTATTTGTACCCAAGTGTGGAGGTAAAAAGACCTTGGATACTTTGCTTAGTCTCTGCCAAAGGTTGTTGGAACAGAAATGACAGTTAAACGGGTGAGCCTAAACCTTCTGTTGGACTGTTTATTTTGTGTTGTACCTTTTGCCAGAGAAAAAGTTTGACTGTCTGTTGTAAGTTTATGGACTCAATAAATCTTCCTCTCTGCATAAGAAGCTGCGTGCCGGTGGGAACGCTGCCAACGAGCCAAAACCCTACTATATATACAGCTCTGGCAAAAATTAAGAGACCACCACATCAAAACCCTGTCATGGGCAGCCCATTCTCCAGACCTGAACCCCATTGAAAACCTCTGGAATGTGATTAAGAGGATGATGGATAGTCACAAGCTATCAAACTAAGAAGAACTGCTTAAATTTTTGCCCCAGAAGTGGTGGGAAAGACTGGTGGAAAGCATGCCAAGACGCATGAAAGCTGTTTTTAAAAATCATGGTTATTCCACAAAATATTGATTTCAGAACTCTTCCTGAGTTAAAACATTAGTATTGTTGTTTCTAAATGATTATGAACTTGTTTTCTTTGCATTATTTGAGGTCTGAAAGCACTGGGTTTTTTTTTTTAATTTTGACCATTTTTCTTTGTCAGAAAAAAATTACGAAATTTATTGCTTGGAAATTCGGTGACATGTTGTCAGAAGTTTATAGACTAAAAGAACAATTTACATTTTACTCAAAAATATATCTATAAAGAGAAAAATCAGACAAACTGAACATTTGAAAGTGGTCTCTTAATTTTTTGCCAGAGCTGTATATATATATTGTGAGGGGTTGACTCACACAGCTGTTTCCCAAATTATACACAGGAACACTTCTTGTGGTAAATCACCTGCTGGTTTATTGTGGAATAGCATAGACCATAGCAGGGTTCAGTAAAGTAAACATGGCCTTTCTGGCATAACGGCAAAACAAAAAGATAACGTATAGCAAAGTCCATATGTCTGAGGGATTCGCCCGCTCAGACCACCATGAGTCTTCAGCTCCACTAGGAGCGACCATTTGGAGTATTTTCCTCTCCAAACCACAACACACCAACTGCCTGTCAAGTCCAGCTATTTAACCCAGACCATGTGACTGATCATATGACTGTGACATCACACAGGTCCTGTCAGCACACCTGTGCCGACTCTGCAGGTGGAGATAAGGTTGACATCTCCCCCCCCACTCTATTGATGTCCACATAAAACCAGCCTATCTATGCAACTTTATTGTAACCCTCACAATATGTAGTGTGCTGGAGGAAAAACTGTGGTTTCACATCACTGATGCCATTATGCACAGTGACACATATCTCCCCTCATATACCATGCGAGTGACCCTGTCACAATATATATATACAGGGCTGCCACTAGGAATTTCGGGGCCCCATACTGGCAAAATTTTCGGGGCCCCCTTGAGACTCCGCCCAGGATCCACCCCAGCCCCGCCTCCACCCCTCGAACTGTCCACAGTCCCACCGCTCTCTCTTGGAAAAACTCCACTTCTCACCAATCACACATTAACAGTTCCCATCACCAGATCACACATATAGCCAGCAGATCTAGTTTTGGCCAAAAGATTTTTTAAGCCGCCACCATAACACGATGGACACTTTTGGCCGGGCTCTACTCTACTGTAACCTATTAAATATTTGTTAAAATATCCAATACAATTTAGGTATATTTTTATTTATTTTTCAATTTTTAAAATGACCAATAACACCACATACAAGGGACAAATACCACCAGACCACATATTACCACGACAGTGATCGAATAATATCACCTACAAGGAACAAATACCACCAGACCATATAATACCACCACAAAGTGACCAAATAATATCACATACAAGGAACAAATACCGCAACACCATGACCAGACCACATATTGCCACCACACAGTGACCGAATAATAGCACATACAAGGAACAAATACTGCCACACCATGACCAGACCATATATTACCATCACATAGTGACTGAATACTACAATACTGATCAGCAATAAAAAAAAAAAAACACAATACTATCACCATAAGTGCAATTCTACACAGGAGATCTGTACTTAGTATGCAGTGTCTGTGTACAGGTAATACAGTAATCACCGGTGACATTGTACACAGGAGCTCTGTATACAGTGTATAGTGTCAGTGTACAAGTAACACTGACTCACCAGTGACGTCTCTAGGTGAAGTCCTTCATCTTTGCTTTTCATCTTTCATCCAGCATAGACCGCCATCACTTCTTCCTGCCAGGGCTCGTCTCTGCAGGAAATAACACAGTTATCTAGAGCTCCGATTGCAGAACACATTACTTATTTTTTTCCCAACTTCTAAACTACACCAGATGAAAAAAAAAGGTGACATAGTGTCACTCTGCACAGTAACAGGACCTTCCCCCATTTAAAACAGTATTCTCAAAAAAAATAAAATACATCACTGCAGTAATAATATCCCTTAATTAGCCCCTATTGTAATAATATCCCCCATCCTGGCCCTGTGTGTCTCATTCCTGGCTTCAGCCATATGTTCTCCCATCCCATCCTCATGAGTATCCATTCTGCCCCATATGATCTTCCCATCCTGCCCCATCTGTCTCGAACCCTGCCTCCATGTCTTTTATCCTGCCCCCAGTGTCTCCAATTCTGCCACCAGTGCCTCCAATCCTTCCCCCAGTGTCTCCAATCATGCCCCCAGTGTCTCCAATCATGCCCCCCAGTGTCTCCAATCATGCCCCCAGTGTCTCCAATCATGCCCCCAGTGTCTCCAATCATGCCCCTTTTCCATCCTGCCCCCAGTGTCTCCAATCCTGCCCCTTCTCCATCCTGCCCCCAGTGTCTCCAATAATGCCTCCATGACTTTCATTCTGCCCCCAGTGTCTCCATTCTGGCCTCATGTCTTTCATTCAGCCCCCTGTCTGTATGTCCAATCCTGCCCCCAGTGTCTCCAATCCTGCCCCGTCTCCATCCTGCCCCCAGTGTCTCCAATCCTGCCCCATCTCCATCCTGCCCAGTCTCCATTCTGCCCCGTGTCCATTCTGATTCCTGCCCAGTCTCTATTCTGCCCCATCTCCATCCTGATTCCTGCCCAGTCTCCATTCTGCCCCGTCTCCATCCTGATTCCTGCCCGTCTCCATGCTGATTCCTGCCCAGTCTCCATCCTTCCCCGTCCAGTCTCCATTCTGCCTCCAGTCCTGCCCCGTCTCCATTCAGCCCCCAGTCCTGCCCCATCTCCATGCTGATTCCTGCCCTGTCTCCATCCTTATTCCTGCCCAGTTTCCATTCTGCCCCCAGTCCTGCCCCATCTCCATTCTGCCCCCAGTCCAGCCCCATCTCCATTCTGCCCCCGTCCTGCCCCGTCTACATTCTGCCCCTTCTCCATCCTGATTCCTGCCCAGTCTCCATCCTTCCCCGTCCAGTCTCCGTTCTGCCCCCAGTCCTGCCCGTCTCCATTCTGCACCCAGTCCTGCCCCGTCTCCATTCTGCCCCAGTCCTGCCCCGTCTCTATCCTGCCCCAGTCCTGCCCCATCTCCATTCTGCCCCCAGTCCTGCCCCGTCTTCATTCTGCCCATCTCCATTCTGCCCAGTCCTGCCCCATCTTCAGTCAGCCCCCAGTCCTGCCCCGTCTCCATTCTGCCCCAGTCCTGCCCCATCTCCATTCTGCCCCAGTCCTGCCCCATCTTCATTCTGCCATCTCCATTCTGCCCAGTCCTGCCCCATCTTCAGTCAGCCCCCAGTCCTGCCCCGTCTCCATTCTGCCCCAGTCCTGCCCCATCTCCATTCTGCCCCCAGTCCTGCCCCGTCTTCATTCAGCCCCCAGTCCTGCCCCGTCTCCATTCAGCCCCCAGTCCTGCCCCGTCTCCATTCTGCCCCCAGTCCTGCCCCGTCTCCATTCTGCCCCCAGTCCTGCCCCGTCTCCATTCTGCCCCCAGTCCTGCCCCGTCTTCATTCTGCCCCCAGTCCTGCCCCTTGTTCATTCAGCCCCCAGTCCTGCCCCGTGTTCATTCTGCCCCCAGTCCTGCCCCGTATTCATTCTGCCCCCAGTCCTGCCCCGTCTCCATTAAGCCCCCAGTCCTGCCCCGTCTTCATTCTGCCCCCAGTCCTGCCCCATCTTCATTCTGCCGGGGCTCCAGCTTTGCCGCTTGCAACATTAAAAAAAAAACAAAAAAAAACCCTTTCTCCTTACCTTGCCGCGTTCCAGCGGCGAGGGATCCACAGAGAGAAAGCGCGCACTCGCCGGCAACTGACAATGACGTCAGGTGCCGGCGACGTGCGCGCTGACGTGAGCTGCCAGCCTCCGATTGGCTGGCAGCGTTAACCGTGCGGGCCCGCACGGTAATAGAGTAACTGAACCTGCGTCCTGGACGCAGGTTCAGTTACTTGAGCGGCAGAATCCTGCCGCTGGGGGCGGGGCTGTGGGGCCCGATCGGTAGGTGACGGGGCCCGGTGCGGGCCCCCTCTGCTGATCGGGCCCATATGCCAGTCAGGGCTGTAATGCCATGATGGCGGCCCTGTATATATATACTGTATATAAAAGAAGCAACACTGACATACATAAGTTAATATGGGTGCCAAACCTTCCTAGCAATTGCCAATCTTCCAGATAGCGAAAAAAAATTGAAGGCAGCACTCTATTATTTAGAAGATTAGAAAAAAGTTATTTTATAGCCCATTCAGGTTCAGCAACGTTTTGGTTTAACTGAGAAAGGTCCTTTCTCAAGCATATAATCTACTATATATATATATATATATATATATATATATATATGCATTATACAATGGGGAAAATAAGTATTTATACAATGACAATTTTGCAAGTTTTCCCACCTACAAGGAATGGAGAGGTCTATAATTTTTATGGTAGGTACACTTCAACTTTGAAAGACAGAATCTTATAAAACAACAAAAAAATAATATTATATGTTTTTTAAATAATTAAATAGCATGTTGGCAAATGACGCCCAGCCCAATCTTTGGGCAAAGTGGGGGGTTTGGTATGTAGTAAAGCCAGGTAGGCTGTGGTTAAATCCTAGCTTTACAGGATTTGATTAGTACCCCTGGCTAGCTCTGCATATAAACAGACTAGGTGTTCAACGAAGGCCATCAGCTGACAAGACTGAAAGTATCTTTAAGTTGAAGAGAGAAACAAGTCAGGATCTAAGGCTGAATGCCTAATGACCACCAGAGAGAGTGAGTATCTACTATATACAGTACAGACCAAAAGTTTGGACACACCTTCTCATTCAAAGATTTTTCTGTATTTTCATGACTATGAAAATTGTAGAATCACACTGAAGGCATCAAAACTATGAAGTAACACATGTGGAATTATACAATACACTTTACAATTTTCATAGTCATGAAAATACAGAAAAATCTTTGAATGAGAAGGTGTGTCCAAACTTTTGGTCTGTATTGTATATCGGTAGATATATATATTTTTTAGGGGTGGGCCCAATTAGAACTTTTGGTAAGAGGCCTTGTGATTTCTATGCATACCAGGGCTCTAGCTAATCATAATGTCACTACAACTTATTGTGAAGTGCGAATCTTTAAAGATAACCTTTATTTGTCTTTCTTAGAAAACAAGCTCAATATTGGATTTAAACAAATAGATATTAAAAGGTAGTAGGAGCCTTACTAGGTTACAATTTTCCAGTACTAACCTCCTGTAACTCAACTGTCACAGCTCCAGTGTCAGGCTCTGCTTCTTTCTCAGATAGTCAGCTATGTCTGTGTAACACTCGCGCCCCACTGTGCCACAAACCAGACTCACCCTGGAGGTGCATGACTAAGCAGCTACCTTGGTGTTCGCTGGAGCCTCTAGTAGTGAGCTCAGGTTTGTGCTGCAGGTAACTGCCAGGTACCACTCCAGGGCAGCGTCTGGCAGTAGTAGCTGACCCCCAAGGGGACAGGACACTATAACAACAGGAGCAAGTACTGTAGATATATTGTCTGACCCAGCTGATGAATAGACAGGCAAGTACTGGCGAGCATAAGTGATGTACAGGTGGGCACTATTGACACTCTGGAAAGCAGGCGGGCACGGCTGACACTCTGTCAGGCAGGCGGACAGGCACAGTTTAGGCTGGATGGACTGGAACAATTTCGGGAAGGACTGGGACACGGCAAATATGAGGGAAATACAGGGACGGGTAGAACCCAGTACAGACTGGATAAACAAGGAGCCGCAGGTGCAGGACAGAGACAGATGCAGAGCCACAGGTGTGGGATATATGCAGAGCCGACGGTGCACAGGTGCTGGACAGATGCAGAGCCACAGGTGCGGGACAGATGCTGAGCCACAGGTGCGGGACAGATGCCGAGCAGCAGCATCGAGACAGATGCCGAGCTGCAGGAGTGGGACAGATGCAGAGCCGTAGTTGCGGAACAGATGACAGGACCATATTCACACAGGTACTTACAATGAAATAGCAAGTGTACACAAAAGATCACTAACGTTGTGCAGAGACAACAGAAAAGAGATACAGTTAGGTCCATAAATATTTGGACAGAGACAACATTTATCTAATTTTGGTTCTAGACATTACCACAATGAATTTGAAACAAAACAAATCAGATGCAGTTGAAGTTCAGACTTTCAGCTTTCATTTGAGGGTATCCACATTAAAATTGGATGAAGGGTTTAGGAGTTTCAGCTCCTTAACATGTGCCACCCTGTTTTTAAAGGGACCAAAAGTAATTGGACAATTGACTCCAAGGCTATTTCATGGACAGGTGTGGGCAATCCCTTCATTATATCATTCTCAATTAAGCAGATAAAAGGGCTGGTGTTGATTTGAGGTGTGGTGTTTGCATTTGGAAGGTTTAGCTGTGAAGGAAACATGCGGTCAAAGGAGCTCTCCATGCAGGTGAAACAAGCTATCCTTAAGCTGCAAAAAACAGAAAAAACCCATCCGAGAAATTGCTACAACTTTAGGAGTGGCAAAATCTACAGTTTGGTACATTCTGAGAAAGAAAGAAAGCACTGGTGAACTCATCAATGCAAAAAGACCTGGGCGCCCACGGAAGACAACAGTGGTGGATGATCGCAGAATACTCTCCATGGTGAAGAGAAACCCCTTCACAACAGCCAACCAAGTGAACAACACTCTCCAGGAGGTAGGCGTATCAATATCCAAATCTACCATAAAGAGAAGACTGCATGAAATTAAATACAGAGGGTTCACTGCACGGTGCAAGCCACTCATAAGAATCAAGAATAAAAAGGCTAGGCTGGACTTTGCTAAAAAACATCTAAAAAAGCCAGCACAGTTCTGGAAGAACATTCTTTGGACAGATGAAACCAAGATCAACCTCTACTAGAATGATGGAAAGAGAAAAGTATGGCAAGGCGTGGTACAGCTCATGATCCAAAGCATACCACATCATCTGTAAAACATGGCGGAAGCAGTGTGATGGCTTGGGCATGCATGGCTGCCAGTGGCACTGGGTCACTAGTGTTTATTGATGATGTGACACAGGACAGAAACAGCCGAATGAATTCTGAGGTATTCAGAGCCATACTGTGTGCTCAGATCCAGCCAAATGCAGCCAAACTGATTGGTCGTCGTTTCATACTACAGATGGACAATGACCCAAAACATAAAGCTAAAGCAACCCAGGAGTTTATTAAAGCAAAGAAGTGGAATATTCTTGAATGGCCAAGTCAGTCACCTGATCTCAACCCAATTGAACATGCATTTCACTTGTTAAAGACTAAACTTCAGACAGAAAGGCCCACAAACAAACAACAACTGAAAACCACCGCGGTGAAGGCCTGGCAGAACATCAAAAAGAAGGAAACACAGTGTCTGGTGATGTCCATGAGTTCAAGACTTCAGGCAGTCATTGCTAACAAAGGGTTTTCAACCAAGTACTAGAAATGAACATTTTATTTACAATTATTTAATCTGTCCAATTACTTTTGGTCCCTTTAAAAACAGGGTGGCACATGTTAAGGAGCTGAAACTCCTAAACCCTTCATCCAATTTTAATGTGGATACCCTCAAATGAAAGCTGAAAGTCTGAACTCAACTGCATCTGATTTGTTTTGTTTCAAATTCATTGTGGTAATGTCTAGAACCAAAATTAGATAAATGTTGTCTCTGTCCAAATATTTATGGACCTAACTGTAGGTGCTGGTTCAGATACTCCAGGTTAAAAAAGTAGGAACAGGGACACAGCAGGGTAGAGAAAGATCTAAACACGAATACAAACAGGTACAGGGATAGGTCTTAAATTCAGACAGGGGCAGAATCAAGGTACAGGCCTGGGATACCGCCCCCAGGGTGGCAGAAACGGAAACAGACAAGACCTGGCAACTCAGCAGTTGCAAACAGACGGATTAAGAATGATATTCAGGCATCTTCCTATTGGGGGAGATGCCTTAAATACCAGCTGCCTCTTGGCAATAGGCTGGGGAAACATTAGGAATGTGCACACTGTTTCTTCAAGAAACAGGAAGGGCAGGTGCAGCTGCTTTAAGCATAAAGCCAGGAAGTATGCAAACAGCAAGCACTGGACACATGGTTTGCAGCAAGAAGAGGACAGAACTCACTGCATGGCCATGAGTGGTGAGTAAGTTGGTGTATCTGTATGGTGGGGGATGGGAAGCCATGCAGTGATGCCAGTAGGGATGTTACAGTACCCCCCAATTATGCCACCCTTTTTCAAGCCCACCAGGATCGTCTGCAGAAGTAAAGCCCAACTCTCCTCAGGATTATACACAGTCCAGTCCATCAAGACATCTTTAGGGTAGAACGCGGCGGACGTGATAACAGGAACCTCAGAATGCCAAGTCTCTCTCTGTCTGATGAGGTCAGCTACCATTATAGAAGATACAACAAACTGATTGGTGGAAAGCAGAAACTTGAAAGCTCTCATTATGATATCTTCATCAACCGGCCACATTGGACCTGAAGCCACCTTCACAAGGTCCATCTTCTGCCCATTATCCAGAGAAAAACATTCTTGAGACAGGGAGGTTCCTGGGAACTGATCATTGGTACAATCGTTGGAGATGTGTGGAGAAATTGTCACTACTTCCCTTTCTTTGGAGACGTCGTCACACCATGTCTCAATGACTAGCATAAAGGGGGAGAGGATGGCGACCTTCTGACTGACCTTGACGTATGGGGACCAGACACGTCTCGTGATTTGGTTGTTCCCAACGAAGAACCACACTGGGTCTTCAGACCAGAATGGACACTAGAGTTCTTGGCTCGTGACGACCTAAGGGCATACCAGACAGCACGTGGAAGGCGATTTTCTCCATGTATAATACTCAGACTTGGACCTTAAGCTGTTTCTTCAAGACTAGACTGTTCTTGAGTAGGGTTCGTCCTTCTCCAGACCACACCCTCACCAGATTCTGGAGTTGTTGAATGGGAATCACACACTGGCTGTGCATGGCTTGCAGCTTGAACACATCCACTGAACCAAAACCCCCACAAGCTATGGAAACAGTCATAGTCTTTAATGGAGAGGAAGTACTCTTGCCAAGGGCAGCCTCTCCTACTAGCCCAAGGTTTTGGAGTTTCTTAAGCTTTTCAGGGCAGAGGCTGTCAAGATGTTCCACACAACCGCAGTGGTACCACAATACCTTCTCACAAATGGATTCAGGCTGCTGCTCAGCCAGCCCACTCCTGTCAGCCTTCATAGGTTCTGGTTGGGTAGCTGCTTTTACAGGCAGAGGAACAGATGGACACTGGAAGGTCTCGGCCAAGGTGACGGTCTAGCCACATGCGTAACCCATCTGGAAGTTCGGAAGGGAAGTCTTTTCAGAAGACATTGAACTAGGCACATCGAAGACCTTTCAGAAGGCAACCAGGAAGGCCGGTATGTCCAAGGTGATAGGATCCCCTGCTTCCCATAGGGGGTTGAGCCATTTCAAAGCATCTCCTGCTAGGTACTACATTAGGAATCCCACCTTGACCCGATCAAAGAAAAAATTGGGAGCAAAAATGTTGTAGTGCTCCATGCACTGCTCCAGGAATTCACAACACTGCTTTGGATCCCCACAGTACCTTGGTGGATCTACTGGGACCGGTTCCACTCTGGAAGCGCAAGTCGCAGGTTGAGTATGTACAGCTGTATTGACTGTGACTTGGGCTGGTGCAGAAAAAGTCAGGGATTCAGATTGGGTAAAAAATGTGTCCTGTCGCTCATGCTGGCAAAAAAAAAGTTAATTTAGCCCTGAGAGTGAAGGACCATGAGGCTCAGCGGACACCATGACCTGAGCAAACTGTAACGCTCTCGCTCAGCCTGGCTGGTGCAAGCGAGGATTCTAGTACCATTGTGCCACAAACCAGACTCACTCAAGAGGGTCATAAATAAGGTGTTCGCTGCTGCCTCTAGTGGCGAGGTCAGGCTTGTGTGGCAGGTAGCTGCTTGGTACCACTCCAGGGCAGCATCTGGCAATAGCAGCCAACACCCCAAATGGACAGGACACTAACGACAGGTTCAGGCAAGTACTGTAGATATACTTTCAGGCTCACCTGATGTATAGACAGGCAAGTACTAGGGGGCAAGGGTGATGTATAGGCGGGCACGGCTGACACTCTGGCAGGCAGGTGGGCACAGTTCAGACTGGAGGAACAGGAACAGTTTCGGGAAGGACTGGGATACAGGCAGGTACGGGTGGGATTCAGGGACAGGTAGGACAAAATTCAGACTGGACGGACTGGAACAGTTTTGGGAAGGACTGGGACATAGGCAAGTACGAGTGGGATACAGGGACGGGTAGAACCCAGAACAGACTGTAACGACAAGGAGCCGCAGGTGCGGGACAGATGCAGAGCCGCAGGTGCGGGACAGATGCAGAGCCGCAGGTGCGGTACAGATGCCGAGCCGCAGGTGCAGGACAGATGTCGAGCCGCAGGTGCATAACAGATGCCGAGCTGCAGGAGCGGGACAGATGCAGAGCCACAGGAGCGGGACAGATGCAGAGCCACAGGAGCGGACAGATGCAGAGCCACAGGAGTGGGACAGATGCAGAGCCACAGGAGCAGGACAGATGCAGCATTGCAGGAGCATAATAGATGACAGGCCCAGATTCACACAGGTACTTACAATGAAGAATCAAGTGTACACAAAGATCACTAATGTTGTGCAGAGACAACAGAATAGAGATAGGTGCTGGTTCAGACACTGCAGGTTTAAGGAGTAGGAACAGGGACACAGCAGTGTAGGGAAAGATCCAGACTTGGATGCAAATAGGTACAGGGATAGGTCTTAATTCAGACAAGGACAGAATCAGGGTACTGACGAAGACATGGCGAAACGCACGTCGGGGTCTACTCCTTACTAATCATGTAAGTAACATCCAGGTACATGCACTTTCTTATTCCACTCTACTTCTTTGCACAGCAAGCACTTTAGCACTTTTAGTTGCACATTCTGAAAAATCGTTCAACTCAAAAACTTCCTCTCACATGAGCATAGTACCCTCTAGAGGACACTTGGAGCAAAAACGTTGAAACTCACTAGGATTTTATATACTATTTTTTTGGTGATTATCTCACACCCTTCAATTGCTGCTTTGTTCTTGCACAAATTTTAAATGAACTGTGCTCTGATACATATTAATTCATACATTTTTTCAGTGTCTTTAGCTATACTCATGTTTATTATCCCCTTACATTTTTCCTGCTTGGTTAGTGATATTCTGATTTGGTATAAAACTTTAAAAGTTTAAAAGATTTAATAAATTTGTTTTTATGGTTTTAATATACTTTTTGACCACCTCCTGCTTTAATTACACTAAGTGGGGTTTGTGTGTTAATTTGATTTTTTTGAGTTCAAACTTGCTTAATATTCATTTAGCACCTCTTTTGGGAAAATCCCTTTGCTTAGAAATGGAAGCAGGCAAGGTCAGAGACAGGACCTGGCAACTCAGCAGTTGCAAACAGACTGAAAGAGAATGTTGTTCAGGCATCTTCCTATTAGATTCCTTAAGTGCCAGGTGCCTCTTGGCAATAGGCTAGGGACACATTAGCAATGCACACACTGTCTCTTTAAGAAACAGGAAGGCCTAAGCATACAACCAGGAAGTATGTGCACAGTAAGCAAAGGACACGTGGTTTACAGCATACAGCAATTAGAGGACAGAATTCACTGCATGGCCAGGAGTGGTGAGTAAGTCATTGTATCTTCATGGTGGGGGAAGGAAAGCCATGCAGTGTTGCCGGCAGGGATATTACAGTACCCCCCCTTACGCCCTCCTTCCTCAAGCCCGCCAGGATCATCTGCAGAAGAAGTAAAGCCCAACTCAGCAGCTAGATTGTACTACCAGCTCTGTCCAGCAATTCCCAGTGCTGTCCACATCCTAAACTCTGCTATCAAGATACCTAATAGCTAACTTGTCTGAGATATTCCTAGTGCTATCCACATTCTCAGCTCTGCAATCAAGGTGCTTGACATCTAACTTGTATTTGATATTTCTTGTGCTGTCTGTACCCTCAACTCTGCTTCTAAGGTACCTGATAACCAAATCATTTCTGTTATTCTTGGTGCTCTCTGTACTCTCAACTCTGCTGAATTAAAGTGACAGAGCCTACACAGCTCTGCTGTTCCTGTGCTGTCTGCACATTTTACTCTTATCCAGCATATCCAACTCTTTTGGTCCTTGCTGTTCCTAGTAAAGTCCGGGAAGTCCAGCTCTGCTGCATCTCCACCATGGGTGCATATTGCTCATAACACCGTCTTATATTATTTTTTATAGATTTCTATTTGGTCGTCCATCTTAATGAGAACCTCAATGGCCAGATTGCCACTGTGGTTTTTGAAATTGCCGATATGTTGCATATTGCCTCTGTGAACAATTTTGCAAGGGAAAAAGTTTCGCCCACTAAACTAAGTGGTCATTACAAACACCCACATAGTTTTGCCGCTCTGCGGGTTACACAGCTTTCTCCTACAAAATTCATAATTATTTTATAGCCATTTTGAAAACCCCAGCTCTACATGGCCGCTGCCATTTTTGGCAACTTTGAAGCCTGATCACATCAGCAATATGAATGCCACTTTTGGCCTTACCCTAAAGGTTTCATTTTAATAGGTGCATACTCCACACTAAATTGCAGTGAAATTGAGAGAATTTGAGTCAGAGAAAAAATAGTAACAGGATTCATTGAAATTAATTCTAGTTACTCAGTTCCAATTCTAGTCATTGACTCCAGTTTCCATATTTGAGTAAAAACGCCAGTTAAATATTTTGAATACAAACCTGTTTTCAATCTAAGGAACAGACATATTACTTTCTTTCACTTAACAGGCTTTGTAGATCAAACTACAAGTACTGTAATTGAGTCTGAGGAAACTTTTAGAACAACTAAAAAAATTTCAGTTTGCAGTATTAATTAAAGGGATCCTGTTACGTCAGATAATGCAGCTACAGTCATTGCTTCCAGCACTGTTAGTGATTGCTGCAAGTACACCTCATCATTGTGACTGACAGCTAGCTCTGCCGAGCCGTGCTTGCAGCCGCCACGCAAAGATCTGTGAGCAGTGACTGTTTCCATGCCAGCACGCCTGTATGACTGAAAGCTGGCAGCTCAAAGGAGGAATAAAGATCATTTTCTCCCAGAAGCTGCACTTTCAGTACAAAGCCCAAATACCTTCCTAGAGTTATTAATCTGAAGATTAACCCTAAGTCTGCATGTTAATAGCATTATCTGACATGACAGGTTCCCTTTCATAGGAAATAATAATGAATTGTGATTGATGATTGTCTAATAGGCAGGCTAAAGAGATTGTGTTGAAGTATGAAGGACGACTTACCAGAACACGAGGTTATCAAGCAGCTGGAGCAGAGGTAAGGCAATTATATATGTAAGTCACTCTCTGTGGACCTTCATATACAGTGGAGGATTCACTGCCAACATCTATGCTGATAGCCAAATGTTATAGTCTTGTTTTCTGACAATTGACCATCATTTGTTTTAGAGGTATACATGATATATAGAGAATACTACATGATTAATGCTCCAAGAGTAACCTGTCTACCCATGGATGAAAGATCTCTACAACAGGAGGCCCTTTGGGATTGATGCAGTATTAACTTATTAGCAAAGTTATCATTGTCACTGCACCTGAGTAAACTGACAGAATATAGTTAAGTAGGATAGTCATCTATTAGAATCATTTAATTAAGAACTTTTTTTATTAATCAATTACCAATGCAGCTGGCACAGCTCTTAATTATAGGCATATGTATCTGTTTCCCTGCACCATGCTAATTTTTGTTAATGAAAAGTTTCATTTGGAAGGACCCATTTCCTGCTGTATCTGTTGCAATTCACAGAAATACAATTGAAAAACGGTATATATTAAATGATGATCAGCTGATCCATAAGTAGTTTTGCTTAGTATATAAATTGTGCTAAAGATACAGAAATACCTTCAAGATTTTTTTTTCCAAAAAGTCAATAATTATATGTAATTATGTAATCATTTTGATCAACTGCTCTCTTAATCTTGTTATTTACCTATATCACAGTTGACATTTTTTTAAAGGATCATTCCCAAAATCTCAATGTGGTCTTATAATAATTTGCCATATATGAAAATACATGAAAAAATCAGGGCTTACCAAATTCATAATCTTGTTGCCTGCTGAGGGTTGCTACACGCCAGAAACGTGTTAGGTTTTTCTATGAAATATAAGTAATGATATGACATGCTATGTTTTTCATCAGGATGGAATAAAATTTGAATGTTTTCAATCAAAAAATTTGAATGTGCAGTTTTCTCTACTTTTTCCACTTATAATAGTATAAAAATGTACAGAGGCTTGCAAAAGTATTGACCCATTGGCTTTTTACATATTTTGTTACATTACAATATGTGCTTAAATATTTTTGTAATCCGATTTGTGTGTGATACAGTGGGTACGGAAAGTATGTTGACACCTTTACATTTTTCACTCTTTGTTTCATTGCAGGCATTTGGAAAATTCAAAAAAGTTCACTTTTCTCTCATTAATGTACACTCTGCACCCCATCTTGACTGAAAAAAACTGAAATGTAGAAATTTTTGCAAATTATTAAAAAAGAAAAACTGAAATATCACATGGTCATAAGTATTCAGACCCTTTGCCCAAACTCTCATATTTAAGTCACATGCTGCCCATTTCCTTGTGATCTTCCTTGAGATGGTTCTACTCCTTCATTGGAGTCCAGCTGTGTTTCATTAAACTGATAGGACTTGATTTGTAAAGGCACACACCTGTCTATATAAGACCCCAAAGCTCACAGTGAATGTCAGACCAAATGAGAATCATGAGTTCAAAGGAACTGGTGTTATGTTTCGGTAGCTGAGGAGAAATAGCAAAAATAGCCAAAGTAGCAATACACCAGAGAGGCTGGAAACTATTGGGTTGCAGGACCCTAAACTAACCGCAACACTAGAAGTAGCCGTGGAGCGTACCTACGGTGATCCTAGACGCCTCGTATCAGCCGGAGAGATAACTACACCTAAAGGCAGAAAGATGAAAGCTAACTGCCCGTAGCAGAACCCCCAAAGAAATAGGAAGCCCCAAACATGTAATGGCGGTTAGACAAGAAGAAAATACGAACACAGACAGAAATTATAATGAGAAAACGCTGGGGCCCAGTTCTGTCTAGATAGAAAAGTATAGAAAAGAATTCTGACTGCAACCCAAAAAACCCTGACAAAAATACCAACACTTCTGATTAACAAAAAACCTGAGATGACACGATCTCTGCACCTAAATCAGATCTCTGGTGTAACACACAGCAATTCAGCAAATAAAAAGTGACACAGGAACAGAGCAAAATTGCAAACACAAACTGAGCACAAATGCAGCGCCAGGCCCCAAAAGGGGACCAGGCTGAAGTCTACTACAAGGCAGCAAAACAGCAAGGAAAATCCAACCAGAGGGAAAAAAACAGCAAATCACTTATCAGAGTGAAAGCAGGAATGTATGCTGAGCTCCAAGCAAGACCTGGAAGAACAATTGATTACTGGCAAGGCTGATGGGAGTTCAGGTCACTTATATCAGACCATTCGGACCCAGCTGAAAGCCATTCAGCAATTGGTTCATTACCCTCAGCAACCACCAGAGGGAGCCCCAGCTCCGAAGTCGCCTCCAACGTGTTCACAACAAACTGGCCTAGGAGCTCTGTTGTGAATGGGTTTGAGATGAGTTCTGAGCAGAGACTCCCTCTGGTGGTTACAAGCGGTGCTGGTCTGTTCAGTGAAGATTGTGAGGACTGGGAATCAGGTGTTACTGACTGGTCTTATATAAGGGAGTCACTTTCCCATCAGGGTTGCCGGTGAGCAATTGTTCTGGTCTGAATCCTTTATTCCAGTTTCCCTTGTAGCCTGCTGTGTCGTGTCTGCATCTCCTGCTAACAGATAAGACTTTTTCTTCTTTTGTGTTTGTGCTATATTTTTTCATTTTGTCCTTCACTTCTGTGGGGGCCTTCAGGGTCCCCTCCGGGGGCTTCTGCCCTCTCAGTTTTGTTCAGCCACTGATGTTTGTACTTTTGCTTTTTCCAGTTTTTTCAGTGGCTGCTGTTTTGATTTTGTTACACCAGAGAACTAATTTAGGTGGTAGAGGTCGTGTGATCTCAGGTATTTTTGAAATTAGTAGAGTTGGCGCTTTTCAGGGTTTTCTGGGATTGCAGTAAGTACCCTTCCTATCCTTTTCTATTTAGTTAGTTTGGGCCCCAGCGTTTGCTCATACTATTTTCTTTCTGTGTCAGTATTTCATCTTGTCTAACCGCCATTACATGTTTGGGGGCTTTCTAATATCTTTGGGGTTCTGCTCCGGGGCAGATAGCTTTCCTATATCTATCTTTAGGTGTAGTTAGTTTCTCAGGCTGTGACGAGGCGTCTAGGACCAACGTAGGAACGCTCCACGGCTGCCTCTAGTTGTGGTGGTTAGTCAGGGTACTGCAATCTCATAGATTCCAACTGCTCTGGTGTATTTCCTTTTTTACCTGCACTCCTCAGCTACCGAAACATAACAGTATCACCGGCCTCTACCACCTAAATTAGTTCTCTGGTGTAACAAAATCAAAACAGCAGCCACTGAAAAAACTGGAAAAAGCAAAAGTACAAACATCAGTGGCTGAACAAAACTGAGAGGGCAGAAGCCCCCGGAGGGGACCCTGAAGGCCCCCACAGAAGTGAAGGACAAAATGCAAAAATATAGCACAAACACAAAAGAAGAAAAAGTCTTATCTGTTAGCAGGAGATGCAGACACGACACAGCAGGCTACAAGGGAAACTGGAATAAAGGATTCAGACCAGAACAATTGCTCACCGGCAACCCTGATGGGAAAGTGACTCCCTTATATAAGACCAGTCAGTAACACCTGATTCCCAGTCCTCACAATCTTCACTGAACAGACCAGCACCGCTTGTAACCACCAGAGGGAGTCTCTGCTCAGAACTCATCTCAAACCCATTCACAACAGAGCTCAGAGACAGAATTGTGGCAAGGCACACAGGTTACAAAATAATTTCTGCAGTACACAAGGTTCCTAAGAGCACAGTGGCCTCCATAATCCTTAAATGAAAGAAGTTTGGGACCACCAGAAGTCTTCCTAGACCTGGCTGTCCACCCAAACAGAGCAAATGTGGGAGAAGAGCATTGGTGAGAGAGGTAAAGAAGAACCCCAAGAACACTGAGGCTGAGCTCCACAGATGCAGTAGGGAGATGGAGAAAGTTCCACAAAGTCAACTATCACTGCAGCCCTCCACCAGTCAGGCCTTCTAGGCAGAGTGTCTCGACAGAAGCCTCTCCTCAGTGCAAAATATATGAAAGCCCGCATAGTTTGCTAAAAAACACAGGAAGAACTCTCAGACTTTGAGAAATAAGATTCTCTGGTCTGATGAGACAAAGATAGAACTTTTTGGTGATAATTCTAAGCGGTATGTGTGGAGAAAACCAGGCACTGCTCATCACCTGCCCAATACAATCCCAACAGTGAAACATGGTGTTGGCAGCATCATGCTATGGGGTGGTTGCAATTGAAGGAAACATGAAAGCTGCCAAGTACAGAGATATCCTAGAAGAAACCTCTTCCAGAGTGCTCTGGATCTCAGACTTGGCCAAAGGTTCACCTTCCAACAAGACAATGACCCTACGCACACAGCTAAAATAACAAAGGAGTGGCTTCAGAACAACTCTGTGACCATTCTTGACTGGACCAGCCAGAGCCCTGACCTAAACCCAATTGAGCATCTCTGGAGAGACCTGAAAATAGCTGTCCACCAACGTTCACCATCCAACCTGATGGAACTGGAGAGGATCTGCAAGGAAGAATGGCAGAGGATCCCCAAATCCAGGTGCGAAAAACTTGTTGCATCATTCCCAAGAAGACTCATGCCTGTACTAGCTCAAAAGGGTGCTTCTACTCAATACTGAGCAAAGGGTCTGAATATTTGTGACCATGTGATATTTCAGTTTATCTTTTTTAATAAATTTGCAAAAATTTCTACATTTCTGTTTTTTTTCAGTCAAGATGGAGTGCAGAGTGTATATTAATGAGAAAAAAAAGAACTTTTTTGAATTTACCAAATGGGTAAAAGGGGTCTGAATACTTTCCGTACCCACTGTACTGTACATCAGCACTAAATAGTCTAAGTTAGTGAAGTGAGAAAAATATAGGCATAAAATAAATATATAGCATGAAATAACTAAAAAGTGGCACGTACATATGTATTCAACCCTTTTGCGATGAAGCCCCTAAAAATTTCTGGCGCAAACAATTCCCTTCATAAGTCACATGCTTAGTGAAAGCAAGTCTCCCTGTGTGCGATCTAAGCTTCACATGGTCTGTCAGTATATACACATCCCAGTGGCAAAATGTGGAAAGCTCATAGAGATTTATTCAAAGCTACTTTCAGCTGTAATTACCGCAAAAGGAGGCTCTACAAAGTACTGACTTTAGGGAGGTGAATAGTTATGCACACTGACGTTTTCAGTTATTTTGTCCTATTTGTTGTTTACTTCACAATAAAAAGACAAGCAAATGTTCATAGTTGTAGGCATGTTCTTTACATAAAATCATGCAAACCCTAAAAAAAAAAAAAAACGTGAAATTCCAGGTTATGAGGTAGCAAACCCCAACAACTGCCAATGGGTGTTAAATAATTTCATAAGTCATGGTAATTATTAATTTCTGCACATTGTAACTAATTTTTACATTTGTCACATTTTGCACGTAGTACAGTACTCCCCTAATAATGTTTAACCCCTTCCCGACCCATGACGCCAACGTAGGCATCATGGTATAAATCATGTTCCTGGGGGTCGGGTGACCGGGGTCACTGAAAGGTCACCCGACCCGCAGTAACAAGATCTTTTGTGCATCACCATAGTGGGGGTGGCTTAATCCCCACGTGGCTACGATCGCTCTGATTGGCTGTTAAAAGTGAAACAGCCAATCAGACCGATTTGTAATATTTCACCAATGAAATTTGGTGAAATATTACAATTCAGCCATGGCTGATTCAGCAATAGCATCTGCCATGGCTGGACACCGAGTTCCGACCCCCCCCCACACCGAGTAACGGCGGCGATCGGCCACCGCCTCCGATTGATGGCGGCGATCGGTCACCGCCGTCACTATCTGCTCCCCTGCGCTCCGGTCCGCTCCCCTCCTCCTTGCCTCCGCTCCCCCTCGCCTTCCGATCCCCCCTCAGCTCCCCTCACCTCCCCCGGTCCTCTGATGTCCCTGGATCCGTCCCGGCGTCCGTCCGGGATTCTTCATGGGCACCGCCATCTTGGAAAATTGCGGGCGCAGTGCGCCCGCCGGCCAGCAGATTCAATACATTTATTTTGATCACTGTGATAAACTCTCACAGTGATCAAAATAAATAAAAAAGTAAATAAACGCCCCTTTTATCACCCCCACAGGTAGGGACAAATAATAAAATAAAGAAAATATATATATATTTTTTTTCTATTAGGGTTAGAATTACAGTTAGGGTTAGGTTAGGGTTAGGGTTAGGTTAAGGTTAGGATTAGCCTTAGGGTTAGGGTTAGCATTAAGGTTAGGGATAGGCTGGGTTCATATTGCGTTATGGCAGTCCATTAGATGGACTGCGTTATACCGCGGTATAATGCGGTGTAACGCAGTCCGTTAACACTGCCATTCACCCCATTTGCGGGCGCATCGCGACGCATGCCGTAAAGCGGCATGCATTCGCGACATGCCGTCATTCAGTGACGGAGGCTCGGACGTGGGCTGCAGCGTCTGGGCTCCGTCACCGCTAGCACAGATGAATCATCTGCTGATTCATCTGCGCTAGCGGGTATAGCATAACGCGATCGCGTTATGCTATACCGTTATCAGCCCGCCAACGCTATGTGTTGAATGGGCTGGTAAAACGTAATGTGAACCTAGCCTTTAGCATTAGGGTTAGAACTAGGGTTACGGTTAGAATTAGGGTTAGGGTTGGAATTAGGGTTAAGTTTGGGGATAGGGTTGGGATTAGGGTTAGGCTTGTGGTTAGGGTTAGTTAGGATTAGTGTTAGGGGTGTTTTGGGGTTAGGGTTGGGATTAGGGTTAGGCTTGTGGTTAGGGTTATGGTTAGGGTTGGGATTAGGGTTAGAGGTGTGTTGGGATTAGGGTTATGGAAAGGGTTTGGATTAGGGTTAGGGGTGTGTAGGAGTTGGGGTTGTGGTTAGGGGTGTGTTGAGGTTATGGCTGGAGTTAGAATTGAGGGGTTTCCACTATTTAGGCACACCAGGGGGTCTCCAAACGCGACATGGCGCCACCATTGATTCTGCAAATTTGCGTTCAAAAAGTCAAACAGTGCTCCCTTTATTCCGAGCCCCGACGTGTGCCCAAACAGTGGTTTACCCCCACATATGGGGTATCAGCGTACTCAGGAAAAATTGCACAACAACTTTGGTGGTCTAATTTCTCCTGTTACCCTAGGGAAAAAAATTGGGGACTAAAAGATCATGTTTGTGGGAAAAAAATGCTTTTTTATTTTCATTGCTCTGCATTATAAACTTCTGTGAAGAACTTGCAGATTCAAAGTGCTCACCACACATCTAGAGGAGTTCCTTAGGGGATATAGTTTCCAAAATGGGGTCACTTGGGGGGGTTTCTACTGTTTAGGCACATCATGGGCTCTGCAAACGTAACATGACGCCCGCAGACCATTCCATCAAGTCAGCATTACAAAACGTCAAACTTCCCTTCTGAGCCCCAACGTGTGCCCGAACAGTGGTACCCCCCACAAATGGGGTACCAGCGTACTCAGGACAAACAGGACAAAAACTTTTGGGGTCCAATTTCTCCTGTTACCCTTGTGAAAATAAAAAATTGTGGGCTAAAAATCATTTTTGAGGGAAAAAAATGATTTTTTATTTTCATGGCTCTGGGTTATAAACTTCTGTGAAACACTTGGGGGTTCAAAGTGCCCACTACACATCTATATACGTTCCTTGGGTGGTCTAGTTTCCAAATTGTGTTACTTGGGGGTTTCCACAGTTTAGGCACATCAGGGGCTTTGCAAACGTAACATGACGCCCGCAGACCATTCCATCAAGTCGGCATTTCAAAACGTTATTACTTCCCTTCCGAGCCCCGACGTGTGCCCATACAGTAGTTTTCTCCAACATATGGGATATCAGCATACTCAGGACAAATTGGACAACAACTTTTGGGGTCTAATTTCTCCTGTTACCCTTGGGAAAATAAAAAAATTGGGGACTAAAAGATCATGTTTGTGGAAAAAATCTGATTTTTTTATTTTCATGCCCGGGCGTTATAAACTTTAAAGTTTAGGCACACAGGGGCTCTCCAAATACGACATGGTGTCCGCTTACGATTGGAGCTAATTTTCCATTAAAAAGTCAAATGGCGCTCCTTTCCTTCTGAGCCCTGCCGTGCGCCCAAACAGTGGTCCCTCCCACATATGGGGCACCAGCGTACTCAGGAAAAACTAGACAACAACTTTTGGGGTCCAATTTATCCTGTTACATTTGGGAAAATAAAAAATAGCGGGCTAAAAACAGGAGGAACAAAAATTATTTTTTTATTTTTACTGCTCTGCGTTTATAAACTTCTGTGAAGCACTTGGGGGTTCAAAGTGCTCATTACACATCTAGATAAGCTCCTTGGGGGGTCTAGTTTCCAAAATGGGGTCACTTGTGGGGGATTTCTACTGTTTAGGCACATCAGGGGCTCTGCAAACGCAACGTGATGCCCGCAGAACATTCCATCAAGTCTGCATTCCAAAATGGCGCTCCTTCCCTTCTGAGCTCTCCCATGCACCAAAACAGTGGTTCCCCCCCACATATGGGGTATTGGTGTACTTCGGAAAAATTGCACAACAACTTTTGTGGTCCAATTTCTACTGTTATCCTTGTGAAAATAAAAAATAGCAGGCTAAAAAAACATTTTTGAGGAAAAAAATGATTTTTTTATTTTCACTGCTCAGCATTATAAACTTCTGTGAAGTACTTGGGGGTTCAGAGTGCTCACAACACATCTAGATAAGTTCCATAAGGGGTCTAGTTTCCAAAATGGTGTCACATGTGGGATTTTTTCACTGTTTAGGCACACAGGGGCTCTCCAAACGCGTCATGGTGTCCGCTAATGATTGGAGCTAATTTTCCATTCAAAAAGTCAAATGTGGCTCCTTCCCTTCTGGCCCTGCCATGCGCCCAAACAGTGGTTTATGACCATATATGAGATATCTGTGTACTCAGGATAAATTGCCCAACAAATTTTAGGATACAATTTATCCTGTTGCCCATGTGAAAATGAAAAATCTAAGGCTAAATTAAAATTTTTGTGAAAAAAAAGTACTTTCTTTTTTTACGGATCAATTTCTGAAGCACCTGGGGGTTCAAAGTGCTCACTATGCCTCTAGATAAGTTCCTTGGGGGGTCTAGTTTCCAAAATGGGGTCACTTGTAGGGGAGCTCCAATGTTTAGGCACGCAGGGACTCTCCAAATGCGACATGGCAACCGCAAAATATTCCAGCATATTTTCCATTCAAAAAGTCAAATGGCGCTCCTTCCCTTCTGAGCCCTGCCGTGCGCCAAAACAGTGGTTTATGACCACATATGAGGTATCAGTGTACTCAGGATAAATTGCCCAACAAATTTTATGATACATTTTATCCTGTTGCCCATGTGAAAATGAAAAAACTGAGGCTAAAAGAATTTTTTTGTGAAAAAAAGTACTTTCTTTTTTTATGGATCAATTTGTGAAGCACGGGGGTTCAAAGTGCTCACTATGCATCTAAATAAGTTCCTTGGGGGGTCTAGTTTCCAAAATGGGGTCACTTGTGGGGGAGCTTCAATGTTTAGTCACATAGGGACTCTCCAAATGCGACATGGCAACCGCTAAATATTCCAGCATATTTTCCATTCAAAAAGTCAAATGGCTCTCCTTCCCTTCTGAGCCCTGCCGTGCGCCCAAACAGTGGTTTATGCAGGGCCGCAGCTATAATGAGGCGAGTTGAGCCTTTTGTCTCAGGCGGCGGCAGCTAGGGGGCGGCAGAGCAGAACTCATAACACGTGGTGTGGTGCCGATCGGCTCTCCTTAATCCCTCACACAGTCACATCTGACCCCCCCCTCTAGCTGTCCCGCTCTGGACACTATATGTCCCCCATGCACCCATTCCTTGCCTTTACAGCTCAGCCTGTCACAGCTGTCAATGACGCTGCTATGCTGAACTCTTCTGTGCCCACAGAACCTGTGATGAGGTCACAAGAGGGGAGGAGTCAGGGGTCACATGATCAGTGTCCTCATTGTGTGCAGGACTCTGCTGTGATGGTTGTCATGGTGCTGGATGAGGGTAAGTTTGTATGTGGGGTCGGGACGGGTTTACAGTGTGGATGTAGCAGTGCTGTAGTGTGTACAAGTTGTATGTAGCAGAGTCGTGTGTGTACGAGGTGTACTGCGCGGAGCCATGTGTGTACGAGGTGTACAGAGCGGAGCCATGTGTGTACGAGGTATATGGAGCGGAGCCGTGTGTGTACGAGGTGTACGGAGCGGAGCCGTGTGAGTACGAGGTGTACGGAGCGGAGCTGTGTGTGTACGAGGTGGATGTAGCAGTGCTGTACTGTGTACGAGGTGTACGGAGCAGAGCCGTGTGTGTACGAGGTGTACGGAGCGGAGCCATGTGTGTTCGAGGTGGATGTAGCAGTGCTGTACTGTGTACGAGGTGTACGGAGAAGAGACTTGTGTGTACGAGTTGTACGTAGCGGAGCCGTGTGTGTACGAGGTGGATGTAGCAGTGCTGTACTGTTTACGAGGTGTACGGAGCGGAGCCGTGTGTGTACGAGGTGTACGGAGCGGAGCCATGTGAGTACGAGGTGTACGGAGCGGAGCCGTGTGTATGAGGTGGATGTAGCAGTGCTGTACTGTGTGCGAGGTGTACAGAGCAGAGCCGTGTGTGTACGAGGTGTACGTAGCAGAGCCGTGTGTGTACAAGGTGTATGGAGCGGAGCCTTGTGTGTACGAGTTGGATGGAGCGGAGCCGTGTGTCTGTACGAGGATTACGGAGCCGAGCCGCGCGTGTACAAGGTTTACGGAGCGAAGCCGTGTGTACGAGGTGGATATAGCAGTGCTGTGTGTGTACGAAACGGAGCCCTGTATGTGCGAAGTGTACGGAGTTGAGCCGCTCAGCTCCGTACACACAGGGCTCCGTGCTTGAGCCATGTGTGTACAGAGCGGAGCAGAGCCGTGTGTGTATGGAGTGGAGCCTTGTGTGTATGTAGCAGAGCCGCATGTGTACAAGGTGTACGGAGCAGAACCACATGTGTACGAGGTGTATGCTGCAAAGCCGCATGTGTGCATGGTTTACGGAGTGGAGTCGTGTGTGTACAAGGTGTACAAAGTGTGGCTGCGTGTGTATAAGGTGTACGGAGTGGAGCCATGTGTATACTGAGTGGAGCCTTGTGTGTGCGAGGTGGACGGAGCGGAGCCGTGTGTGTACGAGGCATACAAAGCGGAACCGTGTGTGTATGAGGTGTGCAGAGCCGTGCGTGTACAAGGTGTATGGTGCATTCATACCTCCCAAGCATCCTGAATTCAGCGGGACACTACCGATTTTGAGAGTCTGCCCCGCTGTTCCGGCCGGGAGCTTTTCCCGTGGACACAGGAGTACATGCCGGAGTCCCGAGGAGTACTTTAAAACTCGCACGTGATGTTCCACCAGAAGTGATGTGCTGGAAGATGACCGGAAATTCGAAAAATATTTAGAATTGAGAGTCCTCAGTGGTTGATACCTTTTAATGGCTAACTGAAAGGACCGGAAATTAGGTAATTTCAGGAGGAGATTGTGACGGAACCATGGAGGCACTTCAGGGAATGCTTTAGATCCATCACCGTGTCCTCGCCTTGGAATCGGGGATGTCGGCCATGTGAGTGGATCATGATATGTCCTGCACCGGGAGGCTCAGGTGGGCACTGCAATGGGAGTCGGGCTGCTATAGTATCTTTATAGAATCTTTGTTTCTTTCTCTCTGTTCTTTCTTTCTTTCTCTCTGTTCTTTCTTTCCCATCTTTCTTTCTCTCTGTTCTTTTTCTTTCTTTCTCTCTGTTCTTTCCCCTCTTTCTTTCTTTCTATATATCTCTCTCTGTTTCTTTTTCTCTATCTCTCTGTTCTTTCCCCTCTTTCTTTTTCTCTCTCTCTGTTCTTTCCCCTCTTTCTTTCTTTCTCTCTGTTCTTTTTTTCTTTCTCTCTCTCTGTTCTTTCTTTCCCCTCTTTCTTTCTTTCTCTCTCTCTTTTCTTTCTTTCTCTCTGTTCTTTCTTTCTTTCTCTATTCTTTCTTTCCCATCTTTCTTTCTCTCTGTTCTTTTTCTTTCTCTCTCTCTGTTCTTTCTTTCTTTCCCCTTTCTTTTTCTTTTCTTTCTTTCTCTCTCTTCTTTCTTTCCCCTCTTTCTTTCTCTTTCTCTCTGTTCTTTCTTTCTTTCCCCTCTTTCTCTCTGTTCTTTCTTTCTTTCCCATCTTTCTCTCTCTCTGTTCTTTTTCTTTCTCTCTGTTCTTTCTTTCCCCTCTTTCTTTCTATCTCTCTGTTCTTTTTTTCTTTTCTTTCTCTCTCTGTTCTTTCTTTCTCTCTCTGTTCTTTCTTTCTTTCTCTTTCTTTCCCCTCTTTCTTTCTGTTCTTTCTCTCTCTCTCTGTTCTTTCTGTTTTCTTTATTTCTCTTTCTCTCTCTCTGTTCTTTCTTTCCCATCTTTATTTCTCTCTATCTCTCTGTTCTTTCTTTCTTTCTCTCTTTGTTCTTTCTTTCCCCTATTTCTTTTTTTTCTCTCTGTTCTTTTTTTCTGTCCCCTCTGTTCTTTCTTTCCTCTCTTGTTTTCTTTCTCTCTCTGTTCTTTCTTTCCTGTCTTTCTTTCTTTCTTTCTCTCTCTGTTCTTTCTTTTCCCTCTTTCTTTCTCCCTCCCTCTCTGTTCTTTCTTTCCCCTCTTTCTTTCTCCGTCTCTGTTCTTTCTTTCCCCTCTTTGTTTTTTTTCTCTCTCTCTGTTTTTTCTTTTCCCTTTCTTTGTTTATTTATTTCTCTCTACTTCTCTCTGTTCTTTCTTGCTTTCCCCTATTTCTCTCTATCCTTTCTCTGTTATCTTTTTTCTCTCTCTGTTCTTTCTTTTACTCAGTACCAGTGTGCCATAGTACCAGTCACTGTGCCCTCAGTACCAGTCAGTGTGATCACCAGTGCTAAATGGGTGTGGTCGGGGCGTGGACATGGGTGTGACTAGTTGTGAAATGGGTGTGGTTCTGGGCGTGGCCTAAAATGTGACGCTGCACGCGCCGCAACCTTTCTCCCTCAAATTGGGGGGCGCCGTTTTGTAGTTCGCCTCAGGCAGCCCAGAGGCTAGGTTCACCCTTGGGTTTATGACTACATGTGAGGTATCTGTGTACTCAGGAAAAATAGCGCAACAAATTTTAGGATCCATTTTATCCTGTTGCCCATGTAAAAATGAAAAAATTGATGCTAAAGGAAAATTTTTGCTGAAATAATTAAAATGTCCATTTTTTCCTTTCACGTTGCTTTAGTTCCTGTGAAGCACCTGAAGGGTTAACAATCTTCTTGAATGTAGTTTTGAGTAGCTTGAGGGGTGCAGTTTTTATAATGGTGTCACTTTTGGGTATTTTCTGCCATATAGACCCCTCAAAGTGACTTCAAATGTGAGGTTTTCCGTAAAAAAAATGGTTTTGTAAATTTTGTTGTAAAAATGAGAAATCGCTGGTCAACTTTTAACCCTTATAACTTCCTAACAAAAAAAGTTTTGTTTCCAAAATTGTGCTGATGTAAAGTAGACATGTGGGAAATGTTATTTATTAACTATCTTTGTCATATAATTCTCTGGTTTAACAGAATAAAAATTCAAAATTTGAAAATTGCGAAATTTTCAAAATTTTTGCCAAATTTCACATTTTTTTCACAAATAAAGGCAAAAATTATCAACCTAAATTTACCAATAACATGAAGCCCAATATGTCATGAAAAACCAATCTCAGAATCGCTAGGATCCGTTGAAGCGTTCCTGAGTTATTACCTCATAAAGGGACACTGGTCAGAATTGCAAAAAATGGCAAAATAGGCTGGGGGTGAAGGGGTTAACCAGGATCTGTTTACCCTCTAGTTACCATTGAAACCCTCCTGGTGTGGTTCTACTGCTTCTAGTTGATCGTCGGCAGTGCAGTCTTTCTCAGTTGGCTTCCTGTCAACATATTTCTGCTCTAACTAGAAATGAGCTACTTCTGTGAGGGATGATGTGATGAAAAGGGCAAAACCTCCTTTATTACAGACAGGCTAATAGAAAGAATACACTGCAGGATGGGGGGTCTGCATAGAAGACCTGAAAGGAGAGATACACTGCAGGATGCAGTCATTTATAAAGGTGGCTGAAAGAAGTGATATACTGCAGGATCTGGCTATATATAGAGGAGCTGAGAAGAAGAGTGATACACTGCTAGTTGGACTGTGTATATAGGGGCAGAGAGAAGTTGAGCTGTTTCCTGCTGAATGATCAGTGATGTGATACTCCAAATGATGCTTTGTTGATGCATATAACAGAAGATTATCCTCAGCCATATGCAACAACAGAGCTGTAGTTACAAATACAGCTCTGCACTGACTAGTAATTACAAGCTTCACTGTGGAGAAGTGCAGAAGAGTTGAACTCTGCTATAAACCAGCTTGAAATAATGTACAGGGTACATACAGTACAGAGGAGCAGAATACAATATAATTCTATACATAAATTAGCTTGGTGATAAGTTAAAGAGATAGAGCTAGTCAAAAGCATACAGAAGAGCGAGGAGTCTGCAGCACTAAACAGAAGCAAAGTGCTGCTGGGAAATTTAGTTTTGGTAGATAAGAAAAAAGTCCACCCATTCAATTATGTGAATCTGTGCGCTATATGCCTTTAATTTTGTACAAAGACACCTCATGTTAGAAGTTGTATTTTTTCCAATAAGCAGCCACACCAATGCGAAGACTTGAACATTAATCGTAATAAAATTAGTCCACATTTACATTTACATAGTGCACACAAGGTTTTAATACAACACCTTCTATCAGATTTTGAGTGGTTTTTGACTATCGTTCAACGCAGATCATGTGAAATATTCAATTGTATAGCATCGTCAGATTTTATAGAGCAAAGCAGAACAAATATGGAATACTTTTGCTATTTCATAGTTAAAAATAAAATGTAATGATATTTTGTAAGTTTAATTTAATCTAAGCCTGTACATTACATAATTAAAAATATCAGGAAACCTTCACAATACACCTACAGGAGCTTTTATAGAATCCCATTCTAAATCCATAGTTATTAATATAGAGCCGGTCCTCACTTTGCAGCTATAACAGCTTATACTTATCTGGGGAAACTTTCTACAAGAGTTTTGAAGCGTGTCTGGGAATCTTTGGCCATTGATGCAGAGGAGCATTTTTGAGGGCACTGTTTTAGCTCATCCCAAAAGAGGAGGTCATTACTTGTGCGGAAAGTCATGTTCTTCCACACCAAAATAACATAAATGTGCTTTCATACATGTAAGGGGGTGAAAGAGTATTCCTGTTTCGCCCCACCCTTAAGTATGCTTAATGTTTTCTCATGTAAGTAGCCTTTATGTAGTTATAAACATTTGGTGGTGTTGCTACTTAATATTATGTATTACTGCTTATAGTTATAGTGCTGCCACATTTATGATGTGTTACAATGGTGTACATATGTTTTTCCTATGTTTTGTGTTTCTCTGTACAACACTGTCTATAATGTATCTGATGTGTATTAACGCTCTTGTTCATTTTATGGAAAGTTAGGTGCTGTCTTCTGGGGACACTAAAGGAGGGCACCTTAGTATATATTTCTCATACACTGGGTAAGTGTAGTACTGTTGCGAGCCAGTAGGTGGGGGCAGCCACGCAACGTTTAAGGACAGTAACCCACGTTACCCATGGCCACTGCATAGTCTCGCAGAAGTTGGCTGGACCAAGGAACTGAGGAAAGCTGGAGCTTCGACGAGTTCGGTACGGATGGGCCAGATGCTTCACCGGGGGCAACCAAACATAGTGATTGATGAATTCAGTACTGAGGCGAAGCAGGCTGAAGGAAGTGTCATTATTGCGAGGTCAGGCCTGGAAGCAACTGGGGAGCAGTTTAGGACGGTCATGTCCCGGAACCAGAACCTGTCTGCCAATATGCCCAGGTCCGCCCCTGGTGGGAGCGGATGAAGAGGAGGAAGCCTCGCCTCCCCTGCTACTTACCAAAGGTAAAGGGGAGGGACAGCTGGGGCAGTCTCACCTGGAAATGGGTGGGACCTAGAAGAAAAAGCCGGAAGTCGCTGTACAGCGCCATTTTGTGAACTTGAACCAGCCACGATGCAGCACTCCTCTATCCGTAGCTGCCAAGGCGTGGGCCACATTGAGTGACAATGGCAGCAGGAGAGAGAATGGACCCAGACTGGCAGAGCCTGGGAGAAGAAGGCGGAGCCAGTGGTACAACATCGTGCCCTGGGAACTGGCGATCCGGAACCCCGGCTGTTTACTCAGCAGCAGCTGGAACTATCATCTGTGCCCAAGGAACCACGGCCAGAAATCAAGAACTAGTCCACACTCCCTTCGGCCTTCAAGCACATGGGCGGTCCCGCGGAGGAAGTCACCATTCCGGGGAGTGCCACGACAACCTTGGCCTCATCGAAGTGGGTGAGTGTGTCTTTGTCCCGATCCCTGAGGGAGGGCCTTCCCACCGAATTCCACCCTAGAGGCCTTCATCCATTCTCACGTTCCCCTGAGAAAGCCAGCACCGCCATCCCATTCATCAGAGGCTCAATCGACCTCTTCTTCAGCCACCGCCCTGGGGGCTTAACTCACCCAACCGGCCGTAGAGGACCCCTTCCCCATGCACTGGCAGGCTGCCTGGGTAGAGGGGGTGATCCTGAAAAAGAAGCAGTGTGAGAGTGAATTCTTGATGGAGCTGTGGCGCCCTGGCGGAGGCGCTCTGGCGGGACGGCGTACCAGCAGATGGTTGGTATACATTGACATCGACCGGGGTTATGACTTTATCCGAAAGAAAGGAACAGATGCCAAGGTCTACGTCAATGTGGTGTCTGTCCAGTTTGGGCACTTGTTAAAACAGGGAGACCGGGTCTCCTTCTTCAAGGAGGACTGTTCTCGCGGGTACTATGCGGTTGCGGTTACCCACTACAACGAGGACGACATGGGCCAGTTTCGTGAAACCGCTTATGCGACTGCAGAGGTGGCCTCCGCTCACTACCCAGCGAAGGAATATATAGAGGAACCTGAGGAGCACGGAGCAACATGCGGTGCGTGTCGTTGAACATTATCTTGTTTTGTCTATGTGGAGGATGTTAAGAATATGGCACCCTCTACAAAAGTAACGGTACTGTTCCGCGTCCCTGTGGGCACTGTAGCCCTGAAGGAAGTCCCGCTCACGGAAAGTGGGTGAAAGTTTAGCAGCACTGAGGAAAAGCGTTGCCGTTGTACTTTGAAGGTTCGGCCTAGAGGACTGCGAGCTAGGCGGAATATTTTTGGAGCCTATGGACTCTTTTGTTCATTTGTTGCGCTCGTTGCGCCCCTTCTGCTGGACAGCAGAGAGACTGTCTTCGTTACCAGGAGATCACTGGAGGACTGTACTCCTCTCAAAAGAAGGGGAGCTCATCGCTTTGAACTGCTGTCTCATCGTTGAGAAATGTACATATGTTTTAAGAAAGTCTTTTAACCCCTGGAGGACTGGGAGCCAGGAATGTTGCTTCTGCACTATGGACTGCAGTGCATACTGATGCGGCTTACGTTAAGCCAAATGACTGTCGTTTTTTTATCTTTATATGCATTGGTCGAGGATGACCAAGTTTAAGGAAAGGGGGAGTGTACGGAGGTGAAGGAGTATTCCTGTTTTGCCCCACCCCTTAAGTGTACTTAATGTTTTCTCACGTAAATAGCCTTTAAGTAGTTATAAACATTTGGTGGTATTGCTACATAATATTATGTATTACTGCTAATAGTTATGGTACTACCCCATTTATGATGTGTTACCATGGTGTACATATGATTTTCCTATGTTTTGTGTTTCTCTGTACAATACTGTCTATAATGTATCTGATGTGTTTTAATGCTCTTGTTCATTTTGGGAAAAGTTAGGTGCTGTCTTCTGGGGACACTAAAGGAGGGCACCTTAGTATATAGTTCTCATATACTAGGTAAGTGTAATTGTCATGTATAGTGTACAGTTCCTATAGCGTCTTGTGCTTGGGTGCGAGGAAAACACAGGAGACATAGGTTGAAATGAAATGACTTGTATTACTTCATACAAGCATGCTGAAAAGTTCACACAGTTTGCAGGAACAGCGACAGGAGACACAGCAGGCCAGAGTAACTTCAAGCACTACAATAAATCTCCAAAGCAGGTTCAGGATCTCTTCTCTGTACCGTAATTCCTCTGCAAACATGGATTCACCAAACAGCAGGTTTCCAGAGTCCAAAAGTGTTCCAAGGTTCCTCAGTAGGGAATAGCTGGAGTACAAGTCCAAGGCTTCCAGGAGTCAGGTCACAGACTGACTGAGGCTTGATTCAGGAGCACTGATTGTTCAGCTGAGGCAGCTTAAGAAGCAAGAGGGAAGAATCAGGGTGGGAACATGAAAACTGGAAACTCCATATTAACTGAGGGCAAGAGCTGCAGAAAGACAGAAAGCAAAATGGCCGACGGAAAACTGAGTTTCAAGGAACATGTCAACAGAGACAAAGAACCTTACATTACTCCCCCCTTAGGGACAACCTCCGGATGACCTCAGACCAGGCTTGTCAGGGTACCTCTGATGAAACTGGCGGAGCAGGCGAGGAGCATTTACATTATTGACTGGTTCCCATGAGTTGTCCTCCACTGGGTAGCCCTGCCATTTAATCAAATATTGCAACTGATTTCTGTACAACCTGGAATCTAGAATCCTTTCCACCATAAATTCTTCCTGACCATCGACCAGCACTGGGTCAGGGCAAGGAGAAGAACGTCCAGGAAACGTATTGGGTGTTGCAGCCTTTAGTAGGGATACATGAAAGACAGGGTGGATTCTCATAGTTCTGGGCAGTTGAAGACGACAAGCAACAGCACTTATAATCTTATTGATCTTATAAGGTCCAATGTATTTATGTCCCAATTTAGACGATGGAATCTTTAATTTAAGATTTCTGGTTGACAGCCAGACCAAATCTCCTACCTTGAAAGCTGGTGCAGGTTTACGAAATGTATCTGCTGCTTTCTTGTACCTTTCCTGAGCCAATTCTAGATTTTCCTTTAGAAGATCCATATTCTTTTGTAAAGAAGTGATTCTTTCAGCCACTGCCGGCAAGGGCGTATCTATGGGAAATCGAGGAAGAATGTTAGGATGATAACCTAGATTGGAGTAAAAAGGAGACTGCTTAGTGGAGGCGCTCTGAGAGTTGTTATAAGAGAACTCAGCCAGTGGAAGTAGATCCACCCAATCATCCTGTAGGTGGCAGATAAAACAGCGGAGATACTGCTCCAGGGTCTGATTGGTTCGTTCTGTCTGTCCATTAGTCTGGGGATGAAAAGCAGAAGAAAGGTTTACTTTAATGTCCAATGCTGCACAGAAATTTTGCCAAAACCTTGAAGTGAATTGCACCCCTCGATCCGAAATGACCTCATCCGGTACTCCATGTAAGCGAAACACATTCTTAATCATCAAGTCTGATGTCTGTTTTGCAGTGGGTAAGCCGACACAAGGGATAAAATGAGCTGCCTTTGTTAGACGGTCAACCACCACTAGAATGGTGTTCTTCCCTTGAGAGGTTGGTAACTCCACAATGAAGTCCATAGAAATGGATCCCCATGGGCGGGACGGGGTGGGAAGAGGTTGCAACAGACCAGTTGGTGAGGAGCGAGGTGTTTTGCATCTTGCACAGACTTCACATGAAGTGACATAGTTTAAGACATCTTTCCTGTAAGTGGGCCACCAAAAGAAACGAGAAAGAAATTCTTGTGTCTTTAGAATTCCCCTATGCCCGGCTATCTTGGAATCGTGGATGAGTTGCAATACTCTCAATCTGACTGTTTCAGGTATATACAGACGTTGTCCCTGAATCCACACACCATTCTTAAAGACAAGACTTACGTCCCTTGGGGGTTGAGCCAACAAAGAATCCGCATGGTATGCTTCCTTGATGTCCTTAAGTAGGTCTTGATTATGAATCACTCCCAGGAATCTAGAGTCAGGAAGAATAGTCTTAGGAGGAGTAAGTGGACGTGTCTCTGCTGAATGAATCCTAGAGAGTGCATCAGCCTTTCCATTGCGCGATCCTGGTCTATAAGAAATGACAAAATTAAATTGGTTTAGGAAAAGATTCCAGCGAGCCTGGCGAGGAGTTAGGCACTTAGCCGACCTGATAAATTCAAGGTTACGATGGTCTGTCATGACGACTATTTGCTGTGCAGCTCCCTGAAGAAGGTGTCTCCATTCCTTGAAGGCGGCAATAATGGCCAACAATTCTCTATTGCCCACATCGTAGTTCCTCTCAGCCGAAGACAACTGCTGGGAAAAGAAGGCACAGGGATGCAAGACATTCTTCTCACCTGTTCTCTGAGAGAGTATAGCTCCAACGGCACAGTCTGAAGCATCCACCTCTATTATGAAGGCAAGCTCGGGGTTGGGATGTACTAAGATAGGTGCGGTGGTAAATTTATCCTTTAAACAGGAAAATGCTTCCTGAGCTTGCGGGGTCCAGGAGAACCTAGACTGTTTCCGGGTAAGTTGGGTGATAGGTGACACTACCTCAGAAAAATTCTTAATGAAACGTCTATAGAAGTTGTCAAACCCGATGAAACGCTGCACCTCCTTCACATTTCTAGGAATTGGCCAATCCTTGATGGCTTGGGTCTTGCTTCCATCCATACTAATCCCTTGCGTAGATAGTACATACCCCAGAAATTGAATTTCGGTCCTATGGAATTCACATTTTTCAAGTTTGATGTAGAGATGGTTTTGTCTTAGGCATTCTAAGACCATTCTCACATGTCCATGATGTTCCTCTGTGGAGTTAGAAAAAATTAGAATATCATCCAGATAAATCACCACAAATGTATCTAGGAGATCCCTGAAGATATCATTCACGAAGTGTTGGAAAGTGGCTGGGGCGGTACTCAGACCAAAAGGCATAACTAGATATTCAAAGTGTCCATAGCGTGACCTGAAAGCAGTCTTCCATTCATCCCCAGGTCTAATACGGACCAAGTTATAGGCCCCACGGAGATCCAGTTTAGAGAAAATTTTGGCATGCCGCACTCTCTCCAACAATTCAGGGATTAAAGGCAATGGATAACGGTTTCTAATAGTAACCTTATTGAGTTCCCTATAGTCTATGCAGGGTCTCAGAGATCCATCTTTCTTCTTCACAAAGAAGATGGGTGCACCTGCGGGAGATGAAGAGGGGCGTATGAAGCCCTTGGCTAAATTTTCATCTATATAATCCTTCAAAGCTTTTAGCTCGGGCCCCGCTAGGGGTAGATTTTACCAAAAGGTATCTCGGCTCCAGGCAATAATTCAATTGGACAATCATATGGACGGTGAGGAGGAAGCTGATCAGCGTTCTTCTTGTCACATAAATCCACATAGTCCTGGTATACAGCTGGTAGTTCAGGGACTGACATGGTTCCTTTAGGAACAGAGCAAGCTGAAACTCCTTGACTCATCTGTTTCTCTGGAAAGTGTAATTCCTTGGTCTCCCAGTTAATCGTAGGATTCTGCGCCTGCAGCCATGGCAGCCCTAGAATAATGGGAAAGTGGGGAGAAGAGATAAGCATAAAAGACATTTTCTCCTGATGATCTTTACCCATAAGGACCCTCAAAGGCTCTGTTTCTTGATCCACTGGTCCAGAAGTCAGTAGAGAGCCATCCACAGTCTCCATCTGTACTGGAGTAGCCTTCTTCACTGAACGTATCCCCTGTTTCAGAGCAAAGGAGATATCCATAAAATTTCCACTTGCTCCTGAGTTGATCATAGCAGAGCTAGACACCCAGACTGAGTCAACCCAGAGTTTGATGGAAAGGAAGCAATGAGAATTGTTTATTTTACAACTCAGCTGGGACACCGCTGAGGAAACTTGAAAAATTGCAGCGTTTATACCGTCATCGTCCCCAGAACTAACAGAGTTTAAGTCCGAGAAATCAAGATCTCTTGCAGCAGATATCTCTGGAGCCTGAGGCTCGGACATGACAGAGCTCCTCTCGCAACACTCACAGTGAATGACTGCTGCAGTAGTCTTACGAGAACGGCTGGGGCAGTTTATAATGAAGTGCCCTGACTTACCACAGTAGAAACATAGATTTTCCTTTATACGATGTTCTTTGCGTGCATCACTAACCCGTCTTTGTAAAGAGTCCACCTGCATGGGTTCAGGTTCTGGTTCCCTTGTGATCCTACTCAAAGGTTCCTTAGCTGAGGAGGGAGGTAGTAAAAGGTTAGTGCGATTATTTTCGAACCATCTCTCTTGTCTGCGTTCAGTCAGACGAGCATCAATGCGGATACAATAATTAATAAAGTCACCTAACGCAGTGGGAGGGTCGGCACGAGCAAGTTCATCCTTAATCAGTGGAGACAACCCTTTCCGAAAAATAGATTTTTTAGCGGAAGTGTCCCAAGTGGTATCAAGAGCCCATCTCCTGAAATCCAGGGCATATTCGGCTACTGAACGCTTACCTTGGCGCAAAGTTAACATGGCTGCTTCAGCTGTTGCACCTCGATTGGGGTCATCAAACACCTTCCCCATTGCTGAAATAAAAGCATCAAGGTGATTCAAACAATCATCCTCAGTCTCAATCAGAGGGTTTGCCCACATCAAAGCCTTATTGGTAAGCAACATGATTATAGTAAGCACTGTGGATCGTTCAGTGGAAAATTGTGAAGCATGTGCAGAGAAAAATAAATTGCATTGATTAATAAATCCCCTGAATTTCTCACGTTCACCGCCAAAACGAAAAGGAGGTAATTTGGGGATCCCAGAACTTGGGGTTATGGCAGGAGCCTGGGCTCGTTCCTCTAGAGCCTCAATCCTGGCTCGCAATTCCTGGGTAGTCTGTCCAAACACTTGCAAATTATGATTAGTGAGGTCCTGTAGGCTTGCAAAACGGGTTTTTAAAGTCTGTACATCTGAAAGGATTGTATCAGTCACTCCGCAAAGTTCCTTTATGCGGGCCTCCATCTTCCAGATCTTTTAAGGCAGAAGTGCTGGAAGGAGAAGAGGAAAGGAAAAAAAAAAACAATAGTGTTTACCTGTGGTAACACTCCAGAGTAAAATTTTAAGGGAATGCGCTCACCTGGAATGGTTGTGAGAAGTCACAACCACTGTCATCACATAAGGTATTAAACGGACATCTGATATCCACAGTCACAGCAGACACGGCTTTCCCAGACCCAGCAGACACTAAACATTGGCTCCTGAATCTTGTCATGTATAGTGTACAGTTCCTATAGCGTCTTGTGCTTGGGTGCGAGGAAAACACAGGAGACATAGGTTGAAATGAAATGACTTGTATTACTTCATACAAGCATGCTGAAAAGTTCACACAGTTTGCAGGAACAGCGACAGGAGACACAGCAGGCCAGAGTAACTTCAAGCACTACAATAAATCTCCAAAGCAGGTTCAGGATCTCTTCTCTGTACCGTAATTCCTCTGCAAACATGGATTCACCAAACAGCAGGTTTCCAGAGTCCAAAAGTGTTCCAAGGTTCCTCAGTAGGGAATAGCTGGAGTACAAGTCCAAGGCTTCCAGGAGTCAGGTCACAGACTGACTGAGGCTTGATTCAGGAGCACTGATTGTTCAGCTGAGGCTGCTTAAGAAGCAAGAGGGAAGAATCAGGGCGGGAACATGAAAACTGGAAACTCCATATTAACTGAGGGCAAGAGCTGCAGAAAGACAGAAAGCAAAATGGCGGACGGAAAACTGAGTTTCAAGGAACATGTCAACAGAGACAAAGAACCTTACAGTAATACTGTTGTGGGTCACTAGGTGAGGGCATACTAGTGGGCCTTGTTAAGTATAGCTGCTAGGTAGTTTCACATAGGGTTAAGTGCACTAGGGGCTGCCGGGTAGTAGTGAGAGGTTCCTAGGAAGTTAGCTAAGATAGGACCAGTGCACCCAAGTGTCCACAAGGGCTTAGACCTGGACAACCGGCAGCCACGTAACATTTAAGGACAGTAACCCACGTTACTCACGGCCGCTGCAAAGTGTCGCAGTGGGCCTGAACAGAGAGGAAAGATGTGGCATATTACTGCCTGGGTAAATGCTTTTACAGCAGAAGTTGGCTTGACCAAGGAACTGAGGGGAGCTGGAGCTTTGACAGGCTGGATGCTTCACCGGTGGCCATCAAACGTAGTGATTGATTAATTCAGTACTGAAGTGAAGCAGGCTGATGGAAGTGTCATTATGCCGAGGTCAGGTCTGGAAGGAACTGGGGAGCAGTCTAGGATGGTTCGGTCCGGGAGTGTATTGAACAGAAGTGATAGCAAGACAGGGAGAGAAAAGGAAACAAATGTACCGGTAACACCTGTTGTGCCAACTGAGGATATAACGTGTGAAGAGTTAAAGAATGTGTTCAAGTTATTCTGGACTGTGTCTCCATTACTGGGGGTCTCAAGAAAGAGGGACCGTCGATGCCTGGGAGGTGCCCAGGAGGAGTGGAATCTGGAGATGCAGGTATGCCAGAGTGAAGAACACAGTTTCATGTAGGGGAAGGGCTGGACATGGATGTTATGGTAATCCAGGTCACGACTACAGTCCGAGCCCTCCCTTACATACACTGGTGCACAGTCATACTGAAATAGAAAAGAGCCTTCGGAAGCTGTTCTCACAAAATTGGAGATTTCTGTCATCCCATCTCCATCTCGGTGAACCATATTGTACCCCTAGGATAATGATTGATGCTTAAAGGGGTTGTCCCACAAATAAAGTATATTTTAATCAATAGCTCTTGGAATAATAATCATTTCCACAATTGGATATGCTATAAATAAAATATTCCTGTGCTGAGATAATCTTATATATGTTCCCCTGCTGTGTACTGTGTAATGTCTGTGTCTGACCAAACAGGAACATGGTCTGACCATAAAACAATGAAGTAAAACAATTCTGGCCTGTTTTTAACCCCTCTCTGACATTAGACGTACTATCCCGTCCATAAAACCCGTGCCATTCTGACCATGGACGGGATAGTACGTCATGCCCTTTAATGCGACATCGCGACTTAAGTAGCGGTGATCGCATTAAAATTCCGACGCCAGCTTACCTCTTGGAAGTTGGCGTCGGCATCCCGGGCTGCGTCCTCCCCCCTCAGGCCTCCCGATCGCTGTGATTGGCTGTTGAATTCTGAACAGCCAATCACAGCCTTTCTCACTGTTTCAGCCAATCAGAGCGGCTAAAACAGTGAGATCGCAGGCTAGGATCGAGTACCGATGTACTCGATCCTAGGCCTGGGCCTAGGAAAGTCCAGACCCCCCCCGGATTGGCGCGATCGCCGATCACATCGATCGCGCCAATCGCAGGGCACAGCCGCGGTATATCCGCGCTGTGCCCTGCCTGTACCTGCCTGGATCGGTGCAGTAATAGCACCGATCCTAGGCCAGGGCCTGTAGGGCATGAAGGAGCTGATTGGCGCGATCGATGTCATCGACGATCGCGCCAATCACAGGGCACAGCAGCGGTGTGACCGCTCTGTGCCCTGCTAGGTGACCTGCCGGTGACCTGCCTAGGAATCGGAGCTGTGAGCTCCGATTACTAGGCCGGTGCCTAGCAACCGGCAATGCAGGGGTCTCCTTTGATTGGTGGGATCGATGTGATCATCGATCCCACCAATGACAGGTCACAGCAGCGATGTGACCGCTCTGTGACCTGTCTGCAAACTAGATCTGACCTGTCTGACCGCACTGCAGGGGTCCTCACACTTGCTGAGGATTCCTGCTGTGCGGTCACACTGCCAGATCTCCTCCTGTGCTGGGCCTTGTGGTGCCACAGTAGCCTGTGACACCACAACTCCTGCTGAAGAGAGAAGAAAGAAGAGAGAAGAAAGAAGAGAGAAGAAAGAAGAGAAAAGAAAGAAAAGACTACAAACGTGAGTTTTTGAGCCCCGATCCCTGCCCGATCCACCCCAATCCCCCCATTCCCCCCTCCCCCCTTCCCTTTCCCCCTCTTTTTACCCCCCCTTTGCGCCGCCGAGCGTTGATTGGTGACGCAGTTCACCCATCAACACTTTCGCACCCCCCTCCTTGCGCACATCCAGCAGCCGCAAACTTTGATAAGTGACAGCGGTCACTTATCAGAGCTTGTGCCTGCCGTTTTTTTTTTTCACCCCCCCTTTCCGCCACTCCCGTGCGCACATCCAGCAGCCACGGAACTTTGATAAGTGACACCAGTCACTTATCAGAGCTCGTTCCTGCCGTTTTTTGTTTTTTTTCACCAACTTTTCCGCCACTCCCGTGCGCACATCCAGCAGCCACGGAACTTTGATAAGTGACACCAGTCACTTATCAGAGCTCGTTCCTGCCGTTTTTTGTTTTTTTTCACGAACTTTTCCGCCACTCCCGTGCGCACATCCAGCAGCCACGGAACTTTGATAAGTGACACCAGTCACTTATCAGAGCTCGTTCCTGCTGTTTTTTTTTTGTTTTTTTTCACCAACTTTTCTGCCACTCCCGTGCGCACACCCAGCAGCCACGGAACTTTGATAAGTGACACCAGTCACTTATCAGAGCTCGTTCCTGCTGTTTTTTTTTTCCCACCAACTTTTCCGCCACTCCCGTGCGCACATCCAGCAGCCGCGGAACTTTGATAAGTGACACCAGTCACTTATCAGAGCTCGTTCCTGCTGTTTTTTTGTTTTTTTTTTTCATCTCCCTTTCCGCCACTCCCGTGCGCACATCCAGCAGCCGCGGAACTTTGATAAGTGACAGCGGTCACTTATCAGAGCTCGTGCCTGCCAGTTTTTTTTTTTCACCCCCCTTTCCGCCACTCCCGTGCGCACATCCAGCAGCCGCGGAACTTTGATAAGTGACAGCGGTCACTTATCAGAGCTCGTGCCTGCCAGTTTTTTTTTTCACCCCCCTTTCTGCCACTCCCGTGCGCACATCCAGCAGCCGCGGAACTTTGATAAGTGACAGCGGTCACTTATCAGAGCTCGTGCCTGCCAGTTTTTTTTTTTTTTCACCCCCCTTTCCGCCACTCCCGTGCGCACATCCAGCAGCCGCGGAACTTTGATAAGTGACACCGGTCACTTATCAGAGCTCGTGCCTGCCAGTTTTTTTTTCACCCCCCTTTCCGTCACTCCCGTGCGCACATCCAGCAGCCACGGAACTTTGATAAGTGACACCGGTCACTTATCAGAGCTCGTGCCTGCTGGTTTAGACTTTTTTTCACAGGCCTTTTTTTTCCCTATTCGCTTTCTTTTCTTTTAGCTTTTTCTTTTCAGCTTAGTTTACACCAATCACTATCCCCCCCCCACACACACACACACAGTTATAAATAAAGTTCACACAAAGCACCACATTCACAAAAAAAATGTCCCGCCCGTCACGCTCATCCCAACAGCGCTATTCAGTGGAGGAGGCATACGCTATCCTTGCCTCCGACACTGATAGCGAGGGAGAGGATCCCACATTTCTTTATTTTTCAGATGAAGATTCTTCTTCCTCCTCATCTTCCTCCTCGGGTCCTGCGGAACCGCCACGCAGACGCCCCAGGACAGAACATGAGGCAGCGCCCGCCCCTGAAAATGAACCAGCGCACCCCTCTTCGGACCCCGTATGGACCCCGGCCCCCGAAAATTACGAGCCACTGATTCCTGATTTTGTGGCAGAATCAGGAATCAGGTTTGACTCCACCGGCTTCACAGAAATAGACTTTTTCAAAGTCTTTTTCTCTGAGGATTTAATTAACCTCATGGTGGAGCAAACAAATTTGTACGCTCGGCAATTTTTGGCGCAAAACCCCCGTTCATCATTTTCCAACTGGTCTCCTGTAGACGCAGTTGAAATGATGCAGTTTTGGGGCCTGGTCCTCCATATGGGGATCCTGAAGAAGCCAGAAATTCGGCAATATTGGAGTGTTGATATTTTATACAACACTCCACTGTTCCGAATGGTCATGGCTCGGACGCGTTTTGAGGCCATCCACAAATTCCTGCATTATAATGATAATGCACAGTGTCCCCCACGAGATGACCCCAACTTTGACCGCCTGTTCAAAGTTCGGCCGGTCATCGAACACTTCAACAAAAAGTTTGCTGAAGTGTACGTGCCCCAAAGGGACATCTGCGTGGATGAGTCCTTGGTTCATTTTAAGGGACGGCTCGCATTCCGCCAGTACCTGCCCAGCAAGAGGGCAAGGTACGGAATCAAACTCTACAAGCTGTGTGAGAGTACCTCAGGGTACACACACAGCTTTAGAGTTTACGAAGGAAAGGACACCAGGATTGTACCCCCTGAGTGTCCCCCCGTCCTGGGAGTGAGTGGGAAAATTGTGTGGGATTTGGTGCACCCACTGCTGGATAAAGGTTATCACCTTTACACTGATAACTTTTATTCCAGCATCCCACTCTACAAATCCCTCTCTGCGCGAGGTACCACAGCCTGCGGTACCGTCCGCAAAAATCAGAGAGGCCTCCCGAAGACGCTACTTGGGCAGATGCTCAGAAAGGGTGAGAGCAGAGCCCAATGTAGCGACCACCTGTTGGTGGTCAAGTACAAGGACAAGAGGGATGTCCTTCTCTTGACCACCATACATGGTGATGGCAGCGCCCTCAGCACTGTACGGGGTACCTCTACACAGGTCCGCAAACCGGACTGTGTACTGGGGTACAATAAATACATGGGGGGTGTTGATCTCTCTGATCAACTCCTCCAACCGTACAGTGCTTTGAGAAAGGCCAAGGTGTGGTACAAGAAGCTGTCCGTGCACATCGTCCAAATGGCAATGCTCAACGCTTTCCTGCTGTCACGATGTGCACGCAACAGCGATACGACGTACCTTCAGTTTCAGGAGGTAGTGGTTAAGGCCCTGATGTTTGGCGCTCAGGAAACAGCGGGCCCCAGTACTTCCGGAACTGAAGGTGCTCGTATCATACCAGGTCAGCATTTCCCGGGGGTGGTCCCGCCAACTGGAAGCAAAGGTAAGCCACAAAAAAGGTGCCGAGTGTGTTACAAAAGGGGAATACGCAAGGACACCACTTACCAATGCGACACCTGCCCCGAAAAACCTGGCCTGTGTATGAAGGATTGTTTCAAATTGTACCACACCTCAATGCACTACTAATTTACTTTACAGGAAAGATTAGTTCCAGAAGGGGGGCACATTTAGAAAAGTTCCTTGGGAGTCTACTTTCCAAAATTATGTCACTTGTGGGTTTTTTTTACTGTTTAGGCACATCAGGGGCTCTGCAAACGGAACATGACGCCCGCAGACCATTCCATCAAAGTCTGCTTCCAAAACGTCACAATTTCCCTTCTGAGCCCCAAATTGTGCCCGAACAGTTTTTTCCCACATATGGGGTACCAGTGTACTCAGGACAAATTGAACAACAACTTTTGGTGTCCAATTTCTCCTCTTAACCTTGGGAAAATAAAAAATTGGGGACTAAAACATCATTTGTGTGAGGTAAAAAGTAGGATTTTTTTTTTTCACACCTGGGCATTATAAACTTTAGTGAAACACTTGGGGGTTCAAAGTGCTCATCACACACCTAGATAAGTTCCTTAGGGGGTCTAGTTTCCAAAATGGGGTCACATGTGGGGGTTTCCTCTGTTTAGGCACATCAGGGCTCTGCTAACGGAACATGACGCCCGCAGACCATTCCATCAAAGTCTGCATTCCAAAACGTCACTGCTTCCCTTCCGAGCCCTGCCGTGTGCCCAAACAGTGTATCCCCCCAACATATGGGGTATCAGCGTACTCAGGACAAATTGGACAACCACTTTTGGGGTCCAATTTCTCCTCTTACTCTTGGGAAAATAAAAAATTGGGGACTAAAACATCACTTTTGTGGAAAAAAAAAATATTTTTTTTTTTTCACGCCAGGGCATTATAAACGTTAGTGAAACACTTGGGGGTTCAAAGTGCTCACCACACACCTAGATAAGTTCCTTAGGGGGTCTAGTTTCCAAAATGGGGTCACATGTGGGGGGTTTCCACTGTTTAGGCACATCAGGGGCTCTGCTAACGGAACATGACGCCCGCAGACCATTCCATCAAAGTCTGCATTCCAAAACGTCACTGCTTCCCTTCCGAGCCCTGCCGTGTGCCCAAACAGTGTATCCCCCCAACATATGGGGTATCAGCGTACTCAGGACAAATTGGACAACCACTTTTGGGGTCCAATTTCTCCTCTTACTCTTGGGAAAATAAAAAATTGGGGACTAAAACATCACTTTTGTGGAAAAAAAAAAATTTTTTTTTTTCACGCCAGGGCATTATAAACGTTAGTGAAACACTTGGGGGTTCAAAGTGCTCACCACACACCTAGATAAGTTCCTTAGGGGGTCTAGTTTCCAAAATGGGGTCACATGTGGGGGGTTTCCTCTGTTTAGGCACATCAGGGGCTCTGCTAACGGAACATGACGCCCGCAGACCATTCCATCAAAGTCTGCATTCCAAAACGTCACTGCTTCCCTTCCGAGCCCTGCCGTGTGCCCAAACAGTGTATCCCCCCAACATATGGGGTATCAGCGTACTCAGGACAAATTGGACAACCACTTTTGGGGTCCAATTTCTCCTCTTACCCTTGGGAAAATAAAAAATTGGGGACTAAAACATCACTTTTGTGGAAAAAAAAAATATTTTTTTTTTTTCACGCCAGGGCATTATAAACGTTAGTGAAACACTTGGGGGTTCAAAGTGCTCACCACACACCTAGATAAGTTCCTTAGGGGGTCTAGTTTCCAAAATGGGGTCACATGTGGGGGGTTTCCACTGTTTAGGCACATCAGGGGCCCTCCAAACGCGACATGGCGTCCGTTCGCAATTCCAGCCAATTTTGGTTTGGAAAAGTCAAACGGCGCTCCTTCCCTTTCAAGCCCTGCCGTGCGCCCAAACAGTGGTTCCCCCCACATATGGGGTATCAGCGTACTCAGGACATGTTGGACAACAACTTTTGGTGTCCAATTTCTCCTCTTACCCTTGGTAAAATAAAAAATTGGGGACTAAAACATCATGCTTGTGGAAAAAATATGATTTTTTTTCTTCACGGCTCTACATTACAAACTTGCGTGAAGCACTTGAGGGTTCAAAGTGCTCACCACACATCTAGATAAGTTCCTTAGGGGTCTAGTTTCCAAAATGGGGTCACATGTGGGGGGTTTCCACTGTTTAGGCACATCAGGGGCCCTCCAAACGCAACATGGCGTCCGTTCGCAATTCCAGCCAATTTTGGTTTGGAAAAGTCAAACGGCGCTCCTTCCCTTTCAAGCCCTGCCGTGCGCCCAAACAGTGGTTCCCCCCCACATATGGGGTATCAGCGTACTCAGGACATGTTGGACAACAACTTTTGTGGTCCAATTTCTCCTCTTACCCTTGGGAAAATAAAAATTTGGGGACTAAAACATCATGTTTGTGGAAAAAATATGATTTTTTTTCTTCACGGCTCTACATTACAAACTTGCGTGAAGCACTTGAGGGTTCAAAGTGCTCACCACACATCTAGATAAGTTCCTTAGGGGGTCTAGTTTCCAAAATGGGGTCACATGTGGGGGGTTTCCACTGTTTAGGCACATCAGGGGCCCTCCAAACGCAACATGGCGTCCGTTCGCAATTCCAGCCAATTTTGGTTTGGAAAAGTCAAACGGCGCTCCTTCCCTTTCAAGCCCTGCCGTGCGCCCAAACAGTGGTTCCCCCCCACATATGGGGTATCAGCGTACTCAGGACATGTTGGACAACAACTTTTGTGGTCCAATTTCTCCTCTTACCCTGGGGAAAATAAAAAATTGGGGACTAAAACATCATGCTTGTGGAAAAAATATGATTTTTTTTCTTCACGGCTCTACATTACAAACTTGCGTGAAGCACTTGAGGGTTCAAAGTGCTCACCACACATCTAGATAAGTTCCTTAGGGGGTCTAGTTTCCAAAATGGGGTCACATGTGGGGGGCTTCCACTGTTTAGGCACATCAGGGGCCCTCCAAACGCGACATGGCGTCCGTTCGCAATTCCAGCCAAATTTGGTTTGGAAAAGTCAAACGGCGCTCCTTCCCTTTCAAGCCCTGCCGTGCGCCCAAACAGTGGTTCCCCCCCACATATGGGGTATCGGCGTACTCAGGACATGTTGGACAACAACTTTTGTGGTCCAATTTCTCCTCTTACCCTTGGGAAAATAAAAATTTGGGGACTAAAACATCATGTTTGTGGAAAAAATATGATTTTTTTTCTTCACGGCTCTACATTACAAACTTGCGTGAAGCACTTGAGGGTTCAAAGTGCTCACCACACATCTAGATAAGTTCCTTAGGGGTCTAGTTTCCAAAATGGGGTCACATGTGGGGGGTTTCCACTGTTTAGGCACATCAGGGGCCCTCCAAACGCAACATGGCGTCCGTTCGCAATTCCAGCCAATTTTGGTTTGGAAAAGTCAAACGGCGCTCCTTCCCTTTCAAGCCCTGCCGTGCGCCCAAACAGTGGTTCCCCCCCACATATGGGGTATCGGCGTACTCAGGACATGTTGGACAACAACTTTTGTGGTCCAATTTCTCCTCTTACCCTTGGGAAAATAAAAATTTGGGGACTAAAACATCATGTTTGTGGAAAAAATATGATTTTTTTTCTTCACGGCTCTACATTACAAACTTGCGTGAAGCACTTGAGGGTTCAAAGTGCTCACCACACATCTAGATAAGTTCCTTAGGGGGTCTAGTTTCCAAAATGGGGTCACATGTGGGGGTTTCCACTGTTTAGGCACATCAGGGGCCCTCCAAACGCAACATGGCGTCCGTTCGCAATTCCAGCCAATTTTGGTTTGGAAAAGTCAAACGGCGCTCCTTCCCTTTCAAGCCCTGCCGTGCGCCCAAACAGTGGTTCCCCCTCACATATGGGGTATCGGCGTACTCAGGACATGTTGGACAACAACTTTTGTGGTCCAATTTCTCCTCTTACCCTTGGGAAAATAAAAATTTGGGGACTAAAACATCATGTTTGTGGAAAAAAATATGATTTTTTTTCTTCACGGCTCTACATTACAAACTTGCGTGAAGCACTTGAGGGTTCAAAGTGCTCACCACACATCTAGATAAGTTCCTTAGGGGGTCTAGTTTCCAAAATGGGGTCACATGTGGGGGTTTCCACTGTTTAGGCACATCAGGGGCCCTCCAAACGCGACATGGCGTCCGTTCGCAATTCCAGCCAATTTTGGTTTGGAAAAGTCAAACGGCGCTCCTTCCCTTTCAAGCCCTGCCGTGCGCCCAAACAGTGGTTCCCCCCACATATGGGGTATCAGCGTACTCAGGACAAGTTGGACAACAACTTTTGTGGTTCAATTTCTCCTCTTACCCTTGGGAAAATAAAAATTTGGGGACTAAAACATCATGCTTGTGGAAAAAATATGATTTTTTTTCTTCACGGCTCTACATTACAAACTTGCGTGAAGCACTTGAGGGTTCAAACTGCTCACCACACATCTAGATAAGTTCCTTAGGGGGTCTAGTTTCCAAAATGGGGTCACATGTGGGGGGTTTCCACTGTTTAGGCACATCGGGGCCTCTCCAAACGCGACATGGCGTCTGTTCTCAATTCCAGCCAATTTTGGTTTGGAAAAGTCAAACTGCGCTCCTTCCATTCCGAGCTCTGCCGTGTGCCCAAACAGTGGTTTTCCCTGACATATGGGGTATCGGCGTACTCAGGAGAAATTGCACAACAACTTTATCAGTCCTTTTTCTCCTTTTTCCCTTGTGAAAATAAAAAAAATGTTTGTAAAAGATCATTTTTGTGACTAAAAAGTAAAATGTTCATTTTTTCCTTCCACGTTGCTTCAGCTCCTGTGAAGCACCTGAAGGGTTAATAAACTTCTTGAATGTGGTTTTGAGTACCTTGAGGGGTGTAGTTTTTAGAATGGTGTCACTTTTGGGTATTTTCTGCTATATAGACCCCTCAAAGTGACTTCAAATATGAGGTGGTCCCGAAAAAAATGGCTTTGTAAATTTTGTTGTAAAAATGAGAAATCGCTGGTCAACTTTTAACCCTTATAATTTCCTAACAAAAAAAAATTTTGCTTCCAAAATTGTGCTGATGTAAAGTAGACATGTGGGAAATGTTATTTCTTAACTATTTTGTGTGACATATTTCTCTGTTTTAAGGGAATAAAAATTCAAAGTTTGAAAATTGCAAAATTTTCAAAATTTTTGCCATATTTGCGTTTTTTTCATAAATAAATGCAAGTTATATGGAAGAAATTTTACCACTATCATGAAGTACAATATGTCACGAGAAAACAATCTCAGAATCGCGAAGATCCGTTGAAGCGTTCCAGAGTTATAACCTCATAAAGAGACAGTGGTCAGAATTGTAAAAATTGGCCCGGTCATTAACGTGCAAACCACCCTTGGGGGTGAAGGGGTTAAGCATATTTTACCTCACCAAAAGCAGCAGCTATGACCCAATGCTGTCCTGTCTGTATACTCCTTTTTTTGTGTGTGTCCTTCCCTGCTTGTAGATGTGGTATGTGCCGACCATGTTATTTTTATTCCGAGATCTGTTGATTATATTGAATATTATTCCTGGGAAGTTCCTTTAAGAAAGCTGTATCCGGATATTTGAAATTAAAGGAGATCATGGATTCAACCGATGTACCAGGTCTGCAGGAGCCACACATTGGGCTGTCTGTGTCATACAGGACGGGTTCTTCAGATAGAGACGCTCTTTATAATCACTTATACTCTGACCAAGAGATGAGGATTCTGAACACAAGACTCTATATATTTATTAATAACTAGATGGAGGCCCAATGCTATTGCATTGGGAGGGCGGTAATGTCACGATGGGGCAGGCTTTGCAGCGTTGAGAATCTCTCCCCCCCATGTGCTCACCCACCTATCTACTCTCTCTTTCTCCATGTGCTGACTTCTCCCATCTGTGCTCTCTTCTTTGACCTGTCTACCCCATGTGCTATCCCCCTTGTCTGCTGTCTCTCTCCTTCCTGTGCTGTGTTCTCCCCTCATGTGCTGTCCCTTTTCTGCTGTTTGCCCACTGTGCTCTGTCTCTCTCACCCCTGTGCGCTTTCTCTCTCCCCATTTGCTGTCTTCTCCTCTCATGTGATCTCTTCTTTGACCTGTGTACCCCATGTGCTATACCACAGCTCCTGGGCAGGGGAGAAAGCTAAAGACAATACTGACATTACAGCAGGAGATCGCAGAGGATACATTTTGTGAGGTAAAATATTTTTTAAAAGCACTCAGTGAAATATTTTACCTCACAAAATGAATCCACTGTGATCCCCTGCTGTAATATCAGTATTGTCTTTTGCTTCCTCCCCTGCCCAGGAGATGTGGTATGCTCTGTACACCGTCAGATACAGAAAATTTTTAAAACGAACTTTCGTTTGTGGGAAAACTCCTTTAATGTGACCGGCTTCGTCTGCCTGTAGACACGTCACGCATCTGCGGCCGGCATCAGTCGAATGATTCACTGCACCTACGCGTAATTCACAGTAAATCAGACCGTAGTAATTCAGACTGCCAACATGTTTGTGCAGACAGATAGCGGCGGTCACATTAAAACTGCGCAAGCGCTCCTCATGTACGGAGATGGCGGCAGTCAGTGAATCATTCAGCTGATCCCGGCGACAGCATGTTCGCAACGGTGTTCCGCTCGTGGTACCGTGCAAGAGGCTTTGTCAGTGTGTGAGTGTGTGAGTTTGAGTGCATGAGTGTGAGAGTGTGAGAGAGTGTATGAGAGTGTGTGAGTGTGTGTGAGGTGCATACGGCATATAGAGTGTGTGTGTGTGTGTGGTGTGACGGTGTTCCGCTGGTGGTACCGTGCAATAGGTTGGTACCAGCAGCAGTTTCCATATTGAGAAACCCATCACTTGGGTGTCCCAATATGGCGGTCGGTGAACTTCCTCCGCTTGGAATTCTGGGATACGGTGACATCTGGACAGAACAGGAAATAAAAACATTACAAGATTAAATAGATTACCAAAAATGTTTAACAAAATTGGTTTTACAAAATGGAGAGTCAGTAAGAAGAACGTTTTCATAGGATCATCTACTGAAACTACCGGTAAGTGAAATTTGAATTATTAAGCACAATCCTGGTGTTCCAAAATCCCTATGACAACTCTAAATGCCTTGTGTTGTTAGATAGTCACAAGGGTAGTCGCTAGTGGAAATGTTATATGAAAAAATAACCGTGTGCACAACCAAGAAGGTGCCAGAGTAGGTTCCCACACCGTATCTAATAGAAAATGAACTCGGCACTCAACTTTAGTATAGTGAGAATAAAGATTTTTATTCACAGTAGTAACACGAAACGTTTCGGTCCTATATCATGGACCTTCATCAGTCACAGATACTACTGGGAAGGGGGTTGATCCACATAGGGAAGAAAGAAAGGGCTGGATATAGCCTGTATTGGTGGGGTGAGATGAGGAAGAGGACAATGCCTCTATTGCACTAGTAACCTGTTGTGAAGGAGTCCGGCAGTGAGGATAGGTCTCTGCATTGGACGTGGCACTCAGACTAGCGGTGGACACCGCGTCCAATGCAGAGACCTATCCTCACTGCCAGACTCCTTCACAACAGGTTACTAGTGCAATAGAGGCATTGTCCTCTTCCTCATCTCACCCCACCAATACAGGCTATATCCAGCCCTTTCTTTCTTCCCTATGTGGATCAACCCCCTTCCCAGTAGTATCTGTGACTGATGAAGGTCCATGATATAGGACCGAAACGTTTCGTGTTACTACTGTGAATAAAAATCTTTATTCTCACTATACTAAAGTTGAGTGCCGAGTTCATTTTCTGCTAGTGGAAATGTTGACCTTAATGCCTTGTGCGCTCTGCCTGCTAACTTTTTACACATTTAGGAATTTAGGAGGGATCCTAACCCTAATTATGTTTGATAGATATGTTTAATTTTTTAGTTTGATAATAAACCCATCATGAACATCAGAAGAGTGAATCCTGCAGGATGCGCTCCTGCTGCTATTATATGGCTGTTACAAAGATTTTAACCCCTCCATCTCCAGATGATTTTCCTTTTTTTTGGTTTTATTTTTTACTTCCCTTCTTCCAAGAGCCATAACTTTTTAATTTTTCCGTTTACATAGCCGTATGAGGGTTTCCTTTTTGCGGGATGAGTTGCACTTGTGAATGACACCATTTATTCTACCATATAGTGTAATGGAAAACTGGAAAAAATTCCAAGTAAGTTGAAATTGAAAAAAAAAATGCAGTTTCACAATGGTTTTTTAAATTTTTTATTTACCATGTTCGCTATATGGTAAAACTTACCTGGAAATATGATTCTCCAGGTCAGTACAGATATGCTGATATCAAACATGAATAGTTTTTTTTTAAGAGATGAAAAAAAATTCTGAGATTTGTAAAAAAAAAAAAAAAATGTTGTTTTGTCACCATTTTCTGAGACTCATAGCAGTTACATTTTTCAGCGTCTGGGGCTGGGTGAGGGCTTATTTTTTGTGCCCTGAGACGACATTTTTAATAAAACCATTTCAGAGCAGATACGATGTTTTGATCGCCTCTTATTACATTTTATTGCAATGTTACCGCTGCCAAAACCGTAATTCTGGAGTTTTATATTTTTCTCGTTACGCCATTTACCAAACTGATTAATTTACTCTATATTTTGATAGATAAAACGTTTACAAATGCAGCAATACCAAATATGTGTATTTGTGTTAATTTTTTAATGCTATTAGGCCGGTTTCACACGTCCTGATATTTCCGGTAAAAAAATAACCAGCACCGGAGATATCAGTGTCCGTGTATCCGTGTGTGTACTATGTGCGGCACATGTGTGGCAACTGTGTGCCACCCGTGTGCCGCATCAGTAACACATGGACACATAGATGGCTGCCAGGGAAGAAGCGGCTACTTTAAGCGCTGTCCCTGGCAGCTGGTGCTGAATCCGGCTGTCATTCTCCCTGCTCTGCCTGCGAGCAGAGGACAACGAAAGTGGTATATTAAAGTCTGAATGACAGCAGGTGTCGGATGATGGGGTAACAGTCCCAAAAGCCCCCACCTGCTGTCATTCGGACTTTAATATACCGCTCATCGTTCTCCTCTGCTTGCAGGCAGCGCAGGGAGAATGACAGCCGGCTTCAGCACCAGCCGCCGGGGCACAGAGGCTTATAGTAGGGCTACTTCCCCGGTGGCCATCCGTGCACACGTAGGACAGTGTGCACTGTTCTCCGTGTGCATGTGTGTGGCACGTTTTGCGAGCCGTGTGTCCGTGTGAAAACGGACATGTCTGCGTGTTTTGCACACGGACACACGGTTCGTCAAACACACACTGACATCTACATAGACCGATTCATTTGAATGGGTCTATGTGTGTCAGTGTCTCCAGTACATGATAAAACTGTCACCACACGTACCGGAGACACTGACGTGTGAAAGGTGCCTTATCAGTGTAAATCCTACTGCAGAAGCTGGGAGCCTCCAAGGTAGCGGGGCCCTGGGAATAGGCCCAGTCTTACACCTCTAAACCATGCGACAAATGGCATTGCCTTGTAAAGTTATTAAAAAACATAAATAATGATCGACTCCTGGTGAGAGAATGTAAATATTATTTCTGTGCCTCTCATCAATGGGTTTATTGCAGTGATTTCATTATCTCTGTGCAGCATAGGTCTCGGTATTTACGGTGTAATAATAGTTATCTTTTACATGAAGATCATGTAGGGAGCCTTACACTTGACATTGTGAAGCATGCACCTTATATTATACAGATTCTAACCTCTGTACACTCCACGGGTTTTCCATTATCAGTGATAGCAGAATATAGAGTTAGCCCAGCGTTATCAGCGCTGGACCAGGCACTTTACTCTGACATCAATGTGTAATTTATATCTCATCAATTTACTCAACTGACTGCTCCTTAATACAAATAAACGACAGCACTCAAATTAAAGAAGCCAGTCCAGCAGACTCTAAACCCGATAGTGGCCTCCGTTAATTCTTTGTTTAGTTAAAATACTTCAGTCACGCAAAAAAAATGTGAAATAGCTCTGTAAAAATTAATTATCTTTCCCATATTGATTTATGGAGCAGTTATTCTGTGAAATTCCCAAGTCTGCTGTGTGAGGAGAGAATGCTGTAATTTGTGTGTTTGCTAAATGCTTCCAGAAAATGCATTTTGTGCAGTTAATATGCATATGATCAAATACCTAATGACATAAAGACGAATAACCAGTCTAAAAACAATGTAAATGCTGGACAGCCATAATTCTGTCAAATAATGCAACCATTTCTACGTACAATATATACCATTTGCAGATAAACCCGTCCGCCTCAGCAGAACTTTTAGACCATGTTCACACATTCAGCATTTGGTGAGTTTTTCACCTCAGTATTTGTAAGCCAAAACCAGGAGTGGGCGATAAATACGGAAATGGTGACATGTTTATATTACCCTGACTGTTCCACTCATGAGTGCAGTCCGATTTCTGCGCACTCAAACAATGGAGAAGATGGAGAAATTTTGTTTTCCATCTTTTCCTCACCTGCTGATCAGAGTTTGATCCGAGTGACATTTACATAATCAATCCAATTCTCTTGCATGAGAATATCTATGCTCGTCTGACTGTAGCCTTCATTTATTCTGTTATGGGCAGGTAGCTGCGAAGTATCACATGACCCACTTCTCTGTTTTCTACCTGTGGGATACAGTGAGAGAGCAAGGGTTAACTGGGTTTTAATCAACGGTGGGATACTCCACATAGGGAGGTAAAGGGTTAAACAGGGAATAAAACAGTTCAATAGTGAAATTGTGTGTAGCGTTAAAGAACAGTGAAGACAGTAGGGACAGTTATTGTGGGGTTAACTTATCTTATCCGCTCATCCTCAGGCATGGGTGTTGTGAAGCAGTGATGGCGCCAACAACTGCTGACGCAATGCTGATCCGATGAAGTCCTATGGGTAACGAGGATCCGTCTTCTGGCAGCAGCAGTTGGATTCCGGTACCTTCTACTGAGCCTTTAGTCCATTTACTGATGCAGCCAAGAGGGTATAGATCTCGACACTCTCTTTGTTCAATGTAGACCGGTATACGTATATGGGGGAATCAGGGCACAGCTTACAGTCCCACACTTAGTCTCTCTGAGTTGAAGCGTGCACAGTACTCACGAGCCCGGAGCGTTTGGCACCTCGCCTCAGAGTGACCAACGGGTGTCCTGCACGTCTCTCCTGGTGAACGCTGCTAGTCGCCATGGGGATCTGCATGCACGGGTCTGCTCTGTGACAGGGCTCAAGGGCCAGAGCTCTCACTTCTAACTGCTGCGTGCTGTCTGTTGCTGCCACAGCTAAGTACTTCCGTGCGCATTGTGGCTGCAGCCGCTTAGCTATGCCCCCTATTCCCGGATGTGTAGGTTTGTCTGGTCTCATTAGCTTTCCCCCGGACAACAGAGGAGACAGCTCCGACAGTTCCGGACCCAGCACAGAACAGGTACCCGTGGTCCGGTCCTTCTTCTTACAAATACATGACACATAGCATATAATATTATTCCCTAATAATGAGTGACATATTCATGCTAAATATCACAATACACAACCTTAAAAGGTTATTCCCATGGGATAGGAGATAACTTACTGATCACTAATTATACTTCCAGTTAATACAAATACATCTTAAATGGGACTGCCAGAGAAAGCCAAGGACTGTTCTCCCAACAGCTGGACCGCTAGCAATCAGTAATCATATGGATGGAGGATAACTTACAATCTTGCCACTAACCCATTAATTACTAAGAATACTATTAAATACTAGTATTTGTGCATGCCTATATCAGAAAGGCTTTGTTTTATTACAATAAGAGGTTAATCACAACAATTATGGCTAATTAAGTATTGATCAGCTGAAGTTAGGCCTTTTGGCCTTAATGCAGACAATTCATCAAGCTTCTTTAAAGAACAAGTAGACCAATTTTCTTATTGTGTACTTGTATTAAAAAGTCATGTATACAATTGGCTGTAGGTACAAAGGTTAATTTGTTAAAAAGCCCAAGGTCTATACTGTGTAATTGAAATGATTGTTCCCTACCGCTGTACTGTATTAATGAGCAGCTAATATTCCACTATGATGACAATGATGTAAAATAATTTCTTATCAAGTTACACAAGATTTCTTTGTGGCTTCAAAAGATCCATTTAGATGAGACAATTGATACAAAAACACACATAATTTTGTAAAAGCATGTATTAGTCATTCTCTATAATACAATTTATAGACCCTTTTATATTACCTGGTTGAATACAGGTATTTGTTTACATTAATTAGTTTGCTGGCTCCCCTCTTTTTTTCTTCTTAAAACAGCACTGACAGTTTTTTTTCCTAAAACTGCACCCCCCCCACCTGATTATCTATCAAAGTCTTCTACTTTTTTTACATATAGAATACGCAAGTCTCCCATACACATTAGATTGCTATTTTTGATTGTTTTACCGGCAGCTACCTTGGCCGGCTCTCTCATACACAGGAGCACCTGCTCTGCTGGGCACTCCTGTGTTTTCTATGAGAGCCATTGCTAGACATCTCTGGCAGCAGTTTATCTCTAGAGCACAAAAGGAACAGCTGACCAAAATTGGACATATCGGTTCCTTATCTTCGCTGACAATTGTCTGCTGGTGCCCATATACTTTAGACCCTCTGCTCAACCCATAGATAGTGGCGAGTTCGGCCAACATTTGCCTAATGTGTATGGGGGTCACTACTTCCATGTAGTTCAACCTCCACTTTATTCTATTATGCTTCTGTTTTGATTCCTAAGGGTAGGTGCACACGGTCAGTAAACGCTGCGGGTTGGATCCACAGCATCCAGATTTTACAGCAAATCCCATACCCACTATGCGTGCACAGACGCCCACGGCTTACTTGCGGAGGCGGACATGTGGCGCGCCTCTCCAAACCACAGCATGTCTATTTATCTTGCAGATAAGACAAAACTTGGAACTCAACTTCAGATGAAGATTAGAATCTTTTAATGAGGTCACAGTAGTAAACAAAAAATGTTTTGGCCATAATTGGCCTTCTTCAGTTACTACAGAACAGAAAAAGTAATAAATTGAACAAAATATGATAGTACACTATATATATATATAAAAAAAACAGAAAAAAACACAGTGCATATGGTGTTTTCTTTCCATTTATCTTGCAGAGACGTGCGTCTCCGCAAGATAAATTTCACCCATATAATGTATTGGACGCAGTGATGCCGTACGGTTCAATGAACACATGCGTTCAAAAGCCGGCAGCGCTTTGGACGCAGCGGACATGTGGTGCGTCCAAAACGCTGCCGATTCCCGACTGTGTTCACCTACCGTAACACTCATCTTGCATTTATCCCTCTATTCACTGTTATAGATTTCATATACATCAGCAAAACATCACATGACCAGCTACTGACAGTACTATCTTTGTTTGCTGGGGGAACACTGTGATTATTCTTAATTTATGCACTCCTGAAAGAGCAAATGTACTATATGTAAAAATGTCTGGTTGAACAGTGATCTCCTATATTCTACTATATTCTGTGTGAAAGTATCTGTGCCTCATCATTATTTTCTGTGATAGAAGATTCTCACCTTCATTTATTGAGAACTACAATTTTAAAATTTGAGTCAAAGCATTTTTATTATTATTAATTATTATAGCACCATATATTCCAAGGTGCTTTACATGTGAAAGGAGTATACATAATAAAAAATAAGTACAATAATCTTGAACAAAACAAGTCACTGACTGATACAAGACAGAGGACCCTGCCCATGGGGGCACACAGTCTACAAGGGACGGGTAAAGATACTGTAGGTGAGGGCAGAGCTTGTCTTGCAACGGCATGGTAGAACTAGGATTACTGCAGGTTGTAAGCTTGTCGGAAGAGGTGGGTCTTAAAGTTCCTTTTGAAGGTTTCCATGGTAGGCGAGAGTCGGATATGTTGGAGTAGAGAGTTCCAGAGTAGGGAGGATTCACGGGAGAAATCTTGTAGGCGATTGTGGATAGAGGAGATAAGATGGGAGTAGAGAAGGAGATTTTATGAGGATCGGAGGTTGCGTGCAGGTAAGTACTGGGAGATCAGGTCACAGATGTATGGAGGAGACAGGTTGTGGATGAATTTGTACGTCATAGTTAGGGTTTTGAACTGGAGTCTCTGGGCAATGAGGAGCCAGTGAAGGGATTGTGAGAGACAGGAGAGGCCGGTGGAATAGCCTGGGGACAAGGGGATTAGTCCGGCAGCAAAGTTTGGGATAGATTGCAGGAGGGCATGAGTGTTAGAGGAGAGACCACAAAGTAGGAGGTTGCAGTAGTCAACGCAGGAGATTATGAGGGCATGTACTTGTGTTTTTGCAGATTCTTGAATATGCAATGTACGGATACAGAAAATATTTTGCATGGTCTTCAGCTACATATGGCAGTTGCACCATGGTACCTTACCCTCATAGTGGGTCATGTGTAGCTATAATTGGATAGTTAACAAAACTCGAGAAGTAACCTGACAGCATAAACATCTTATATATTAATTGTCCCTGTTTCTTTACCACCAAAAATAAAATGTCTATAAATTATACTTATTAATTTAATCTATAGAGATTCAATTGTTAACACAGAATGATTTCATACAATTTAATAACCATGATTCAAGTAATTAAATATTCATTATTTTTTGCTACAGCTTTGGAAAAAATTTAGTCGCCTGTCTTATAACTTTGTCGTCCTCTTTATTCCCTGGGAAATGAGAATAAAGAAGATTGAGAGTAAGTATGTTAAATAGTGACTTTTCTTTTTTTATAGGGATTAATAGTTCATTAAAAAATTAGCAAGAATCCACATCATAATAATATAGCAATCAATTACCATAGAGTGGTCCACAAGTAAGGACTATTCACTAGAATTGCTAGAAGTAGATAAGTTACTACAACATAGCTGCAAGGGCCTATAAGTATACTAAGCCTTAGGCCTGGGTCACACTTGCGAGAAACTCACATGAGTCTCGCACCTCAATACATGGCAGCAGCACTCGGACCAGAGAGTTCAACTTCATAGAAACACATGCAGCCGCACACTCCGGTCATGATTGCCAGCGGCAGTGCCGGGTAGAGTTGAGCGACTTTGGTCAGATTGGGTTTCGGACCACCCGGCCGAAACAAAATTTGAGTCAGACGAAACTGGTCCGACTAGAGCAAAAAAAGTCGTAGTTTCGACCGAAACCCGACCCCAATGCATGTCAATGGGGAATAAAAGTCGGCATTGAGTGGATGAATGTCATGCATTGGGGTCGGGTTTCGGTCCGGTTTTGTTTCGGTCGGGTGGTCCGAAACCCGATCCGACCAAAGTCGCTCAACTCTAGTGCCCGGTATTGAGATGTGAGACTCATGTGAGTTTCTTGCAAGTGTGACCCTGGCCTTATGATACTACCTGCAGGCTCCTGCATATGTGATCAAAATTATATCTAGGTCAAAGTATAATCCAGTAGATACATAACATTTTATTTTACTGTTTCAGGTCACTTTGGATCGGGTGTTGCTTCATATTTTATCTTTTTACGATGGTTATTTGGTATTAACATTGTCCTTACAATAATGACTGGAGCCTTTGTAGTATTACCAGAGGTACGGCTACATGGATAAAAACTGGTGTTGACAGATAATAATTGCTTGATATTTTACTATTATGGAAACTATAAAAGAACATCATAAATGTCAGTAATGTTTAATAGAAAAATGAGCTAATCTCTCCATTAGGCACCCTTCACAAATTCGCATAAAACTGGTACCGGAAAAAAAAAGTACCAGTGTCATCAGTGTTTTTCTGCTGTGGCTAAAGAAAAATAAATTACAAAGCTTCTCCTATACTGTGCAATGTTAAACACATTGTGGTAGATTGGTTCACTCGGCTGCACACAGAGATAGACACAGGAACGCTGTCTCTTTAAATCTTCGTCTGGTTTAGTGAATGGCCCAACAGGAACACAAAAACATAACAAATGGCAGAGTCCGTGTTGCTGTGGTGATCCGCTCGTCAGGAAACAAAGGTTCAGCTTTTCTTTTCACAAAACACAGCTCTGAAGCTCTCCTCTACAGGCACACCCAATGCTGAATGAGCCAGAAGACTTTGTATTTACCTTCGGGACTCCACCCTGGGGTGGAGATATGGTGAACAAAATCCCACCTACTCTTCAGGTGTTCACTAAAACCTAGCCCTTAACATAGCCAATTAACCCTCTCAGCACTTAGTGTGCCAGATCATTTTCCTAGGTTCATATCACTGAAGCTAACAACTTCAGTGACACGTCTCCTCTCCAGTAATTTGCCAGTAACTTTGTCACAACATAGAGCACATGGATGGCACATGGATGCCATTCATGTGCTGTACGTGTTTCACACGGATTCATAGACTTGTAATGGCAGTTGTAATCAATGCTGTTAAAAACACGGACATGTGCACAGTGCCATAGATTATAATGGGTATACAGTGGCTTGCAAAAGTATTCACCCTCTGTCATTTTTTGTGTTTTGCTACCTCATAACCTGGAATTTCACTTGGTTTTTTGGAGTTTGCAACAGTTCATATAAAGAACATACCTATCACTGTGAACATTTGGTTTTCTTTTTATTGTAAAACAAACAACATATTGGACAAAATAACTGAAAATTTTAGTGTGCGTAACTATTCATTCCCCTAAAGTCAGTACTTTGTAGAGCCTCCTTTTGCGGCAATTACAACTGCAAGTTGCTTTGGATAAGTCTCTATGAGCTTTTCACATCTTGCCACTAGGATTTTTGCCCATTCCTCAAGGCAAATCTGCTCCAGCTCCTTCAAGTTAGATGGTTTCCTCTGGTGAACAGCAATCTTCCAGCCTGACCACAGATTCTCAATTGGATTAAGGTCTGGGCTTTGACTAGACCATTCCAAAACATTTACATGTTTCCCCTCAAACCACTTGCTTTAGCAGTATGCTTGGGTCATTGTCTTGTTGGATGATGAACCTCTGTCCAAGTCTTAAATCACTGACAGACTGAAATAGGTTTTGCTCAAAAGTATCTCTGTAATTCGCACCATCCAACCCCTTGAATCAGGCTATTTTCAATGTCAGTGCTGCTAAAACACATCCCCACAGCATGATTCTGCCACCACCTTGTTTCACTGTATGGATAGTGTTCTTGAGGTGTGTTGGTTTGGCTCCAGACATAGCGTTTTTGGTGGCCAAAAAGTTCAATTTTGGTCTCATCTGACCACAGTACCTTCCTCCATAAATTTGGGGAGTCTCCGACATGTCTTTTGACAAACTGAAAACGAGCCTTACAATTTGTAAGTGGAAGTAAAGGCTTTTTTCTGCCCACTCTTCAAAGGCAACCTCTATGGAGTGTATGGCTTATTGTGGTCGTGTTGACAGATACCCCAGTTTCTACTTGGGAACTCTGCAGCTTCTTCAGGATCACCTTTGGTCTCTGTGCTGCTTCTCTGATTAATACCCTCCTTGACCGGGCCAAGAGGTTTGGTGCCCTCTCTTGGCAGGTTTGTTGTAATACTATGTTCTTTCCATTTGATGATAATGGATTTGATGTTGCTTCAGGGGATCATCAGAGACTGGGATATTTTTTAAAACCCAACCCTCAATTGTACTTCCCAACAACTTTTATCCCTGACTTGTTTGGAGATCTCCTTGGTCTTCATGGTGTTGTTTGGATAGAGGTGCCTCTTGCTTAATGGTTTTGCAACCTCTGTAGCCTTTCAGAAAAGGTGGGTATATACTGACAGACCATGTGACACTTAGATTGCACCAAAAAATTTTAGGGGCTTCATAGCAAAAGGGGTGAATACATATGCAAATGCCAATTTTTATTTATGTTATCCCATAAATTTAATTTATGCCTATATTTTCTCACTTCACTTCACCAACTTAGAATATTTAGTGCTGATGCATCACACAAAAGATCAGATTACAAAAATATTAAAACACAGGTTGTTATGTAACAAAATAGATGAAAAGACAAGGGGTGAATACTTTCGCAAACCACTGTATGTGGCATCTGTGAAAAAAATGGATGCCACACTTACCGCAAACACGGACATGTGAAAACAGCCTTATAGAAAGTTTAATACATTTTAAATATAGTGAGACCAAGAAATTTCCATTTGTTAGCACTGGTGCATAAGGAAAATACTTGCTTTAAAAATATAGTATAATAAATGGCTAAGAAGTACCGTAGCAAAACTAATATTTCTTTTTTGTCTTGTGGTATTCTTTGCTTGGGGATTTTTTACCACAGTATTCAAAATTGCATACGTGGTTCATAAATTTTGTGCAAAGTCAAAAAATCATCTTTATTTTTGTCTTTAACCTTTCATGTGACTTTGTAGTGCAAAAGTCTCTCGTTTCAAAAAATGGAGTAAAACAATGTTCAAAACTTATCTGGCGTACATAAAAAACACTTCAGGGGAGGACTGAAGTACATTTGTGATAACCTTTTAACTTTTATTTTCATCAGTATCATCATGAACACAACAGAGCCATAGGCAAGGAGCATAGTACAAGGTGTAACTATGGCTTCACACAGGCGAGCTGCCTCATGTCACTGTATGGAGATAATACCTTGCTTCTAAAGGGAATATCTCTATAATGTGACACAAAATAGACACAAAGGCCGTGATTCATCATTTGCGGGATTTTTTTAAGTCACTCTTTTTGGTATTTGCTGATTTTTGTGAACTTTTCCAAAATGATGCAAAAGACGTGATTTTGTTATTTAAGTGCAGAAAATCACTCTAGAGGTATACTGAACAAGAGTTGCATCAAACCTTGCGACTCTGCGTTACAATTGACAAATGAAACAAAAGCATTTAGAATTGGTAAACTCCGTCCACAAGGCAGAAAAAAGCACATATGAAAAAGACTTAAAAAAGGCATAGATGAAATAATGAATTGGGTGCAAACAAAAAAGGTACAAAACTAGCCAAAAAATAACAAAACTAGACAAAAAGGCACACAACTAGACAAAAAAGTAACAAAGGCAATGATGAATCGGGGCCGAAACCTCTATGTACCTTCTTATTGGCATAAAGCAGGTCCCATGGCCCACTTTAGGTGCTATGTTATAGGTCTGTGCAATCAGAGCTTGTAAGGAGCAGTAACATGGTTGTGTGGCATGTGGCCATTAGATTGTGGTGCAATATGTCCTTTCATAGATATTGAAAAAAAGAGAATTACTTTACTCCTCAATGTCAACACTGCTGGTTAGACATATCAGTTAACTGATGATATACAGCCATGTTCCTGATACAAACCTCTAGCAGATTTATGACACCCTCTCTTGACCACTATTTGTAACCTCTGTAAAAGACAAGGGATATTTATCATCAGAACGAGGCAAATCGACTTACACTAAGACAGAAGTGAGGCTCCTTCTATTTAGCTCTTCTCTCATTTTGGCTGAATTGTGTCCTTGTGATTGCATAGTTTGTCACTGTGGATATAAATGTTTTATTTTGAGTTAGGTAAGAAGGTTACATGTGTCCGTTTTATAGTGGAGTAGAAGGTAATAGAAGATCAAAAAGGATTAGAACAACTAAATACTGAAATGTTGCAATATGAAGAATCTAGGATTACAAGTACAGTACATCGAGTGCATAGAATCCAGCATTTTGCATCAAATTGTAATATAACATCACTAATTATATATATATATATATAATTCTTTCTGCCAAATAAATAAATAAATGTTAAATTAAATTCTTGAATTTTGAATATTATTAGTATTTTTTTTGCAGTAAAGGGCTAGGTTTAGTCTAAAAGTATGCCAAACAAGAATTTATGTAAACTTGGACAAAATTGTCTAAAAATGTACTAAATGTTACCATCCAACATGAGATAATGTGATAAATTTGGTGAATTTTCTGACTTTCTACTCTAGTTTGACACTATGAATTGCAGACATGGATGTGTTTGTGTACAGCTCTGTGCTGTCATCTTCATCGTAGACAGTCAGACAAGCTTTGTGCCATTCGGCACGGTTGAAACTGGTAACTTGTGCATACTGTGATTGTATCCACAATGACCAACAGTGCATGTGAAAAGTCACACATGAACTCGCCATTAACTTGGTCAGTGGTGTGCTGTCCTTGTGCAGCCCATTTGACAACGCACTAACCAAAATAACAAATGAAGCAAAGGTTAGGTTACTATGACTCACAATGCACTGACGATAACTTGTTACAGAAGCTTTTCTTACTTAAGCTAGGTGTTATGATTTGGTAGCTAAGGAGAGCAGGCAAAAAAGGCAATACACCAGAGAGGTTGGAATCTATTGGATTGCAGTACCCTGACTAACCACCACAACTAAAGGCAGCCGTGGAGCGTACCTACGTTGGTCCTAGACGCCTCGTCACAGCCTGAGAAGCTAACTTCACCTAAAGATAGAAAGAGGAAAACTATCTGCCCCGGAGCAGATCCCCAAAGAACATAGGAAGCCCCCAAACATGTAATGGCGGTTAGACAAGAGGAAATACAGACACAGACAGAAAATAGTATGAGCAAACGTTGGGGCCCAAACTTCCTAGACAGAAAAGGATAGGAAGGTCACTTACTGCAATCCAAAAAACCCTAAAAAAATACCAACACACTAATTGCAAAAACACCTGAGATCACACGACCTCTACCACCTAAATTAGTTCTCTGGTGTAACAAAACTAAGCCGCAGCCACAGAAAAAAAACTGGAAAAGGCAAATGAACAAACAACTGGCTGAACTAAACTGAGAGGAGCACAAGCCCCCGGAGGGGACCTGGCAGACCCCCACAGAAGTGCAGGACAAAATGCAAAAAGCAAGCACAAAAAACTAAAAGAAGAAAATGTCTTATTTGTTAGCAGAAGATGCAGGCACGAAACAGCAAGCTTCAAAGAGAACCAGGAACAAAAGTTGAGACCAGAACAATTGATCACCGGCAACCCTGATGGGAGGGAACCTCCCTTATATAAGACCAGTCAGTAACACCTGATCGCCAATCTTCACAATCTTCATTGAATAGTTCAGTACTGTTTGTAACCACCAGAGGGAGCTTCTGCTCAGAATTCATTTCTAGCACATTCACAACAGTACCCCCCCCCTGAGGAGGGGTCACCGAACCCTCATTTGGGCAACCAGGTCGGTCAGGATGAGCTCTGTGATACGCACCTATGAGTCTTCTAGCATGGATGTCCGAAGCAAACACCCAAGAATTGTCCTCCTGACCATAACCTCTCCACTTAACCAAATACTGGAGTTTCCGTCTAGAAAAACGAGAATCCAATATTTTCTCAACCACATACTCCATATTGCCCTCAACCAAAACAGGGTCAGGAGGCACAGCCATAGGAACCACTGGCTCGACAAACCTCTTCAATAAGGACTTGTGGAACACGTTATGGATCTTAAATGTCCCTGGAAGAAGTAAACGAAAGGAAACAGGATTAAGAATCTCCATGATCTTATAAGGTCCAATGAACCTAGGCTTAAACTTAGGAGATGCAACTCTCATAGGGATATTTTTGAGGACAACCAGACCAAGTCCCCCACTTCAAACCGAGGACCATCAGTCCTATGCCGGTTGGCAAACCGCTGGGCCCTCTCCTGAGAGAGGGACAACCTCTCTACTACCTGGTCCCAAATCTGCTGCATACGCTCCACAACAGAGTCAACACCTGGACAGACAGAAGCCTCCGTCTGTCCTGAAGAAAATCGAGGGTGAAACCCAAAATTGCAGAAAAATGGAGACATCAAGGTTGCAGAGCTAGCCCTATTATTAAGGGCAAACTCAGCCAAAGGCAAAAAAGAGACCCAGCATCCTGATCAGCAGACACAAAGCATCTCAGATAAGTCTCCAATGTCTGGTTTGTTCTCTCAGTTTGTCCATTGGTCTGAGGATGAAAAGCTGAGGAGAAAGACAATTGAACACCAAGTTTAGAACAAAAAGTCCTCCAAAATCTGGAAACAAACTGGACTCCTCTGTCAGACACAATGTTCTCAGGAATACCGTGTAACCGAACCACATGCTGAAGGAACAAAGGCACCAATTCGGAGGAGGAAGGCAACTTAGGTAATGGCACAAGATGTATCATTTTGGAAAACCTATCACAAATCACCCAGATAACGGTCATTTTCTGAGAAACAGGGAGGTCGGAAATAAAATCCATATAAGACCAGTCAGTAACACCTGATCGCCAATCTTCACAATCTTCATTGAATAGTTCAGTACTGTTTGTAACCACCAGAGGGAGCTTCTGCTCAGAATTCATTTCTAGCACATTCACAATAGCTAGGGCTTTATAGCGACTTTGGCCACGACAGCAATTGTGCAACCAAAGTTCGCTTCGTGTACATCGCATCTTTACAGAAGTGAATGAGGTCACATTGCGCCACCTACACTACCTACTATACTACTGCAATAAGTAAGTCGCAAATAACCAGACTCAATTGGATTTTTGTGACTTGCTTTTCACAGTAGTGTAGTTGTAGCAATGTGACCACATTCACATCCAGAACGCTGTGATGTAGCAGTACCGAGCACACTAAGTTCATGCAAATACTGTTGCAACCATCGTGGTCATGTGTCACCCGATTCTTAGGATATCTTAGCATTGCACAAGCCATGACCAAAATAAAGTTAGGTGTCATATTAAGCTTTTTTTGCGGTGATGTCTCAGCACTGTGTATTCTGAGACCAAGATAACCTTTGCTAGATCTGTATGTTCATGTGAACGCTGCCTAACAACACCTCACCAACTCTGATTGTTCTTCATATATTTCTTTCTCATTTACAGATCTTAGCAGGAGCTCCATTTGGAAGCACTATCAACAAGAAAATCCCTGATAAGGAATTTTCCTCCGCACAGGACCTGAACACTATCTGGTCACTTGGGGCAAGGCTCTGATCTATATGTTTAAAAGCCATTTATCACTGCTTAAAATTTACATGTTATACTGTATCTAGTACATTGTGGCCAGTTCATCAGTTAACTCTGCCTTTTCATTGTATATTAGCTCCATTAGTTAATTGATCCTAAGAAAGAATAGTACATGCACAAATAATTCTCTAGATGTCACATTATGAAATTAATTTTTGGAATAAATATATAACAGAAAATAAAGTTTTTCTCCCAGAAAATTATTGCAATTAGACATGCTTTGTTATACACATGTTTATTTCCTTCGTGTGTGTTGGAACAACACAAAAAAATCTAAAAAAAAAGGCAGATTGGATATAATTTCACACAAAACCCCAAAAACGGTCTGGAAAAAAATTGTTGCCACCCTCAACTTAATATTTGGTTGCACACCCTTTGGAATAAATAACTTCAATCAATCGCCTCCTATAACCATCAACAAGCTTCTTACACCTCTCAACTGGAATTTTGGACCAATTTCTTTTGCAAACTGCTCCAGGTCTCTCATATTTGAAGGGTGCCTTCTCTCAACAACAATTTTAACCCCTTCACCCCCAAGGGTGGTTTGCACGTTAATGACCAGGCCAATTTTTACAATTCTGACCACTGTCTCTTTATGAGGTTATAACTCTGGAACGCATCAACGGATCTGCGCGATTCTGAGATTGTTTTCTCGTGACATATTGTACTTCACGTTATTGGTAAAATTTCTTCGATATAACTTGCGTTTATTTTTGAAAAAAATGCAAATATGGCGAAAATTTTGAAAATTTTGCAATTTTCAAACTTTTAATTTTTATTCCCTTAAAACAGAGAAATATGTCACACAAAATAGTTAAGAAATAACATTTCCCACATGTCTACTTTACATCAGCACAATTTTGGAATCAAAATTTTTTTTTCTTAGGAAATTATAAGGGTTAAAAGTTGACCAGTGATTTCTCATTTTTACAACAAAATTTACAAAGCCATTTTTTTTAGGGACCACCTCATATTTGAAGTCACTTTGAGGGGTCTATATAGCAGAAAATACCCAAAAGTGACGCTATTCTAAAAACTGCACCCCTCAAGGTACTCAAAACCACATTCAAAAAGTTTATTAACCCTTCAGGTGCTTCACAGGAGCTGAAGCAACATGAAAGGAAAAAATGAATATTTAACTTTTTAGCCACAAAAATGATCTTTTACAAACTTTTTTTTATTTTCACAAGGGTAAAAGAAGAAAATGGACAGATAAAGTTGTTGTGCAATTTCTCCTGAGTACACCAATACCCCATAAGTGGGGGAAAACCACTGTCTGTGTGCACAGCAGAGCTCATAAGGGAAGGAGCGCCGTTTGACTTTTTCAAACTAAAATTGGCTGAAATTGAGATTGGACGCCATGTCGCGTTTGGAGAGCCCCTGATGCGCCTAAACAGTGGAAACCCCCCAAAAGTGACACCATTTTGGAAACTAGACCCCCTAAGGAACTTATCTAGATCTGTTGTGAGCACTTTGAATCCCCAAATGTTTCACAAAAGTTTATAATGCCTGGGTGTGAAAAAAAAAAGAAACAATTTTCCACAAAAATGATTTTTTAGTCCCAAATTTTTGATTTTTCCCAAGGAAATTGGACCCCAAAAGTTGTTGGCCAATTTGTCCTGAGTACGCTGATACCCAATATGTGGGGGGGGAAACTGTTTGGGCGCACGGCAGGGCTTGGAAAGGAAGTAGTAACGTTTTGGAATGCAGACGTTGATAGGGGTCATGTTCCGTTTGCAGTGCCCCAGATGAGCCTAAACAGTAGAAACCCCCCAGAAGTGACCACATTTTGGAAACTAGACCCCCTAAGGAACTTATCTATAGCTTTGGTGAGCACTTTGAACCCCCAAGTGTTCACACAATTTATAATGCCCGGGCATGAAAATAAAAAATCCTATTTTTTTCCTACAAAAATTATTTTTAGTCACTAATTTTTTATTTTCCCAAGGGTAACAGGAGAAATTGGACCACAAAAGTTGTTGTCCAATTTGTCCTGAGTACGCTGATACCCAATATGTGGGGGAAACCACTGTTTGGGCGCACGGCAGAGCTCGGAATGGAAGGAGCACCATTTGACTTTTTCCAACCAAAATTGGCTGGAATTGAGATTGGATGCCATGTTGCATTTGGAGAGCCCCTGATGTGCCTAAACAGTGGAAACCCCCACAAGTGACCCCATTTGGGAAACTAGACCCCCTAAGGAACTTATCTAGATCTTTGGTGAGCAATTTGAACCCCTAAGTGCTTCACACAAGTTTATAACGTAGAGCTGTAAAATTAAAAAATCATATTTTTTCCACAAAAATGATCTTTTCACCCCAATTTTTATTTTCCCAAGGGTAACAAGACTCTAAAAGTTATTGTGCAATTTGTCCTGAGTACGCTGATACCCCATATGTGGGGGTAAACCACTGTTTGGGTGCATGGCAGAGTTTGGAAGGGAAGGAGAGCCGTTTGACTTTTTCAACGCAGAATTGGCTGGATGCCATGTCGTGTTTGGAGAGCTCCTGATCTGCCTAAACAGTGGAAACCCCCCACAAATGACACCATTTTGGAAACTAGACCCCTCAAGGAACTTATCTAGATGTGTGGTGAGCATTTTGAACCCCCAAGTGCTTCACAGAAGTTTATAACGTACAGCCGTAAAATAAAATTTATTTTTTTTTTTTTTACAAAAATGATTTTTTCGTCCCCAATATTTTATTTTCACAAGGGTAACAGGAGAAATTGGACTCCAAAAGTTGTTGTCCAATTTGTCCTGAGTACGCTGATACCCAATATGTGGGAGAAAACTACTGTATGGGTACACGTTGGGGCTCGGAAGGGAAGTAGTGACTTTTTGGATTGTAGACTTTGATGGAATGGTCTGGGGGCGTCATGTCGCATTTGGAGAGCCCCTGATGCGCCTAAACAGTGGAAACCCCCCACAAGTGACCCCATTTTGGAAAATAGACCCCACAAGGAACTTATCTAGATGTGTGGTGAGCGCTATGAAGCCCCAAGTGCTTCACAGAAGTTTATAACGTACAGCCGTAAAAACAAAAAATTTTTTTTTTTTTACAAAAATTATTTTTTTCGCCCCCAATATTTTATTTTCACAAGGGTAACAGGAGAAATTGGACCCCAAAAGTTGTTGTCCAATTTGTCCTGAGTACGCTGATACCCAATATGTGGGAGAAAACTACTGTATGGGTACACGTTGGGGCTCGAAAGGGAAGTAGTGACGTTTTGGATTGCAGACTTTGATGGAATGCTCTGGGGGCGTCATGCCGCATTTGGAGAGCCCCTGATGCACCTAAACAGTGGAAACCCCCACAATTGACCCCATTTTGGAAAATAGACCCCACAAGGAACTTATCTAGATGTGTGGTGAGCGCTATGAAGCCCCAAGTGCTTCACAGAAGTTTATAACGTACAGCCGTAAAAACAAAAAATTTTTTTTTTTTACAAAAATTATTTTTTTCGCCCCCAATATTTTAATTTCACAAGGGTAACAGTTGAAATTGGACCCCAAAAGTTGTTGTCCAATTTGTCCTGAGTACGCTGATACCCAATATATGGGAGAAAACTACTGTATGGGTACACGTTGGGGCTCGAAAGGGAAGTAGTGACGTTTTGGATTGCAGACTTTGATGGAATGCTCTGGGGGCGTCATGTCGCATTTGGAGAGCCCCTGATGCACCTAAACAGTGGAAACCCCCCACAATTGACCCCATTTTGGAAAATAGACCCCACAAGGAACTTATCTAGGTGTGTGGTGAGCGCTATGAAGCCCCAAGTGCTTCACAGAAGTTTATAACGTACAGCCGTAAAAAACAAAAAAAATCATTTTTTTTTAAAAAATGACATTTTTGCCCCCAGTTTTTTATTTTCCCAAGGGTAACAGAAGAAATAGGACAAATTGCACAATAACTCTTAGGGTCCAGAGTACGCTGATACCCCATGTGGGAGTAAACTACTGTTTGGGCGCATGGCAGAGGTCAGAAGGGAAGGAGCACTGTTTGACTTTTTCAACGCAGAATTGGCTGGAATTGAGATCAGACGTCATGTCACATTTGGAGAGCCCCTGATGTGCCTAAACAGCGAAAAAAAAACCAATTCTAACTCCAACCCTAACCCCAACACACCCCTAACCCTAGTCCCAACCCTAACCACAAACCTAACCCTAACACACCCCTATCCCTAATCCCAACCATAACCCTAATACTAACTTTAGCGCCAACCCTAACCCTAACTTTAGCCGCAACCCTAACCTTAACTATAACCCTAATGGGAAAATGGAAATAAATACATTTTTGTAATTTTATTATTTTTCCCTAACTAAGGGTGTGATAAAGGGGGGTTTTATTTACTATTTATAGCGGGTTTTTATGATTGGCAGCTGTCACGCTAAAAGACGCTTTTTATTGCAAAAAATAGTTTTTGCATCACCTCATTTTGAGAGCTATAATTTTTGCATATTTTGGCCCACAGAGTCATGTGAGGTCTTATTTTTTGCGGTACGAGTTGACGTTTTTATTGGTACTATTTTTGAGCATGTGACATTTTTTGATCGCTTTTTATTTCGATTTTTGGGAGGTTAGAATGAACAAAAATCAGCAATTCATGAATTTCTTTTGGGGGAGGCGTTTATACCGTTCCGCGTGTGGTAAAATTGATAAAGCAGTTTTATTCTACGGGTTAGTACGATTACGGCGATACCTCATTTATATCATTTTTTTATGTTTTGGCGCTTTTATAGAATAAAAACAATTTTATAGAAAAAATAATTATTTTTGCATCGCTTTATTCTGCGAGCTATAACTTTTTTATTTTTTTGCTGATGATGCTGAGTGACAGCTTGTTTTTTGCGGGACAAGATGACGTTTTCAGCGGTGCCATGTTTATTTATATCGGTCTTTTTGATCGCGTGTTATTCCACTTTTTGTTCAGCGGTATGATGATAAAGCACTGATTTTTTGCTTTGTTTTTATTTATTTTTTTTAAGGGGTTCATTAAAGGGGTTAACTAGTGGGACAGTTTTATAGGGGGGGTCGTTACGGACGTGGCGATACTAAATATGTGTACTTTTATTGTTTTATTTTTTTTATTTACAGGAAAAAATGAATTTATTGGGGAATATTTTTTTTTTTTTTTATTTATTTTGGAATTTTTTTTTTACAATTTTATTTTTTTATTTTTTTTTAACTCTTTGTGAGATTGTCCACAGGGTGGCACACTCCTGTAAAGATTAGAGCGCTGCAGGTCTCACAGTGCCGCTCTCGGCAGGCACTGAGGAAGCCGCCTCCCTCCAGGACCCCGGCGCCATCTTGGATCCGGGTCCTGGGAGGGAGGAAGCCCTCAAAACAGCGCGATCACATCGCGCTGTTCTGAGGGTCTCAGGGGGGCGCGCAGGGAGCCCTCTCCCTGCGCGATGCCCCCTGTGCCCCCAGTACACCGCGATCATGTTTGATCGCAGTGTGCAAGGGGTTAATGTGCCGGGAGCGGTCCATGACCGCTCCTGACACACAGTCACGGGTGTCAGCTGTGATAATCAGCTGACACCCGGCGGCGATCAGCTGCGCTCCCCCCAGGAGCGCAGCTGATCGCTATGACGTACTATCCCATCCGTGGTCAGATTGTCACGGGTTTTATGGACGGGATAGTACGTCTAATGTCAGAGAGGGGTTAAGATCTCTCCACAGGTGTTCAATGGTATTTAGATCCAGACTCATTTCTGGTCACTTCAGAAATCTCCAGTGCTTTTTTTTCATCCATTTCTGGGTGCTTCTTGAAGTATGTTTGGGTTCATTGTTTATCTATTATTATTGATTGTAACATTATTTCCATATATCTACCACTGTTTTTTTGGGTCCTATTGGGACATTTTTTATCCCCAATAGTTTTTCTACATCATTACTGATTGCTGATATATAGCGATGGTCCCATAATCCAATACGGACTGTTTTTATGACTAAGGTTGTTTATTTTACTATTTATGTGCTGGCATTTGGTGGGTGCCATCTGAACACGCTGACCTTGTTATTAAGATCTGTATTGCCATCTATGATCTAGAATCAGTTATTCCAGGATCTATCATCAATCTATTGATGTTTTCTGGATTATGATAGGGCATTCTAGGGACTCCAGTGACAGCCACCGAGGAAAGTGGGCGCCACTGTCGTAATTCATAGGGTGCCAACCTCCGCTAGTAGGCAGCTACAGAGACTAGGTCCCTCGTAGGGATGTGATAGTATTCTTTCCTTTTCTATATAGTATTGATCTTGTGTGTTTTCTGTCTTTTTGGGACAAGTACCTAATAAAGATATTATTTTTACGCATGTCTTTTATTACATTATTTTTTTCACATTAGCAGTTTTACTGAGGCCTCCTGTTTAAATCTAATTTTGTTATGAGGTGCTGTGCAGACACAGAGGAGAAAGGGCTGTCATCCCCCTCACTTCCCCCCATGGCCAGCTGTATTACTATTACCCCCAGACCTGACCCCACCGACATCTTTCCTCTGGCCCAAGTCATACTCCCTTCCATCTCATGCTCCCCCTCAGTGACGCTGTGCAGTAGTTCAGGCTCAGCACTTAGATTCATTATGCCCCCCGCTACAGATGACAGGAAATGGAGGTCCAGGGAGCCAGGAGGAAGAGTAGCTGCGGAGGAAAATACACTACAAGGTCGCAGAGTGATAGCTGGGATGCAGTAAGAGTAAGGGGTGAGTGGTGTCAGTGACTGACACTACTACTCTCCTGTGTCCCCGCTCACCATCTGTCACTGTGCTGAATGCCTGCAGCCAGAGGAATATGCTGGGCGGCCACAGGCATTCAGCCATGTAATTTTTTTTCTCCCCAAAATGCGTCACCATCTGGAAGGCAGGAGGTAGTACCCTAGGCAGGTGCCAACCCTGCCTACCACTCGTCTTGGTCCTGCACAGACATACAATGTAAAGATTCAGTCAACTTCTCCATTTTTACCTGTTTTCAGGGGTGATTTTCATATTGCCTACACCTGCTACTTACCACAGCTGTTTGAATGAGCATCACATGCTTGAAATAAAGATTCAATTTTGGAAAGGTGCCAACAATTTTATCCTGCCCATTTTTGGGGTTCTGTGTGAAATTATGTCAACTTTGCCTTTTTTTCTCATTTTTTGTGTTGTTCCAATACACACAAAAAGAAACAAACATGTTTGTAACAAAACATGTGTAATTGCAATAATTTTCTGGGAGAAATACTTAATTTTCTGGAACAATTTCAAGGGTGCAAACACTTTTACCCATGACTTCACATTACCATAATCAGACACGTGACTTATCAAGTGACCTGTCAACTTACCTTGCATACAGGCATGTATGTGCCATAGTGGAAACCCATGCAGCTGATCTGAGACTTTCAGAGAACAAAGGATCTACTCTAGATTGGTCTTTTGTCCATTTTAGTTAGTATAGTGAGATCCTTCATTCATAGGGGAATGCAATGTACAGTATTTCAGGACGCATGGACTTTTTGTGTGGATTACTATGGTTTAAAAAAACAACCAATCTAACAACCAACTTCTAAAAAAATTTTAATTTTTGATTACCTTAGTATCAGAAATAAAACATGGAGAACATAAATGCACTGCGAACATCATATATCTAAAAATAACTGTTATAAATTATTTTCAAAACTACACAGTAGATAGATCTAATTAAAGAGCCATACAGTGTACATTTACATGGCAAACATATGTCATATATCAGATTATATAGAATAACGCTATATGGATTTCAAATAAACATAGGAACATCGTGCCACTTATGGTTTCTCACAGCCGACATTTTGTACAGGGTAAGTAACAGATGTATGATCGCTCTCAGCTGGACTCTTCGGACCGCGATCACAAGATTGGAGGTCTCTAGATACTCATTCCTCCTCAACACACAAGCATAGCAATGAAGAATAGGATGAAGTGGCTAGCATACATGCTACATTTAAAGGGAATCTGTCAAGGAGATCAACCCTTCCAAACCACATGTATAGACATGCAGGTCTTTTTATGGTAATTCCATCAACACCTCAATATCTTCAATCTGTTACTGCTTTCAGGAAAATCAGCATTTTAATTCTTATGCAAATGAAATGTTAAGTGCTCTGGGCGTGATTTCCTGAACCTCTGCCTCCCAAGGTTGTTTTTCTGACCTTAATGTGCATATGAGCTAAAATTCTGATTTTGGAATGCAGCAACAGATAGATAATATAAAGATGTCATTGGATTTAGCTTTCAAAGATCTGCATGTCCATAAATGTGGTTTTGGCAGTGGGGAGTTATCTTACTGACAAGATTCTCTTTTATGTCCATGAAGATGATGAATACACCCTGTTATAGCACTAAAAATTTAATTTGTGGGAAACCTCTTTAAATCATTTGATGTCAATATGTAAATACATTTCTCTATTTAACCTTTGGCCATTTTACAGGGTTATCTCCAATACTCTGTGCTATTTTATGGCTACTATGGACGGGAAAGAAAAATAGGACGAGCTGGGTATCATCTGCCATTGGCATATTTCCTTGTTGGACTGGCAGTCTTTGCATACAGTTTCATCACACTATTAAGAAAGTAATTTGCTATTATACAGTATTTTATGCCAGTATGATATTATGTATGTCATGATTCTTAGGTAGATGGAAAAGGATTTAGCAGAGCAGGAGAACAGCAGAACTGAGGAGGAACATTTGATGGTGTCATGTAATGCATGGGCTGGGTCAGCCAGAGGAAAACCTTTCTTCCTGAATAGATAGCAATTTGGTCTGGGTTAAACAGGGTGGGACTGTAAGATAAGGAAAAAAAACATTTCAATAAGTACTTTTATGTATCTTAAAAAATAAGTTAAATAAATTATGAAACTACTAATAAAATTCAATCTGTAGTCATTTGTAGTAAACTCTATAAATACTGCTACGGGTTATAGTCTCTTTCTAGCTAGATGCAGGAAGACAAACTTTTATTCATTTCTCAGAATGGCAAAGAATTCACGGATGAGTTTGGCGAGTGCGTCCGATGAAAACTACACCTTCTGCTGGAGAATCTTCTGTGCATGGGATTATCTCATTGGGAATCCAGAAGCTTCTGAAAGCAAAACGGCTGCGATAGTCAATAGTATTAGAGTGAGTGCTTCATCACGTTCTTCAATCATTTCATGACTATCAGATCTAGAATTTAACATAAATCATACATAGAGTACAGGAAGGCAATGGATATATCTTAGCTCTAATACGTCACCAGTTTTTGCTCTAATTTTATTCCCACTGTCCTCTTAGTAATATTTTTTTTTTTTTAAAACTCTGTCATATGGTTCCACAGTTTTTGGTCTTTTAATTCAGTGCGCCCAATGTGCAATTTTTTATGGTCTTTACAAAGAGGATATGGCTCACAGGGTAATTATACAGAGCCTAAAGACATGCCTTTTGAGAATCTTGTGAGCACCACCCTCTTACTAAAGACCATAACATTTAGAACATTAGGGGGGAATAAAATAAGGGCAAAAACTGGCCACTTTTGACCTGATTACAGGTCCTTTATAAGAACGAAAGGGACGGAGGTGCAAATGCTTAACCTCTGCTGCATTCATGAAGATCTTCAGCAACCTGTTCTCGAAAACCCAGGGGATCAAACTGTTGGGGTCACTAGTGAAGTGATCAATAACTTATACTTTATCCTATAGATAAATTTACTTGGTGTAAACTATTTGAATATTTGTATTAACTGTCCCCACATATTGCTAGATTACTTTCTTAACCTGCCAATTTCCTCTATATTGACCTGTAAATGTGTTGATAACAATCATCTTATTATCATTAAATAAATAAATAGAGGCATACATATGATGTAACGGTGCCCATGCCCCTTAGATAGTTGTCAGCTGAATTCAGTAGCTAGCTTATTTCACAGACACTTATTTCTTCTGCCTATCTATACACATGAACACTCGTGTGTTCTCTATGGGAGAGAAGAGTAACGGGGTACAAAATACTTTTAGCAATGTCTTATCTCACCATTACTAATGTAAATGTTCCATCCTTCTCTCCTCTGACATGATAATCATATTCTCATATTCATCATATGAGTAAGTCAGTTCAAGGTTCTCTCAGTAAAGAGTCCCACAAAGTACGGTACATTTTAAGTTATAGAACTAGGACTGATAATAAGTTCTGCGGTATCCTTGTACCCGTTCTACTGCTGCTGAATGAGACAGTTGTCGTGTGGCAGTAGATTTGTTTCAGTGGGTCAGAATTAGTTTGGGCACTGTGAGTTTGGAGATGTAATATATTGCATTATATTCCGACGATTCATAAATGTGCTTTGCTGCCATCAACTAGCCAATGTGTGTATATGAAAGCTAAGTAATTATTCTCCTCACAACAAGCTGCCATAGAAATGGCTGGGATGAGCCTCTCAGCTCAGGGCTGGCACACTTCCTGAGGTAACTTCCAGTTCTGGGTAGTTCAAGCTGCCTGAGGAAGCAGACACTACTGCTCCCAGCGTAGTATCCATGCCTGTCCATGCTGGGGGAACATTTTTCTCCACATAATCTCCTCCACAAAGGAGTGAAGCCTCTTCCAGTCAGGAGAGATAACGCTGCATATGTGCTCTCCTGCCTGCTGGTTATTCTGTTTGCTTCTAGCCAGGACCAGATCCACATGGCTGCCATGCCACCGACTTTGCTTAACCTACCCCCTGTGAAAGGGGACGGTAGGCTCAAAACTGTGAGTACTTCCACATTTTAGTGTGTTTCTGTGAAGGTCCCTCCTTCAGTGTAATATTTCTTGCACTGCGCATAGCATTTCCTCTAATAGTAAGAAGAGAACTCTGCTCCAGCCGCCCTGAGAGGCCATAACCTCGCTTGTCTCATGAGGAGGGAACAATTACTTTCATATGCACAATATACTGTGGACTTTGCCTTTAAGACAAAGACTGTACCCTTATCTCTTTCAGTAAAATTGTTATGTTTACAAGTTCCTATACCATCCACAAGTGCCACCTCCTGCTATTGACAATTGTTGTGGACACGAGGGAAGTGTTGAGGGTACAGCGACCCACTTCAGCTACCATGACATCATTATCTGCTGCCAGTGGGACTACATGCTCCAGCTGACCCTTCTGCAACATCTGGCGCCTCCCCAGTGGCACACCACAGTTCCACAGTTGGATGTGTTAAAAAATCTTCCTGTGCTGAGATAATCTTATAAATGTGTCCCTGCTGTGTGCTGTTTAATGGCTGTGTCTGACTGTGCTGGAACATTGTTGGATCATACCACAGCTCAGGGCAGTGAAGGAAGCAAAATTTTACAGACATTACAGCACGGGAATGCAGATGATTTTTTTATGTGAAGTAAAAAATGTTAAAGAAGCAGCAAATGCTTCATCTCATAGAAAGAACAAGCTGTGACCCCGTGCTGTAATGTCTGTATACAGCATTTTGAGAATGCATGATCAGTCCAGAAGGAGAAAGAAGTAGATTTCTCTAAAACATATATTACAGTTTCTTATTTTCATGTGTAGTATTGATTTATGAAAAATATGAAATGACAGTTATGCTTTGAGGCCCTCTTCAGCATTAGTTACACAATAAATTCTGTAGTTCTTATTAAGATTTTCATGCTGCCCTAACCACAGGCAACATGCAAGCGGTAGGCATATGCCTTAGAGAGAGACAAATCAAACAAGATAAACTGGGTGGAGAAAGATCTAAGCCAGCCGCCCTGCAGACTGGACTTCTAGTCTACGCTCTGTTCTTGGCTCATTTTTCAAGCTATAATTTGTCTGAAATGTCTCAAACTAAGCAGCCTGCCTGTATTTTATACTGCCTGCTGTTGGGGCGGTATGAGACAGCTGACAGATTCCCTGTAAGGAGAGACAATCTTTACCATAATAATGATTTATATACCGTAGACAACATTGCATGATGTTATTATTGTGGTATATTGACCAGTTGTATTTTGGAGGTAGGTTATTAATTTGCTTCTTTTCTTACTAAAAGGAAGCGATATTAGAAGAGCAGGAAAAGCGAAAAAGCAAGAATTTGTAAGTACAACACTAAACCTCTTTTTTAGGTTTCACATATTGTTAAATACTATTTTGTTATATAGTTAAATAGTTAGTACGATGGAAAAAGATGTGCCCATGTTATTCTTGTTGCATTGCTCCATGAGCGCTGATAATTACAGAGTTTACCACTAAAGTCTAATCATGTACAACTGTGAATATACTGTAGCTCTAGAATACAGTAAAGCCCATAACTCAGGACAAAAAGGAATATAATATTATATGTATTCTAAACAATGGCATTCAGAGATGAACATACTGTACATTTGGTTAATTTATTTGAATAAGCAGTTTGCATGAGAAAATGCTATATTTCATTTTAGCAATATACAAGGTAATCAGATACAGTATGTGATCACATGGTTGTAATAATCCATATAACAGATAAACATGTAAAGCTGTGTTGGTTCGTGGTTTTGTATTTTCATAGGTTTGATATCTATAGTGTGCTTTTTTTATTAAAAGGGACTAAGACTTAGCTATTGATGACATCCTTAGAATAGGTTCATCAATATAGGATCAGTGGGGGAGGTGGGGTTGATGTCAGGCACCCCAACTGACTGGTAGCAGGTCCTGGGGCGTTTCTGAAATAAAAAGTTTATGGAGCTGGGATATCAAAGCTCCTTTTCACTGTTTAGTGACCATTCTCAGATGCTATACTACTTGAAAACGACCACTATTCAGTATACAGAGATTTGGTGTCCCGGCTCTGTATACTACTGTATATATTTCCAGCCACCATTGGAGCTCATTGGTGGGAGTGACGGCTGTCGGACTTCCACCAATCTTATGACTTATCCAAAGGATAGGTCATCAAAATCTCAATCCTGTACAACCTATTTAAGATAAAGGTAATTTGTAATGTAATTTTGCATCTCTACCTATATGTAACACAAGAAAATATGAAACCATCTTCATTTTACCACATGTTCTGTTTTCAGGGCAGTTACAATAAGTCTAAGAATTCTTGCCAACATCTTAGTTCTACTCTCGCTTGCCGGCAGTATATACATTATCTACTTTGTGGTAGACAGATCACAAAAACTGGAACGTACAAAAATAGAGCTATCACTTTGGGAGAAAAATGAGGTAAATTAGTCTAATTCTCTTCCTTTCTCGGTGGTAATAATTTGGTTTTGTGACCATGGTCATGTTTCACATTGCCTAAATAGTGTGGCTAAGCCAGTGATGGCGAACCTTTTTGAGACAGAGTGCCTAAACTGCAATCTAAAACCCACTTATTTATCGCAAAGTGCCAACACGGCAATTTAACCGGAATACTGAGGTTTTAGATTAGAAAAACAACTCCATACTGTATAATCGCCACACATGATGCTGCATACTGTATAATGGCCACACATGATGCTCCATACTGTATAAAGGCCACACATGATGCTCCATACTGTATAAAGGCCACACATGATGCTGCATGCAGTATAATGGCCCCACATGATGATGCATACAGTATAATGGCCCCACATGATGATGCATACAGTATAATGGCCCCACATGATGATGCATACAGTATAATGGCCACACATGATGCTCCATACTGTTTAATGGCCACACATGAGGCTCCATACTGTATAATGGCCCCAACGTGATGCTCCATAGTGAATAATGGCCACACATGATGCTGCATGCAGTATAATGGCCCCACATGATGCTGCATACAGTATAATGGCCCACATGATGATGCATACTGATAATGGCCCCACTGACCTACAGTATAATGGCACTTGATAGCATACTGAAAATGGCCCCACATGATGCTGCATACAGTAAATGGCCCCACATGATGCTGCATGCAGTATAATGGCCCCACATGATGCTGCATGCAGTATAATGGCCCCACATGATAGCATACAGTATAATGGCCCACATGACGCATACGTATAATGGCCACATATGATGATGCAACTGAATAATGGCCCCACATGATGCTGCATGCAGTATAATGGCCCCACATGATGCTGCATACAGTATAATGGCCCCACATGATGACGCATACAGTATAATGGCCTCACATGATGATGCATACAGTATAATGGCCCCACATAATGATTCATACAGTACAATGGCCCCACATGATGATGCATACAGTATAATGGCCCCACATGATGATGCATACAGTATAATTGCCCCACATGATGCATACAGTATAATGGCCCCACATGATGATGCATACAGTATAATGGCCCCACATGATGCATACTGAATAATGGCCCCACATAATGATGCATACAGTACAATTGCCCCACATGATGATGCATACAGTACAATGGCCCCACATGATGATGCATACAGTATAATGGCCCCACATGATGATGCATACAGTATAATGGCCCCACATCCCACATGATGATGCATACAGTATAATGGCCCCACATGATGATGCATACAGTATAATGGCCCCACATGATGATGCATACAGTATAATGGCCCCACATGACATATGAATAATGGGCCCCCCATAATGAAGCTACAGTATAATGGCCCCACATGAGAGCTACAGCATAATTTCCCCCCATGGGTGCTGCATACAGATAATGGCCCCACATGATGCTGCATACATATAATGGGCCCCCCAAAGATGACGCATACGTAAAATGGCCCCACATGATGAGCATACGTAAATGGCCAAATTGATGATGCATTTTTTTAATAATGGGGCCCCCCAAGAAGCTCCAAAAAAGTAAATGGGCCCCCAGATGCGCATAAATGTATAATGGGGGCCCCCCGTGAAAAATCCATACGTTAATTTGGGCCCCCACATGAGGCTCTATACTTATAATGGCCCCCCATGATGCTCCATAGTAATAATGGCCACACATGAAAGCCCCCTTTCTGAATAATGGGCCCTACATGAGCTGCATGCGTATAAAGGCCCCACATGTGATGCATACAGTATAATGGCCCCACATGATGAGCATACAGTATAAATTTCCCCACAGATGCAAAACTGAAAATGGCCCCACATAATTTTTTTCATACAGTAAATGAAACCCCCCCAAAAGATGCATACAGAAAAATGACCCCACAAAAAAAGATGCATACAGTTTTTAAAGGCCCACAAAATATGCATACAGTATAATGGCCCCACATAATGATTCATACAGTACAATGGCCCCCCATGATGATGCTCTGAATAAGGCCCCCCCCCCAAAAAAAGCAACGTACAATGGCCCCCCAGATGTTTTTAAAAAAGTACAAAAGGGCCCCCCAAAAGATGATGCTTTTTGTATAATGGCCCCCATGAT
>JARQOD010000004.1:419797953-419815797 GCA_033576555.1 Oophaga sylvatica
TGCTTAATTTTTTTATTTTTTTTTGCCTGTAAGAAATGAAAAGCCTTGAAGCTTCAATTTTTTTCCCTCTTTTCAGTTCCAAATTAAAAGGATAACCACTGCGACTCTGAAGTCAAAAATTTTTTTCTACTGAAACCCGGGCGATACAAAATTTTTTTTAATTTTTAAAAGGAAAAAAAAATAAATAAAATTAAATCATATTTTGCCTCCCAAAAAAAAAAAGGGGCCCAAAACAACCCCCCAAAAAATTTTGGAAAAAAAATTTGGTTGAAAAAGTAAAAAAAAAAAGTCCATTTTTTTTTTTTGAAAAAGTTTTGGGAGGGTATTTAAAATCTGTGGCAAAGGTTTTGTTGTACTATAATATGAAATTTTTGGACAGTCAAGTTTTAATTTTTTAATTTAAAATCTTTTTAATTTTTTTATAGCATGTTTTTTTGATGCCCCAAAAAACCCAAACTCATCTGTGATGATTGATGACAAAAAATGTACGAAAAAAAACCCCCAAATTTAAAAAAAAAAATTTTAAGCATTGTTTTTCAAAAAATTTAAGTGTGTCCCCCCAAAATGAGGGGAAACAAAGGTTTTCGGAAAAAAGGGAATTCTATTTGTATCAGACAGTGGACAGCCCAGGGGTTAATCCGGTTTATCTGTACCAAAAAAATCGGGCTAAAAACATGATTTTTTGTTTTTAAATTGGGAAGAGGTTAAAAGAAGCGGGTTTTCGCAAACACCCAACAAAAACCCCCCTACGCACGGAGGGGGGGGGAGGTGGGGCAATTAGGACTAAAAAAGGGGTTTGGGGCTTTTCTTGCGCCTAGGGACGCAAAAAAAAATAAAGCAAAATAATTTTTGGAAATACCCACCTAGACAAACAAAAAAATTACTTTCCCCTTTCTTTAAAAAATTTTACAAACCCCAAGAAAAAATGGTTCACGCTGATTAATTGAGAAAAAATTTAAAACCCCAAAAATTTGTCCATGAGTAACAAAGCCGGGAAAATTTTAAACCATATCCCTTTTAAATTTTAAAATTTTTTTGGGGTTTTTTAAAAACGCTTGCGGGATAACAACCTAGCAATGAAGATTTTTCAAAATTAAAAAATTTTATTGGACATTTTTTACCTTTTTAAAAATTGGCCTTTCAAAATGGTTTTTTTTTTTTCAGTTGGCATCAGTAGTGAATTTTTAAAATTTTTGTCATAAAAAAAACCCTGTTGATGGATGATAAAGGTTTTAAAAAAATTTCCCACATCCATTGACGCTTTTCTTACGGGGTAAAAAAAATTCCAAAAAAAGCATTAATTCAAAAGTTAAAATGTACTTTTAGCATAATTTAAAAATGGAAGAAAAACTTGTTTTTTTTTTTGTTACATTTTAAAGAAAAGTGCAGATATCCCGCTGTGATGAAAAAATTTTTTTTTGTCCAATTGTCTTAAAAATTTTTCTTTTTGGCCCCAAAAAATTAAAAAATTTTCATTTTTTCGAAAAAAAGGGGGGGGTGCGGTCTCCCTTTTTGGAGCAGTTGGTCATGGTTTTCTGCCCATGTGTCGGGAACAGGAACTTCTTCCCGGGTACAAAAAAAGGGGAACGGCTGGCTTTACTAAACCCCCAACATAAGTTTTGTTTTTTTGTTTTGTGGACACAAACCTTCTGAGCAAAATGGAAATGTTGGAGCCCAGGGGGGGTAGAGTTCAGGGGGTAAAAAAGGAACATAACGGGAGACAGGAAAAATTTTTGGGGAAACCCTTTTTTTTTAAAAATTCGAAAGGGACAGCAAATTCGGGGGGAAACCATCCTTTTTTTTTTTTCAGAAAAGTAAGCCTTTCCAAATTTTTCGGGGGTAGTCGCATGGAGGCTGTTAGTACACCACCTGCACAAAAAGACGCGCTCCGATAATACCTCAGCGGGGGAACCCCCAAACCCCCAAAAGCATCGGGGTAAGCCTGGCCATGTTCCCCTTAGGGGACCCAAAACAAAAGGGGAAGAGCCTCTGGAGTACACGGAAAGGAAACCCCCAAATAGTCTGTCACCACCCCCGGGGGGCGTTTTTCCCCCCGCTGCTGGAAACCCCCCGGGGTGGGTAAATTTTTGTGGCCTGCCACAAAACTTTCCCATTTTTTAAAAATACGGGGCTTTTCCCGTGCAGAGGCACTGCGGTGCTCCCCCCCTTTTGCAGGTTTCTACACTGCTCGAGACAGAGCTGCTTTGTAAAGGCAGTGCAGCACAGTCCCCTTGGGGAGAAGGAAACATTGGGGTTTTCAAGTGTGTTTTGGGATCCCGCATTTTACGCCCCCGGGGTTTAAAAAGTGTGTGGGGTTTTTTCGTTTTTCCCGGTAGGGGGTCTAGAGGGTAAAACCCAAAATCAAGTCGGAAAGGGGGGGTGCCGGGGTCGTTTCTTAGCATGAGCAGAAATAAACCATGGGCAGACCCCCCAATGGCAAAAAAACCGGGGGTCCTCTGAAAAAAGGCGTCATTCCCGCCTCTCTGCATCACCCCCCCTCGCTCTACAACTGATAAGCGTTTTTGTCCCTTTTCCCCCTGGACGATGTCTTCCCCCCCAAACCCTCCCCCTACCCCCAAAAATTAGCCCTGCCCCCCCCTTTTTTTGGAACCACGTTGCGCTTTCTTTCCCGAAGGTGAAGGGGAAATTTTTGCCCCCAAACCCCCCTCTTCCAAAAACCTCATCCCTTTTTCTTGCAGTGTTTTTTTAAAACAGGCAGATAAGGGGACAGTCAGGCTGCTGTGCTCACTAAAACCCCCCAAAACCGGGGTTTACCACAAACCCCACGCAAAACGTGGCACCCGTCCTTCCTGTGGCCCATTTAAGGGGGGGAAATGTGGAGGGGGGCAAATTGCGGGGGCTTGCCCTGATGCAGCTGATCTCCATTTTGGCTGCTGCCACACAACCGCCCAAAAAATGAACGTGGGAAATTTCCCCTTGGTGACTATGATGCATGGGTTTGGGGAAGGGGAAAACTGCGTTGCAGACTGCAAGCGCGTTTGGGGCCCTGCTGGTTTTTTAAAAGGGGCGCCTCTAGGGGGCCTTGGCACATGCATCAAGACCGGGAAAAGCCCCAAAAAAATCTGCCGACCAATTTTTGGGCCCTGTGCCAGACATGGTAAAGTGAGTGAGTTTGCCAAGGCCCGAGCTGCCCCCCCAAAATTTGGGGCCCTTGTCACACCACCAAGCCGGGGGGAGTTTTGGGAAAAAAACCCCACCCCATCCTGCTTGATCATTCCGACCTCCTTTGCTTGTGCTTCGGGTTCCCCATGTAAATTAATTTCAGAACCCCCCGTTGCCGTTTGGGGCCCCGCTGGCCAATGGGGGACGGTTTAAACGCCACGGTCCTGTTGGGGGTAACCGTGAGGGGTCCTTTCAGCGATGATTTGGGGACTGGGTTTGGGGGGAAGGTCAATGTGGACCCAAAATTCCCCGGGAATCCTTTTGGGGTTGGGCAAACCCCAGTACAGCGCCACTCGCAAATCGTCCCGGCCCCACAACATTTCCCCCCAAAGGGCATGATGAAAGGTATCGTCCCGGCCCCGGGTCCGGCCCCCGAAAAAGGGCAGGGGGCCTTTCTACTGCCTTTTTTGGGGGCATTTTAAAAATTTTTTCCTCAACATGTTTTTTCAGCCCCCGGGGGGGCTTTCCCCGTTTTTAAAAAAATCGGCGGGGGCCCTTGTTTTGTGGGACTTCCCCAAAGCCAAATTAAATTTTACCGGGGAAAATGTCAGTCTCCCCAGCCTAAAAGACAGCTTTTTTAAGGACAAAGGGGTTTTTAAAACCCCGCATTCGGGCCCGGGTCCCGGGGTGGTTTGCCGAGTATGGCCGTCTTTTAAACCCCCCCCCTTGCTCCCCTTTGGGTGTTTTGGGGGCCCGGGTGTGTGAGGATGACAGGGAATTGCAGCGGCTGGAAAAACACTGTTCTCTGGCAAAAGGGCAGAGGTTCTTCCAGGCGATCCTGTGGGGGAAACAAAAAACCCCGGGTAACTGGAGGAAGGGGGTTTCCCAAAAACCCAGCTGAAGATTAGTGCGCTGTAGGTTGGCCTACATCCCAGGTGTCTTTGAAAAACCCAAAAAATGCTTTGCCGCACATTTTTTCCACAAATTTGTTTTTTTAAAGGGGTTTCTGACACTTTTACCCTTTTTTTTTTTTGTTTTAAAAAAAACTTGCATTTGACTAGAAAAATTCACTGCAACTTATCAAAAAGGACCACCAGAGCAAGCCCGGGGGCCCCCGCCCGGTTTTTTGGCTGTTTTTAAAAGAATGCTCCGAAGGGTCCCAAAAAGGGGGCAAGGCAAAGGGGTCTGAAAACCCCCTCTCCCATGGGGACCGTTGGGGCAATCTTTTCCCCAGAGCTGCCCCCCACCACCCTTCCGCCTCACGCCTTTTGGGCGGACCCCCATCCCCCCAAACCCCCCTTCCAACCCCTGCGTTGTTGGGTGGCGGGCCCCGAAAACCCTGCCAACAGAAAGGGGAACTGAGTTTCCCTCATCATCAGATCCCCCCCTTGGCGGTGGGCTGACCATGGGGGCCCGGCCCCCCGCCTCTTCAATTCAGAGAGACACAGCTGTTTCGCATCACTGCTATGCCCTTTCCCCTTTTTATTTTTCCCCCAAAACTGCTTAGCGGGGGCCCCTTTTTGGGAAGCCAAAATTCTGAGAACAAAGCAGGCCCCCAGGGCTCCGTCAAGCTCTCTTTCTGCCTGGGCAAAATTTTGGGAGGGTGAAAGAAATGTGGTTGTTTAACAGTGCTTGTCCCCGGAGGAGGGGAAGGTATTGAAGCTGCCCCCCCTGCATCCAACCAACACGGCCCCCAAAATTTTTCTTTACCCCAGCGGGGGGGCCTGACTCCTAAAAAAAGGGGCCTAAAGGGGAAGCTCACGGGGGGGAAAAGGGGATGCTGTTCATGGGGGCGGCAGCGCCACAGAACCCCCCCTCCCCGCGCAAAACCACGCCCCGACCCCCGACCACTGCCCTTTCTCCGCTTTTTTACTTGGGAGATTTAAAAGAAAGTCAAAAAAAAAAATAAGGCCTAAGGTGGTATTCCCACGACTAAAAGGAACCCTGCAGACAACGTTCAGTATCTGTTAAAAAGGGGGGCCCCTTTTTTTCTTTTTAGTGTTTGCAACCTGTAATTTTTTACGGATGGAAAAAAAGGGCAAAACTATTTTTTTAAATTTTTTTTCCACTAAAATGGGGGCCCACCAATTTTAAAAAAAAAGTGAAGGGGGGGGGTGACACCGCCGCAAAATACAACCGGGTGGGGTTTAAGGGAAAAAACTGGAGCGTAATCTGCACCCCAAAAAAAAAAGCCACAGACCCAGGAAAACTGAAACACAAAAGTTTTAAGCTGTTTTAAAGGGGCCCCCCTTTTTACTTTTTTTTGTGTTTTCAACCAAAGTTTGTAACGGGGGGGGGGCGGCACACTAAAGATTAATTTTTTTCCAAAAAGGGGGGAAAACCAATTTTAAAAAAAATGGAAGGGGGAGGGGAGTACACACGCTCAGCAAAACAACCGGGGGGGGTTGAAAAAAATAACTGGAGCTAAAACTGCACTCACAAAAGAAAAAACCACCCAAAACAGGAACACTGAAACACAACGGTTTTAGGCTTTTAAAAAGGGCCCCCTTTTTGGGATTTATAGTGTTTTTCAACCCCCAAAGATTGTATAGGATGGAAGCGGTCACATAAAAAATTAGTTTTTTTTTTCCCCCAAAATGGGGCAAAACCAATTAGAGAAAAAAGGAAGGAGAGGGAGTGACAAAACGCCCGCGACTCAAAGGGTGGTTTTTTAAAAAAAACTGGAGGTAATCTGCACTCACAAAAAGAAAAGCTCACAGACTACAGTGAACACTGAAAAAAAATGTTTAGTAAACTGTTAAAAAGGCCCCCCTTTTGTACTTCTTTTTAAAAAATTTGCAACCAATGTTTTTATACGGAGGAAGCGGTACATAATAGATTTTTTTTTTTTCCACTAAAATGGAGCAGCCCAAATTTTAAAAAAAATGTGAAGGATACAGTGACACACGCTCACAATACCCCCCCGGAGGGGTTTTAAGAACAAATGGGGAAAAACTGCCTCACAAAAAAAAAACTCACGACTACTAAAACTGAAACACAATGTTCAGTAGTTTTTAAACCCCTTTGGTACTTTAAGTTTTTTAAACCAAGAAAGTATACGGAGGAAGCGCGTCACATAATAGATTAGTTTTTTGGCAAATTAATGGTGCCCTTAAAAAACAAAAAAAAAAAAAGGCATGAGTGACCGGCAGGCCTACAAACAGGGGGGACAGAGAAACTGCAGCGTACCGCTGTCACACACCCCCTTTTCACAGGCGTTAAAAAAAAACACTGGAAAATGAAGTTTTTCACAGGGTTAAAAAAAACCCCCGCCCAACCAGTAACCAAAAAATCGAAATATCAACTGTCCCCAAGTGAGCAAGTACTTTTCCCTTATGAGTTCACAGCACAGTACGCAAAAAAGGCGGCCGCCTTTTATAGGCTTTGAAATCTTTCAGCGGGGCCAAACACAGCCATGCCATTAGTTAAAATGCCCGCACTTACGGATTGCCCACACTTCGTAGGTTTCCCCATTGGTGAAAAAAAACACATTGCCTCTCAAAGAATTAGGGGGAAATTCCGATTCCGGAAACATATGAAAAAGTATCGGAATTTTTTATGGGAAATTCAAAACGCGAAAAACGGGGATACCCAACTTGGGGAGGGAAAAAGCTCAACACAGTTGGAGTGATTTGTCCTTTTTCTTTCATTATTACATAGGTTACATTTTTTTCCCCACATCTAAAAAAAGAAAATCTGTGGACGGGAAACCTTTCCACCTGTGTTCACACATTAAAGTTGTACCCTTTTTTATGGCCCATTCTTTTTTTATTGGGGCCCGGGATAACCCATGTAGCAAACCAAGAAAAAAGGCCCCCTTTTGTTTCATGAAAACCCCAAAAACTGAATTTTTTAAAACCTTTGGGAAAAGGAGTAACGGAGTTTAGGACAAGAAGAAAAAATTTGGTCAGACAAAAAGTGAAAAGGGAAAATAATCAAAAAAAAGGGGGGAGTGTTGCAAATACTGACAATTTTTTGATCTAACTTGCACCCACATACAAGTCTTATTTTCCTCTTACAAGATTGCGAGGCTGTCCTTCATCGTTTGCCAGAATAGGCATTGCGAAAAACCATCAATACAAAAATTTCGATTTAATTTGTACAAAAAATTTAAAAATTTCAAATTTTGGGAACTAAGCAATTTTTTTTTCTTTTTATAATTCCCTAAAATGACCAGAAAAGGGGTCACAAGACATTTGGATGGCTTTTTTCCCCCAAATACCTTAAAGTTTCATTACTTTCAGCACAGCCAACTACCCCCTAATAAGCTTGGGGGAAAAGAGCTTTTTTCAGGGATTTAAAAAAAACCCTTTTTCAAAAAAGCTAAAAATAGGTAAAAAAAGGAAATGTTTGGCAAAAACCAAAAAAAACCACACGTGAAACCCAAAAATAAGGGCAATTATGAAACCCCTCCCGAAATTAATTAACAAAAAAAAGTGATTTGCCCCACAAAAAAAAGCGAAAAAGGGGGTTCTTTAGGAAAAATGAAAAAAATTTTTTAAAAAACATGACATTTTAACAATTAAAAAAAATTAAAAGGGAAAAAGGGAGGGACAGAATGCAATGCAAGGTGCCCCCACAACCCAAAAGGAAAAGGTAGGGGATGGGCCCCAAAAACATGACAAAATTTAATAAATAAAATAAGCAGCACTACATATACAATGATATAGTTCTCAAAAAAAAGAGAATAATCTATTAAATCGTTCAGCAAAGAAAAGCATAGCACGGAAAAAACCAAATTCAAAAATAATGCTGCCGGGGGGCAAAACAAACCATGGATCAGTGTCAAGTGTGCTGTAGAAAGGGGGGAAAAAACCCAGAAAAATTTTGAGACGAAAATGCTTAAGGGGGCCGTGGGCAAAAGCCACCACGGTCGGTGAATTACCTAATTGTTGGTTTTAGTCTAAAAAAGGGGGCCCGGGGGTCTTTGCAGACTATTTTGACACTATTTTCCGTCTTCATTTCTTTTGCTGAACGTTTTTTTTTTATTATTTTCCATGTTTTTTGAAAACTATATCATAGTAAAAGTAGTGCTTTATTTTTTTTTATAATTTGTATGTTATCTGGGCCGTCCGCCTTTTTTTTTTTGGTTTTTTGTGGGCCCTTCTTTTACACTTGCGCCCTCCTGACCTTTACTGTTTTAATTTTAACATATTTCATGTTTCAATAAATTTTTCTTTTTTTTCCCTAAAGTAACCCTTTTTCGTTCTTTTTGTGGGGGGCAAATCACTTTTTTTCCCCAAGTTTAAAAAAAGGGCCCCTTTTTTTTGTGAAAAAACATCAAAACCCCGTTAGACAAGAGTTGGGAGAAAAGTCCAGCTTGAGCAAAGTGTGCATTAAAATTAATATTTTTCGCACACCTTTTTTATTGTAAATTTTTATTGGTACAGGCCCGATGCAAAAGCCTGTTGTGTGTTCGTTATTTACCTAGCATTTATTTGGGTTTTCCCTTTTTGGGGAAAGTAAATTGTAGCGATGAAAAGTTGATACAGTGTGTTTGCAAGGTTTTTAAATATTACCCCCTTTAAATTGTTACTCTTTGTTCTTCCCCCCATTTGGAAAACAAAAAAATTTTTTTTTCTTTTGTAACTGTGCACCCCCTCTTTACTGAAAAAAGCAAAATGTAGAAATTTTGCAAATTTTTAAAAAAAAAAAAATTTAAACATAATTGGTATAAGATTAGGTCCTTGCTCGTATTGGTAGAAGCACCCCTTTTGAACAGTACGGCAAAATCTTCTTGGGGAATGTGAAAAAAAATTTTTCCACCGGATTTGGGGATCCCTTTGTTTCTTCCTTGCGATCCTCCCCATTTCGTCAGGTTGGGGGAACGTTGGGGGAAAAACCTTTTTACGATTTCCAAGATGCTAATTTGTTTTTTGGTCGGGTTTGGCTGGGCCATCAAGAATGGTACAGAGGTCCTGGGCCCCACCCTTGTTTTTCCTTGTGCTTGGGTCATTGACTTTTGGAAGGTGAACCTCAGCAAGTCTGGGCCCAAGCACCAGATGAGGTTTTCACCAAGAATCCTGTTTTAGCCGCATTCTTTTTACTGCAATGCAACCAGTGTTGTGCCTGGCGAAAAACACCCCCATAGCATGATGCGCCACCCCCTTTTACTGTTGGGATTTATTGGGCAGTGATGAGCAGTCCCTGGTTTTTTCCACACTACCGTTAAAATTTCCCCAAAAAAAGTTCATCTTTTTTTTCAGCCCAGGAACTTTTTTTCCCCAAAAACTGGGGCCTTCAAGTGTTTTTTTAGCAAACTTATGCGGCCTTTCATATGTCTTGCACTGAGGAGAGTTTTGTCGGGCCACTCTGCCATAAAGGCCTGACTGGTGGAGTGCTGCAGTGATAGTTGACTTTGTGGAAATTTCTCATCTCCCTACTCCCATCTTTTGAAGCCAGCCACAGTGATTTTGGGGTTCTTTTTTACCTCTCTCACCAAGGCTCTTCCCCACAATTGCTCAGTTTGGCTGGACTCCAGGTCTAGGAACCTTCTGGTGCCTAAAATGTCTTCCTTTTAAAAGGGTTTAATGGAGGCTATGTGCCTTAGGAACTTGAGTACTGCAGCCATTTTTTTTAAACCATGGCCAGATGTGTGCCTTGCCACAATTCGTCTCTGAGCTCCTTGGCCAGTTCCTTTGACCCAAAATCTCATTTGATCTGACATGCACTGTAGCGTGAGGTCTTATAAAGACAGGTGTGTGTGATCGCTCACGTACCAGGGCTTAGGGGGTACTCGGACCGAGCCCGTTCACTTCATGGGGGAAGGTCACGGGAGCGCAGCTCGGTCCGTTTGCCCTGGCGCTCATACAAGGGGATATTTACGGGGGGATTGTAGGAATTGTTCGTGACGCCACCTGTGGTTCCTGACAGGGTGACCAGCGCTGCAGGGGAAAAATCCTCTGGGGGGTTTGTTATTGGACAGCAAGGTGTTAAGCCCTCCCCAGGCGAGACGGGAAACCTCAGGGTAAAAATGGCGGGCAGGGGGTGCAGGCAATAAGGCAGACACACACAAGTCAGTCTCTTTCCATACCTTTACTGGTGGTAATTTCAGAAAGTCCGGGAATGTCAGGGTGGAGGGATGCACGTCCATAATCACTGAGTAGGTTTAAGGCCTCCTTACTTTCAAAGTGTTGAGTTTCCAACTTGTATGAAGCTAAAATTTTTAAATCCGTGTAAACAGCTACGCCCGGCCGACATTGTGGTGGAGCCCTTTTTTTTGGAGAACAATCTCTATCTGCAGCGTCCTGCTAGACTCCTGTTCTTCCTGACCCCGGTTACGTACAGCACAGTGTTGAGCGATACAACTGCAAATATCGGGTATCGGCCGATATTTGGCTGTATCGGAATTCCGATCCCGAGTTCCGATATTTTCGCCAGATCGGATCCCCGGGAATCGGAATTGCATGTCTGTCAGTGTCCCCTCGGTCGGGTCGTCAGGAGTCACGGCACTTACCTGGCAGAAATCTCCGGCGGGCACATCCCGGACTGCTTCATGGCCGCCACCTCTTTTCCCCCGGTCACATGCAGTAAACCGCGATAACTGCAGTGACTGCGGGTAAAACGCGGGCCGTAAAGCAGTCAGTCCGATGACGTCACCGCGGGGGGAACTGGTAAGCAGCTGTGCTGCGCCGGGGTGTCAGGCTCCGCCTGTCATTCCGATGAGCAGAGCTGGAACGTCGGGGACAATCGTTACTATGGACTGCGTCGGACAGGGGGGGTATAAATGTGGTTTGTTTTTTTTCTTTTTTACAGGAGATCGATGGGTCGCAGGAATGAAAAGGGGTAAAAAAAAAATGAAAAAAGTGTTGTCTCTTTATTTCATTAAAAAACTTTTTTCTTGCTGTGTTTTTTTTTAAACATTAATAACTTTGGGATTAATAATGGATCGGGGGTCTTATTGACGCCTCCCATTATTAACCGGGCTTTATTTCACCGGCAATCACGGTGACATTAACCCCTATTACCCCGCTTGCCACCGCACAGGGCAAGTGGGGAAAAGCCGGGTAAAGTGCCACAATTGGCAAAATCTTTGATGCGCCAAATTGGGGCTGCTGTAGCCTGGTATTATCAGGTGTTTAGGGCCAAAATCCATGGGCCTTGACAGTCTTTTAATACCAGGCCGCAGCGTCTGCTTTTACCCTTGGCTGGTTAACAAAAATAGGGGGGATCCCCACGCCCTTTTTTTTTTCGAGGGGATCCCCTTTTTTTTTAACCAGCCAACTAAGCAGACGCTGTGGCCTGGTATATCAGGCTTGCAAGGTCCTGGATATTGGATCCTTACCAGCCTGAAAAACCAGGCCTCAGCGGTCTCTTATTGGCTGGTTAACAAAAAAAGGGGGGAAAACCCCCCGCCATTTTTTTTTCGAAGGGAACCCCATTTTTGTTAATCATTCCCTCTGACGTCCACTAGGTTCCCGGCTGACCTGAAGTGAAAGTGAAAGCATCAATTAAGCTTTCCACTTCCTCTCCTGTCAGCCGGGGAGGGGAACTCATTCATTTGGGGGTTTACTTGAGGCTGCAGCATTAGCTGCGGTCCCTGCAGTAAACATTAACCCTTTCTGAAGGAAATTTCAAACCGGGGACCTGACTGTGCATCGGATTGGTAAGAATAATTTTGCTTTATTATTTTATTTTTATTACAGAAATGGTTTTAGCAGGGGGAATAAAAATATGGCAAAAACCCGTGTGATTATTTTCATTAAACTTCTTTTTTATTAAAGTGTGTTGTTTTTTATTTTTCTTTCATAAATAGGATTAATAATTGATAGTTGTCTAATTGACAGCTCTCAATTATTAACCTGGCTTAAAAATGACCTTTCAATTGCAGGTCATTTTAACCCCTTATTAACCCATTCGCCACCGCTACAGGGCAATGGGAATAGAGGGGTTTAAAGTGCCAGAAAGGGCAAATCTAATTAGAGATTTGCCCTTTCTGGGTGTCTGGGGCAGATGTTAGTAGCTGGGGGGGGCCAAAAATAATGGTCCCTCTCTGGGCTATTATTATCTGCCCCACTCACTGGCTTTGTCTGTCTGGTTGCGAAAATAGGGCGGGAGCCCCGCATTTTTTTTCAGCAATTTTACACCCATATATATATATATATACATGTCATTGAGTTTGTGACACATTATATTATATAAAATATTTAAGTTTCATACACTTCTACATAGTATAATAGCCGCTAATTCAATTGCCGGCTTTTGTGAAAATGCAGAACCCGACATGAAATGACACTTGGTGTACATAGGGTTAACCATGTCCTTTGCTATCTGATTTTCAAAACAATTAAATCAGTTTTATGTGTGCAAAATTTCACACCTGTAGGGGTTAATTAAAGGTGTAAATTCGTAGCAAAAAAGTCCGTTTTTTTTACAACGAATTTACACCTTTAATTAACCCCTACAGGTGTGAAATTTTGCACACATAGACTGATTTAATTGTTTGTGAAAATCAGATAGCAAAGGACATGAAAAGACATGGTTAACCCTATGTACACCAAGTGTCATTTCATGTCGGGTGCTTCTGTCTTTCACTGAAGCCGCTTTACCCGGCAATTGAATCAGAGGATATTTTACTATGTAAAGTGTATAAACTATACATATATGTATATATATATGTCACAATGACATGATATATATATATGTATTCTATGTGTGAATATTTAGTGTTTACAAGGAAAGAATGGGTTTTTTTTAGTTCCGATATTTTGTTCCCATAGACTTACATGGGACTTCCGGTATCGTATCGGTATCGCCGATATTTTAAGGTATCGGCGATACCATTCCGATTCCGATACTTAGGGATATCGGAAAGTATCGCTCAACACTAATCAGCACTGTAGGCCCCTCTGCGACCTGAAGTCCAGCAGGGTCTCCGGTTTCTCCCACTAGCCGTGAAGGAACTAGCAAGCTCGGACCCGGGTCCGGGTAGTGCAGAGTGGAGGTCAGCTATCGTTGCTATTTCCCCTCGTCACTCTTTCTTCCTTTTTACCACTCGCCTGTCGCACTACTCACACCTTTACATAAGCACAGGCAACAGTAGGTGTAGTCGTCAGCTTCCTTCTATCACCGCCACTGACCGTTCCTTAGAGCGCGTGCATACTTCCTCTTTCTTAATGGGGCCATGTGTTTAATCTAAAGCAGCGGTTCTCAACCTGTGGGTCGCGACCCCCGGCGGGGGTCGAACGACCAAAACACAGGGTCTCTTAAAGCCATCGGAAATATGTTAACATATTTCCGATGGCTTTAGCCCAGTGGTGTAGCAGGGGCGGGAGCGCGGGCGGGCGGGGGGCGGTCCGCCCCAGGCAGCATTTGTGTGGGGGCGGAGTGGCAGCAGCAATTCCCCCCTCCCACGGAGTCATAGTGCAGCGGCCTGGGACCCTCCGGAGCTAAGCGGTGGGTCGGTGAGTCCACTGTGCGGGGTAGGGGGACCCGGCCTAAGCAGGCGGCGCAATACTCACCTCTCCCCGTGCCTCTGTAGCTCCGGGCTCCAGGGGCGCCTGCAGGGCGCCCGTGCTTCTTCACAGCAGCGCCGCTGGATGACGTCATCATTCACGGCCGTGTGGCAGAGAGCACGGGTGCCGGACAGGTGAGATGTGAGGTGTATGTGTCTGTGTGTATCAGTGTGTGTGGTGTGTGTGTGTGTGTGTCGCCTGCGTGTGTGTATGTGAGAGAGTGCTTCGGTGCTGTCTGTGTGGTGCTGTATGTGTGATGGTGATGGGGGAGGCAGTGATGGTGGTGAGGAGGCAACGATGATGATGGGGAGGCGATGATGTGGGCAGGCAATGATGAGATGATGAAGGGGAGCCAATGATGATGGGCAGGCAAAGATGATGATGGGGAGGGCAATGATGATGGGCAGGCAATTATGATGATGATGATGGGGAGGCAATATGATGATGGGGAGACAATGAGATGGGCACGCAATAATGATGATGATGGGAGGCAATGATGATGGGCAGGCAAAGATGATGATGGGGAGGCAATGATGATGGCAGGCAAAGATGATAATGATGGGGAGGCAATGATAATGATGGGGAGCCAATGATGATGGGCAAGGCAATAATGATGATGATGGGGAGGCAATGATGATGGGCAGGCAAAGATAATGATGGGGAGCCAATGATGATGGGCAGGCAATGATGATGATGATGGGGAGGCAATGATGATGATGATGGGAGGCAATGATGAGATGATGGGGAGGAATAATGATGGGGAGACGAGATGATGATGATGGGGAGGCAAATGAAGATGATAATTGGGGAGTCTTTCCACAGTGCCCTTTCCTGAGCCGTAACAGTGCAGAACGCAGCACAGTGCAGAGGAGAGCTCCATATTTTGTATGGAGCATTATATGGGACCAGTATTCTTTATGGAGCATTATATTTGGCCCATAATACTGTATGAGGACTATGTGGTGCCCATAATATTGTATGGAGGACTGTACTTATTTTTTGGTTTGGGGGTCACCGCAACAGAGGAACTGTATTGCTGGGTCACGGCATTAGAAAGGTTGAGAACCACTGATCTAAAGTGTCCGCAGCCAATAGCTGGAGGTCTCTTACTGTATAAACCGCCTCCTCTAACATGGATGTGCCTTTGCAATGTTTGTGAGTTTGTTCCTAACATGCTTGTCATTTTCAAGTCCCTGTTCTAGCATCTCAATCTGCTGCACCTGCCATGCTTTCCTTCAATGGTACCGTGTCTGCTGCACCCGCCAGTGCTTACTTTAACTGTAGCCAAGCCAGCTGAACTCACCAGTGCTCACCTCATCGGCAGCAGAGCCAGTTGCAACCCGCCAGTACTCACCTAAACGGCAGCTGAGCCAGCTGCACGCGCCAGTGCTCAGCTCAGCGGCAGCTGAGCCAGCTTCACCTGCAAATGCTCACCTCAACGGCAGCAGAGCCAGCTGCACCCGCCATGCTCACACTCAACGGCAGTAGAGCCAGCTGCACCCCCAATGCTCACCCAACGGCAGCAGAGCCAGCTGCACCTGCCAGAGCTCAGCTCAACGGCAGCTGAACCAGCTGCACCCGCCAATGCTTACCTCAACGGCAGCAGAGTCAGCTACACCTATCAGTGCTCACCTCAATGGCAGTAGAGCCAGCTGCACCCGCTTGTGCTCATCTCTCGTCAGACTGTCCTGTCTGCATCTGCATTCCTGTCATCTTCTCTACCTGCCTGCATCTGTTGGACATTCCCATTGGCCATTCAACTATCTGCTCCTAGGGGTCAGCCACCATCTACCCAAGGTCATCCTGAAGTAGCATCTGGATCACCTCCCTTGTCTCTCCACGGACTGCGGTGTTTTAGTTGCTGTATGTCTGTGGTCGGATGGTTGAGGATCCTAGTCACACCCCTCCAGGTCTTCCTTGGACTTCGGCACAGTGGATCCACCACCCAGCCCGTTACAGTTTGAACAGGGCATGGAATCCGCTGGCTCCCAGGCTTCTTCCATCTTGGATCAATAACCAGAGGTCTCCCGCCTGAAGGATCAGCAGAACAAGATTCTATCCTATCTACGGTCTATGAATACTCGTCTCCATATGCTGGCAGATGCGGCCCGCTTCCACTCCTCTCATGCAGCAGTAACCACCACGGTGACCCACCAAGCAGCCAGTTATATACCAGGTTCCGGAACTCGTCTGTCGGCTCCTCCACGCTTGGTGAGATCCCATCCAGTGTCGTGGGTTCATTAACCAGTGTATGCTGCACTTCGAACTACTGGCTCATCAGTTCACTTCAGACCGAGCCAAAGTGGCCTTCATCATGTCACACCTATCTGGTGAGGACCTAGCTTCGCTCAATCCTCTGTGAGAAAGAGGAGATCCGTTAGAGTCGAACCTACAGTCCTTCTTGGAAGCTTTTGTAAGGTCTTCAACGAGCTCGGTCGTGTTTCTTCTACAGTTTCTTCTCTGCTCCAGTTACGCCAAGGTAACCTCTCAATGGACCAGTATGCAGTCCGTTTCCGTACCTTGTCTTCAGAACTCACTTGGAACAATGAGGCTCTGGTGGCAACCTTCTGGGAAATCAAGGATGAACTGGCAGGCCGGTAGATACCCACCTCTCTGGATGACCTGGTGTCTCTCGCAAACAGAATTGACATTAGGCTCCAGGAACAGACCAAAGAGTGAACCACGAGAGAAGATCGGTATGCCTGGCTACCACCTTCCAATGACTGATCATAAACAAGGTCCTGCTGCGACTTTCTTCGCTTGAACATATGCAGATTGACCAGGTGAAGCTATCCAAGCACTGCCAAGAGGTTCATCAGGCCAAAGAGACATGCTTCTACTGGGGCAGCTCTGAACACCTTATTCGGTCCTGCCCCGAGAGACCGGGAAATGCCAGTGCTTAGGGTGGGTAGAAGAGGCTACCCTGGCAAGACTTCAACCTCTCTATCATTGACCCTGACTGTATTCGTCTCCTGCAGCAAAGGATCTTTTGTTGAATCGGCTCACCTGGACTCCAGCTCCTCGGGGTAACTTTGTTCAACAGGCGGTGGTCGAACGTATAAGATTCCGGTCCTACGTCTTCCGGATCCGTTGGTGATTTCTTCAGTGGATGGAAAGCCTCTTCCCAAGACCATCCTGTCCATCATGGAGCCTGTGGATCTTCAGGTGTGGATGCTGCATTTGGAGAAGATTTTAATTAACGTGCTGTCTGTTCTCTCTTATCCTCTACTTCTAGGTCTCCCGTGGCTGCAAAAAACACGAACCTGTTCTGGACTGGAGGTTTGGAGTAGTACTCCGTTGGGGCTCAGGATGTCACGAAATCTGCCTTGCTCCCGTTCGTACTGTCTGGTTTCCTACTTCTCCTGCTAACTTGCCGGGCCTGCCTGCGGCATATTGGACGTATGCGGACGTCTTTGACAAGAAGGAGGCTGAGACCTTGCCACCTCATAGACTGTATGACTGCCCGATTGACCTCCTGCCGGGTAGCTCACCTCCACAAGTCCGAATCTACCCCCTGTCCCAGGCCGAGAATTGGGCTATATCTAGTATATTGAAGAGAACCTCGCTAGGGAATAATCCGGAAATCTTTATCTCCAGCCGGAGCGGTTTTTCTTTGTGACTCTGGGTTGACTATAGGGGCCTTACCCAAAAGAAAGTAAAAAATAAGTACCCCTACCCTGATCTCCGAGCTGTTTGATCGCCTAAAGAGTAGAGATGAGTCAATATTTCAATGTTCGGTTCGGATTACGTTTGCCGAATTTGCAATATTCGCTGATTAATTGTTGAATATTCGCCGAACATAACTGAACACCATTCAGCTCAATGAGAGGCAAACACATGCACAACACCTTTAATGGGCCCAAATGCTGCCAAAACACATCAAATGAGGGACAGACACCAGAAAAGTGGCCTCAATTCACCCACAGTCCATATTTTTAGCAATGCACTGCAGTAATCAGCCAGCATCAATATCGGGGTCTGGGAGAGAATTTACAGCTTTCAATTGAACATCACAGTAAGACTAGGTGCGTGAGGGATCCGTATAGGCCCCCTTTGCTGAGAGCCCTGATACCACATGCAACACCTCTGCCTGCCTTCATGCTGAGTCACACTCAGGTGGCACAAATACAGTTTTGTATACCACCATTGCCCTTGAACGCGTAGTTGAGTTCAAGGAAGTGGAGGCCTGACAGTGTTGGTGGCCTACTGCTACAGGCAACACGCATGAAGGAGACCCAACCAGGAGTGTTCACATTCCAAAAAAATT